>JAUCRC010000008.1:13635000-14077500 GCA_032399595.1 Tetragonula carbonaria
TTGTTTGTTTTTGGAAAACCTTCTTGAAGAATCTAAAGATAAAAATAATAATGAAAATATGAAACATGAAAATTAAGAATCTTGGTTATTTGTTTCTTTGGAAAATCTTCTTGAAGAATCTGAAAAATAATACTCGTTTGTCTCTCAACTTGGGGAAATATTTGGAATCTTGGTAATTTCTTTGGAAAATCTTTTCGAAGAATCTGAAGACAAAAATAATGCTTGTTTGTCTCAGCTTGGGCAAAATTATGAATCTTAGTTATTTGTTTCTTTAAGAAACCTTCTTGAAGACAAAAATAACGCTCGTTTGTCTCAGTTTGGGAAAAATTAGGAATCTTAGTTATTGGGGAAAATTTGGAATCTTGGTCTAGGAAATTCTTCTTGAAGAATCTAAAGAAAAAAATAATGCTCATTCGTTTCAGTATGAGAGAATTAAGAATCTTGGTTATACGTTTCTTTAGAAAATCTTGATTCAATACATTTCTTCCCAGACTAACTGAATGATCAGTTCCACCAAAAGCCACGAGTTTCGTTTCGCAGTCTTGATTGTAAACCATAAACATCTGAAGTCAAAATCAAGAGACCAGAGCGTAAACGTAACGTCCGTCTTTATCTGCTCTTATCTCATTCACGATCGATTCGTGGATTTACATGACTGGACAATAGTCGTCTATTCCGCCTGACTGTAAATGTCACTGAATTCTTTTACTCGTTTTTCTAGGTCACTCTCTACATAGAAAGTGTGACAGACACGGACGTCACAGTAGAATTAGACTCGTGTCAGTATTCAACAAGTACAAAATACCCATTTCTTAAAAAAAAAAAAAAAAAAGAAAAAAAAAAAAAATTAGGTTATTTTTCAAACGCTGTTTACTTTTTCTGAATTCTCCAACAGTACAAAACGATTCAAATTGTGAGGAGCTTCTCACGCTAAATACCTTGCAACAATCGTGATCGACGTTGTTTTTGCGAAGTATTTCCCCGAGACTGAGGTTTGTCTCGTCTCCACGATTGATTTGCAGCGAACTGACCGAATATTTTCCTCCACGTTTCGCGCTTCCACGCCGTCGACAGTGTTTCTTCGCGCGCGAGAACGCGCGGGTGCAACCGTTAATGCAGGAGAACTTCATCACGGATAAAAAGAAAAAAAAAAAAAAAAAAAAAAGAACGCAAGACGTACGGATCACATAACTGGTTCTTTCTTTCCTGTAGGCTCAAGAAACCGACTGACCGATTGCTCGATACTGATATACTGCAAGACCGTGAAGACGTTGCAACTTGCGATTATTATCACGGTGGGTAATTTTTCGATAAGTTCTTCTTCTTTTTTTTTTTTTTTTTCGATTCGCGAAACACCGTTTCCGAGAACTGGCGTTCTTATCAGATTGTTAAGAGATCGCGCCGTATCTGGCCGACGAACAAAGCAAGGCTACCAAGTTGCCATTAAAATCGAAAAATTACGCAAACAAACAAACAAACGCCCCTCCATTTTGTTCTCCTGCGTTTCTCTTCCGTCGGAATCGCTCATTCCAGAGGCTCTGATGTCAAACATAACCTCGAGCAATTGAACAAGCTTTGAACAGTTTCCCACTCTTAATTGCTTGGCCAATAGAAGAGGAACTTTTGTTACATAAACCAGAAGAGCTAGAAATGTTAGCTGATGTTAAAAATTATGATTGTAATTAGGAATTACGATGCGGAATCTTGCAAAGGGAGAAGAGACCTTACAACGTTTCAGAGTCTACTCAAAGGAGCATTACTTAAATGGAAAGTAACTTTGGTCCACTATCATCTGTAGGAACATAGACTGTAGCACGTGGCGCGTTAAAAATATCCAAAATACCTCAGATTTCCCTACCAGATTCATGCACACGCGCACGACAGACTAGGTTTATTTGAACTTCACCCGCTAAGATCCTTTGAAAACATCTCTCTCTCTCTCTCTCTCTCTCTCTTTCTCTCTCTCTCTCTCACCAAAACAACAAACTGCTCCACACCACTTTCACTGGAACTCTATTTTTCCTTCTTCTGTTGTGTCACACGCCGCAGCTTCACTCCACTAGAACACTTCACCCTGTAATTAGAAACGCTTCAGAGACTATATCGAAAGAAGCTAAGGCACTTTTCAAGGCCAAGAGTCGCAGACGAAATCACTAATAAATCGCTAATAGTCTGAGAATGGCGACGAGCGAGCACTGGCCTACAGACCCCTTTTGGAAAGCGGTGCTAGCCGACTCTGACTAGCCACTATCACCGACTCCAACTGACTGATCCCTGTTGCCGTAGCCAGTCGAATGTTGGCTGGCCTGGAAGGACGTCTTGGCTTGAACTTTTACAGCTGAATGTCCGTGAACGTCAGCGTAGAACAGAGTTTTTGTTTAAAAGTAAAAGTCCCGGTGGTGTCGGTTCTCTAAACACACTGAAGACTATCCTCTTCAAGACGTTCATGTTGCGAGGAAAAAACTGAAGACACAGATTGAGTCTCGATGGAAGATACATATATAATTGAAGGAAGAGTTTAGAAGAAGCATCGTTTGAAGTATCATGGAAGATTTGTTTAGAAAGTTTGAACTTGCGCGACAAACAGATGCCGTTCTTCGTCGGGATGTTCTTGGGGGAACAATCATCGTGAGATCAACGGACGAAGTTTACAGCAATGAATTTATGAATCGTGCGTTTCTTTCTTCCGCCGTGGATGATAATGACTTCTTTTGAAACGCCTCAGTTCTCAGAGTAAGAAAATCTACTCGAATGTTTATGTACTATCCGCTTACATTGAGCGGCGTACAGATAATTTTATTACCCAGCGCGAGCTTGAATAAAATTATCCGCGTGACACTGAAAAGTAAGTAGAGTACAGATCAATGGGATTGTGAAAAAATTTTCTACAACCGAAATTGGATAAACGAGGGAACGAGGATAATAGCGGCTGGCGGCAGTCACATTCCATTCGACTGTGCCTTGGCATAGAGTTGAACATCGCTTGAACCCACACAAAGAATGCACAAAGCGAGCGTACACGTGCACACGGCGATTTGTAAACACGTTGTTAAATGAGTAGGTAGATAAAGAGATAAGTATGCACGTACAAAGGAAAGGCATGCATAACAGATTCCGAGAGCTACACGAACACGTTTCTCTGAATGTCACATTCTTCGCCACATCTTCTTGAAAGATACGTCTCTTCGAAATTCTTTGCCGCTGTTAGGAAAGTTCCTTCTTTTAGCAAACTTCTTTAGGAAACTCTAAAATGGAAGAATGAAATACCGTTGGGAAGATGTTGTGAACGAGTGGATAAAGCTGTTCCTCCCTGTCGATCAGTTAGAATTTCCCACTCCCTCCCTCCCTCCCTCCCGAGAACGAATAGTCCGTTTGTTTCCAAACTGGAGCGCAAGTAGCACGACGTGCGGTTGCGTAAGATAAATTACTCGCTTCACAATAACGTACGTTGGCGATACGATGTTCCGCCGCGCTAAACACAGACCTTTTCCTTCGGTCTAACATTGAAATATTTATACACCTGGAACGGAAGTACGTTAGAGAATGACGGAGACAGAACTTTTTCCTTCTTTCCCATCTTCATCTGCAGTTTAGATCTTTCTTAAGTCAGCCTTGAACGCAGCTATCAATGTAACAATAATGTAACGATCAGCGTGTAGTAAATTCATCAGAGATAATCAGAGTGTCATGGTGTAAATGAACAATCCATCTCCTGATGGGCAACAAGACGATCGCTCGCGGTTTATCGGTGCGTTTCCCAAAGTCACTGATTGGCAAGGTACGAGAGATAATTATTAATTTACTCGTGTGCTGGCACTCACCTTCGAGGTCTTAACCACTTGCGGCTCAGCGACGTCCGATTCATCGCCGCTGAGGCTGGACGTAGTGGAACAGTCTGAGATCTTTCGCGCCGGTGGAATGTTCAGCAGGCCGACGTTCGTTTTCTCTTGCAAGTCTGGCGAGTTCTCCGACCGCGGGTACCGCGTAAACTGAGCGTCAAGCTTGGAGTAGTAGGAGTCGGTGGAGGAGTCCAGGCAGGAGTTCCTCCTGCTTCCAGCCTCGTTGAAGTTTCTGAAGAAGATCATCAAGTTAACGAAGTGATGCATCGTGTCGCGGTGGAACGGAGAAATTCAGATGTTAGATACCTTACAGCGACAGCGTTCATAGAATCAATGGACAAACAGCAAGAGTCCGAATGCCGTCTGCTACGGCAGACTTGCAGGAACTGAGTGTCCAAAGATTCACGGATCTCGTCGCAATCCAGGCAGGAACAGCTGCTCGCTTGGCTGGGGGTACCGCTGGTCCCCTCGTACTTCTCAACGTCAAGATCGTTTCTCTCCAGCTTCTCATCCAGATAGGAGTAATCCGAATAATCACTGACGACCACGCTGGGTGTTCTCCAGTATCTAGGTCTTTCCTCGTTGTGCTCAGTCTCGCTTCCCTCCACCATGCTGGCACTGTCCCATCCTGTAAAGAATTTTTCTAATTAATTCGCTGATTAAACAGTGTACTATAATTACTGTATAATGCAAGATATTAATCCTTAATGGTGAACGTTCGTTCAGTAATGGAAATTGTGCAAAAATAGGTTGCAAGTGAAACGTTGTAAATATTCATGCGACAGTTAACGGCTTATATTAAATTGTTATAACGGCCATTGCAACGATCAATTGATTCTGCAACCATTTCTATAAAATATGCATTACGCTTGAATTTCTATCAAATATTTTACACTCGACGCTATTTTTACCAAAAATATCACAGATCCGTTGTCCACGTTTAAAAGACAATCTTTCGAAGAATTTAGATTTTCGGAATACATGTTACATTGATACTATATACTTTATAATATTGTACTTGTGACACCATTTTTGTAAAACGTCACAGATCTGTCGCCTACATTGAAGAGAAAACAATCTTCCAAAGAATTTTAATCGCGCCGCCCATTAGAAGAGGCAACACGATAAAATAATAGACAGCGCGTCGAAGACGAAGAAAAAAAAGAAGGAGAGAGAGAGAGAGAGAGAGAGAGGAAAGAAACGATGTCATTGACACAGGCAACGCGTGGTCAGGATCATGTTTTCAACCGATTCTCCCCTCCCCTCCCCACCCCTCTGTCGTCACCGCGGAGAGCAACTGGTGGCATAATTCCACCCCCCACCCCACTCACCTTTTATTTGATCCTCGTCGCTGAGCACCGCGCTGTCCGAGCTACAGCACCTAGTTACCCGTAGTTTGTGCCGTTTCTGTTGGTGAATGGTGAGAGATGTGTCCTCGTCGCTGGCCGCCGCCGAGTCGAGGCTCCAGCATCGGGCCATCGATCCTCTTCTACGATCCGTGTCCGTCTCGATGCCCTCGTCGCTCTGTGGACTCTTGCTCAGCGACCTCACCACCGGCATTCCCACCGTGTCGAACTCGTCGTACGTTTCGTTCTCCTCTATGGGATCGACGACGGCGACGCACGCCATGGCGTTCTGTTGCTTCTTCGATTTCATCGCGGCGCCGCTGTTCTTTTCACCGAGCACTCGTTCGAAGCCGCGAGCCAAGTCGCATACCAACGAGCCGGCATCGCTCTCCGCGACGTACTGATTCTCCACGATGCCTACGCGTCGTTTACGCGACGATTGTACCGCGTTCGACGACGACGACGACGACGAGCACGCGTTCCGTTGCTTCCACGATCGACGCCTGCTCGCTTCCGATTCCTCGCCGATTCCGCTGATGGAGCTATTGTTCTTCGAGCATTCCTGGCAAAATAAACAGACACGTACATGTGCGTGTACACGCTATACGTTGCGAAGTATAATGTACTATGTATATTTATGTACACCACGTGTATATTATGCATATATATATTACTATTACGCATTGTAACGTAATTGATAATATGAATTAACATAGTGTAATATGTATAAATGTCAATCGATTTATATATAATTTATACATATGTACAAATTTACATACATGTATAAAAGTTCAGTGATATATATTGTTATACATTTGTTAAAATAATTGTTCGTAATAAATGTATTTCAAGTTTATGGTTTCAAGTGGCCGTAAAAGATTTACGAGGTTATTATTAGTCACGAAGATTATCAGCACGTACGTATATATAATTGATATTTAAAAATATTCCTAGCAAAATGTAATATTCTACGTACAATGGCTTTACGTCTATACGTCGCATCATTGATAAAGCACAAAACTGATCTGAAACTATATATACGTGTATAAGTACAGTATATGCTATAACGTGTATTCATGGTATGTAACATAGTACAAGCATATCCATATATACATAAATATGTAAGTACACGTAAAAATTATATGAACCTATTGCAAACGTACATTTAGCAAACAACGAAACGAAAGAAGATAAACCAAGTTTGCACCGTTACGACGAAGTAATTCTGTCTCACGGTCAAACGACGGAACAATCGACAAGGAGGGGAGAGGATGAAAAAACGAGAGCGAAGAATGAAGCGCGAGTTTACGAATTCGTTCGACTGGTGGTGGAACAACCACGTAGAGCCACAGGTCTCGCGCGCCGCGATCACTGGAAGAACACTCTGACTACAACGTGTGAAACGCGGGGCGTTTCTCTCTCCTTGCCATGCAGAAATATATACCTGGTTCGTCCCTTCGGTGTAACCTGGCCCTAGCAACAGCTGTCTCGGTCGTGCCGTTTCGGCAATTGAGGGCGGTTGTTGATCGTCACATCGGCCACCTTGCCGAGAGGATACGCATTGTCCTCTCAACGACGCTGCTGCTCGGCTGCTGTTCAACGCGCGATTTGAAATACAGGCGACGCATCGCGCACCGAGTCTGAACCAATCGCGGCCACAGCGTCGACGATAATAGAGGTCGCCGTGTTCGATTCCATGAACCACGTGAAAGCTAGACGGGAAACGCAGCTTGATCAACTGACCCGGTTTGAACAGTCGGCCGCAATTCATTTTGAAGGGACTGCCGTCACTGTCTCTCCCTTCTCTCTTGCTTTCGTCGACCTTTCCATTTGCCGGTGAATCGTTTCCGATGCTCGACGCATAAGTCACGCTCATGATCCTCGCCGTTCCCTTCGGCGGACTTCGGCTTGTTAAATCGCCCCCGATGCCGATTTGCAATCGACTCGCAACGACCAGGTCGTTCGGCGAGAACGTCCGGCTGAAACACGAATGGCAGAGTATTTCGTGATTCGAAAATAACCGGATACGGGGAGAGATCTTTCGAGACTCATCGAACGTTCACGACGGCTGACTAAAATAAAGTGAAATAAATTATACGGAATTGTAATATTAATTATAATTATAATGTTAATTAATATACTAATAAAGTGTAATAAATTAAACGGACGTGCATCGAGATTCAGCGTCGAAAGTACGATCTCCTCGGCTGAATTAAAATCGTCAGATTTTATCTCGGCGTGTGTTTCTTTCCGTTTTTTGAACTCTAGAATTTCGTACAATTAACTGCTTACTGCTCTTCGATGTGTTAACGAAAAGAGGAAAGAGATAGAAAAGAAGAAGAAGAAAGGAAAAATGAGCTTGAAGATAACAGTTGCTTCTGAAAGTTCAATTAGATTCTCAAACGTGAAGGATGCTATTTGAATTATGTACGTATTTAACAGGTCTTATTTCATTCTGCACGTCAGCCGCGTCCATAAAGAAATATAACTGCTTTCATGGCAGTGCACATATATATTACAAGCGACATAAATTTTTGTTATACCAACACTGTCGTCACAAGCTCTTATCTAATCTTGAAATTATACTACTACACGTAATGTTGTTCCCCCGTAGTATTGAAACTATGATTCCGTTTCAATGTATAGGCCGTTGAAAAATACGGCTAAAATTGGAGTGCAGAAAAATGATGATGTTACGAGTACGTACGTGGTTTTTCTATCCATTTATGTCTTCCCTTTAACAGCGAATGATCTTGTAGATTATATTCGTTTCTTGATGAATATCAATCGCGTGCTTGTGTAACAAAATTAAAAAACCTAGTAAAGAGTGGAATCGATCAATTTCCCTTCCCAAGTGGTTATACCTTTTTGTATTTATATCCTCGACGTAGTACTTTTATCGATATAGGGACTTTTCTTCCAAAAGCGTTTCTTTTTCTCATTGCGCTTTCGTTTGCTATTAGTACCAGCGCACGAAGATCAGAAACAAACAGAAAGTTTTCTATTTTTCAGCGAAACAATATTGGACGTCGTGCGCGTTCGAAAAATCCGGTTCGTTGAGCGAGAAAAAATTATACACGGTGAAAAGTTGAATTTCAGACAACCTGAAATGCTCGAACGATACTCGAACGTGCAACCGATTATCGAAATAAATTCGAAATTTTCCCAGAAAGGGAGAGGGAGCAAATCACATCTCGTCGGTCTTCGCGAAAGCGATACTTTTTTCCCTTTCCTTGCAACATTAGAAACGTTATTAGAAGCGACGGCGGGACCGTGTATCCGGGTCGAAGAAATGCCGAGGGAAAGATGCATAAAAGGTATGCCAGGGTTGCTTCTTGCTTCTCCGATTGACGTCACAAGTGCGTCATTGCGAAGCAAAGAAACAAGAAAGCGCGATTGAATGATCACGGTTGCAGCAACCGACATGCGTACCGCTCGGTATCGTTTGATTCTTTCTCTTTCTCGACAATCAGTCCATTATCTCGTCAGTTCAAGTGCCCCTTGGCCACTTGAGCCTATCTGTGCCGCGACCGTTCCGTTCGACTCTCTTGTTCATTGTACGAAATAATCGTGGCGCGGTGCAACGAGCGGCATAACGTATAATCCACACTTCTTTTTTTTTTTTTTTTTGCTTTTCATCCTCTCTTTTCTTCTATCGTATTCTTTGCCTCGTCTTGTTTTTTCCGTTTATTTTTTTTTTTCTCTCTCCTTCGGTCAAGTATCGCCCACGCGTTGTTTTCTATCCGGCTCGGCAGTGCTCGCTAATTGCGTACAGACGGCACACGTCCGAAGGAAGATAAGATTACGATACAGGATCCTCGGGTATTATATTCTTTTTTTCCTCCGTCGGAGGAAAACGTAGACACGTAGAACACGTAAATAGAACTCTACAAGGTCTGGAGAAGTATCGGTGCAAGAGCGAAACGATATAATATTTTTACTTTGTTTTTGCTCGATTTTCACGTCGATCGATTTAACGTTAGATATTAGGACACGTCGTGTTCGACGACGAGATAAAGAGACAAATAACCTAAACGTTGTCCCCGATGCATGATTATATTATTGCTTGGAGAAAGGAGGATATCTTTTTGATAACTTTTTTCTTTTTTGATTTTTTTTTGGTTTCATCGGAACGAGGATAAAATCGACAGAAGGAATAATTGAATAATTTTTATTTCGGAAGTCGAAGATGACAGGAACGAAGGAAGGTCTATATAGCTTTTCGAGTAGCAGTCGCACTCACGTTTATGACGAAATTGGGTCAGTGTCGGCCCAAGGCTAATCACTTGTACGTCCTAAATAGGCAATAACACGTATCGTGTGTTTGCATTAATTTTTGGATGAACAACAACTTTGGGAAACAATTTGAGGAATTTATAACCGAATCAGATATGATATATACAGTGTAAAAAAAAATGGGATTACCAGAATTCATGCAGAGTGCATATTGTTATCAACGTGCATAGAATTGAGATATATATATATATATATATATATATATATTTATGATTTTAAGTTTTTTATTTCGATATAACAATCCTTACCTGTCCATAATGATGTCGTATTCTGCATTTTGTTCCAGATTGATAATACAAAGGGGAAAGAAAATTTTACAATTTTTAGAAAAGACTGATAAATTCGTAAAAGAAGTGGTTCTTTTTTTTAGAAGCAAATTTTTTTGCAATTAATTTCGAACGCGCTTATGTCACGGAACAATCTGATTTTTTAAACTAAAAGTCTGTGGAATTCGACCGGACATTCTTGACGTTCATCGTTGCTCGGTGTCGACGGATATTAATTCCTGATTGTGGTAATTGAGAAAAGCCATGTATGCAATGATCGTACGTCAATCGTAGCTGATGGCCGACTGAACTCGAGATTTGAACTTGACCACTCCGCAGTGACCACCTATACTCGAGTTCCTGTGTAAAAGGAGGGGATCCATTACATTGAAACCAGCCTCCTAGAAGGGAAGCTTTCCACCTACGATCGACGCAACAGTCATCGTTGCAGTTACACCTGTATCGTTAGCTCTCGTGCGATTTCCAAACAATTTATTTCCTTTTTATTTTCTTCTCTCTCGTAAAAACAAAAACAAAAAAAAAAAAAAAACAAAAAAAAATACAAATCAAATTATATATTACGCTTTATCTAAATTTATAAAATTCACAGTCTTTTTAATTGTCTCTTTGGAGCTAGAGCACCTCGTAGAATTTTATATCTTCATGTTCAACAAGCTCCACGGCTACCGATCCAAACAATTCAAATTCATCTATAGTCTTTTCCGGTTCGTAGAGTTTCACCCATTTGTTTGCTGAACCAATTTTCAAATTTTTAAATATAGTTTCGATGGATGGCTTGGTAACTAGAATTGTTCTACTCTGAATATTGGCTATTAAGAACTTCCAAATTTCTCTGTGCACCGATTCTGGGACATAAAATTCAAACGGATTGTTCATAATGATCACGTCACTTGCCTGAACTATTTCAGGACATTCCTCGATTCTCTTGTTCACAATCTCAATGCGATCATTCATGTTATATTTATTTATTATGTCACGTTGCAGCAGGCAATGTTCTTTGTTCATTTCAACGCCAATGATTTTCTCCGCAGACGTGAATATATATGCCTGAAAGACAGATTTTCAAGTAATAACATACATCTTTTGACCGTCGATCTCTTACTTGATAAAAAAATAAGGGAATAATTACTCCATACAGAACAGGACCCAATCGAGAACCTATATCAAGCACAATCTTGTCTTTTAAACTTGGCAAAACGCTGTGAAATATATACAGCACAGCGGACAATGACAATGAGTGTGAGATAATATCTAAAAACAAATCCACTTGTCTTAATAGAAGCAATGATCAAAGAGACACTGCGTAATTTCATTGTTTGCAATGCAAACATGAAGCGTAAAAAAACAGTTAGAAAGATTGAAGCTTTCCTTACTATATTGCCTCACATTGTTGGACATACAGTCACCGCAATATAAATTAATCACCTCCCCATTCTCTATAAGTTTATCTAGCTCTTCATTGTCGTATAGAAACGCATCGACGTGTTTTGTTGACTCCTCGTCGCAATCAGAGTTCTGCAGAATTATACAACCTGAGATGTTTCTTTCTCATTTCTTTCTCACGAGAAAGAAACGCAACTTGAAGAATTGAAATATAGTTCTACTTGTTTACACAAAATAGCAGACCTCCCCGATCGTTGGTGGTAAAATCTCTTCCGACGGGAATGTTCCATCGAATGGTAGTCTTTTTTTGATGTCGTTGGCGATCACTTTCATAAAGTTTACTTGTTCCTCCTCTAGACTGCATTGTTTGGCAGAAGTCGTTAACTTATCTTCCGTGAAAGGCTGAGACTTTATTTCCTCTGGTTTCCAATTATCAGCGATGTACGACAAGAACACATTTTTATCAGCGACACTTAAAGAACACATGACAGACGTAAATATTTGTATAGCATCCTCTATGCAGATACTATCGTCCGTATCCATTATACAACCCCTTCGCTTAATTATAGGTTATGTTGCCGGTGTGCGACAATTCTATATTCGATCTATATTCGAGCTTCTCACACTGGAAACAATCAATTAGAATAACGTTAATCGAGGCGGGTCCGTTTCAACGTGTTTATTAGAAAAAAAAAAAAAATTAAGTACACAAAATGTCGATACGCATACATAGGTGTATATAAATAATTAGCCTTAACGCTAACGGTTTTGCATAGGCAAGATATAAGGCACAAAGTATGCTTCATCGTAAAATTCAACCTTTCCTAATATATACAAGAACTCGTCCTCGTCTCTATTTGTAAATCGATTTCTGTTTTTTGTTTTTTCTTCGCTCCGTGGATCATCACGGTCATTTTCTTTTAAGATAGACAAAGAGAGAGAGAGAGAGAGAGAGAGAGATTTAAATAATTAATATTACACTTAGGGAATAGGTTATACGCAGAACGACGCAACGTCGTCGAAAGAGAGAAAGAGAGACCATATAAATACTTATTTACAATTTTTTGCTTTCATTTTCCTTCTTTCTTTCTTTTTTTTTCCTTCGTTTCTACGTTGAAACTCTCGATCGAAACCAAACATCGAAAGCATAATCTCCCCCCGGGGACTTTTTTTTTGCAGATCGTAAAGCTTGATTACCGACAGGAATCTAACGCGTCGATCGCTGAAAGGAAGTTTTGCACGCGCGTTAGAACTCAACGCTAGGAAAATACTGCTATTACAGGTTAATTTCTCGACATTGTATAACAAATACTGTTAGCGACGTACGATCACCGAATTGTTCCCATTATTTCAGTGGCTCGTCCAACGAATTTGTCCGATGCGAAAAATCACTCCCTTATAGAATCATTATTTTTATCGGTTTCAACGACCACAGTGTATAAATAATCACGCGGTACGTTCGATACAATTCAACGACGCAATGACAACACGAAATAGAAGCAAAAGGTTTGAATTTCCAAACTGAAGTTCCAGCGTCATCGATAGTTGTATAGAATAACATTCTAAGACGCGCGGTGGCGTCGTATATAAAATACAATCGTAACATAGCTGTCTTTTACGTCAGGCACAAGATCATTCGCCTCTGAATGCAACCGTAATCACTAATAATCACGCGTATTTACAACGTAAGATAATGGACGCTAATTAATTTAAGTTCAGGGAAAAAACGTGACTTAATAGAAAGCTGCCTGGACTAAAGTATATATATATATATATATATATATGCCATATATATATAAAACACTGGGCGAGTACATGATAAAAGCTAGCACGTCACGAGTAAAAAAAAAAAAAAATAAACGTATTATATATATGAATTACGAGCTCTTGAGAGTCTCATTCTCGCGTGTCCAATTACAAACGAAAATGCTTGCTGATCGTCGACCATGAAGTGGACACAAGGCGGAAAAGTCTCGAGTGAAAGACACCAACAGAGAGACAGAGAGATGAAAAGATGAGGGAATCGAGACAGGTAGAACTTCAACCACTTCATGGTCGACCGTCGATTTCCTACCCTTTCCTACTTTGAGCTTGAACAATGTCGCCATTTTGCACTGCACGAAAGAGGACCTAGAAAGAGGTCCGGAAAGCTGAATACGGTAGGATGGATGCGATGATCGTTTAGGTAAATGCGTATCTAACAATCGCGATTGATACACTTGAGCATACCTATAATATGACACCCTGTAAATGTCTTGAAACGGTTTGTCCGTTGTGGACCTAACGAGTAACTAGAGTTTCTAAAGTCTCTCGCTAGAGAAAATGAAAAAAAGTATATACGAAGCGACAACGTTTACGTATCATTTTCTTGGCATAGTCTCTCGTCGCGATGTTCGGCGAATAGTTGACAAAAATAACATCTAGACATCGAGAGACATCTATGGCCCGAGTACTATGGTGAGACAACTCATCAATTTCCCTCGCAAGCACGCTGTGAAACGGTTGTATGCGAAAGTATTGGTATTACAACAGGCAGTGATCCCTGGAGCAGAAGGGGCTCTTTCAGTCTATCGATGCGTTTTCACTGCTCAGTTCCAGCTGTGTCGCTGTTGTTATGGTTGTTGTTGCTGTTGTTTTGCCCGTTAAGAAACGAGGCCATTTCCATCGGCGACTGTTGCCCGGTCTGTTTAGAAACATGCTTGTGTTTGTTTCGCTTCTTTCAGATCTCACTCGAGGCAGAGAGGCACAGGCGTGTAGATAGTGTGTAACGTACGTGTGTGGTGTTCGGAAAGTACGGAAAGAAAAGCGGCTCCCAGAAAGAGTGCAGAGAATTGTGCAAGTAGAATGTTTTTTTTTTTTTTTTTTAAAGGACAGCACGCGACCAATTTGCTAAAGCTAGAAAAGACTAGTCTCCTTAATATCGAATAGTCTGAAAGCAGAAATACGTTAGTAAATATAGATACAGTCGCGTGCGAGAGTGCGGAGGGGGAAAAATGGTAGTCGCTTGTAAAAAAAAAAACGGATAAAAATTTGAAAAAATGGCGTACAGCTGTAACCTGGTGAAGCTCGCTCTTCAACTCGATCACCCAACGTAACCATCGAAGTAATAACTTAATCAGGTTTGATGATAATAACCTTCGAATCAATGCACTAACCAGAGGTACAGGTGTCGAGGATATGATTGTGACATTGAGGTTTTACACGTTTGATCTATACGGGACGTGCAGAGAAACGTGAGGAGCACTCGAATGAAAGTTTCACAAGTTTTGGTGTCTCTGGTGGTGCGGTAAAATTAGATTAGATTTTCTCGCCACTGGGGTGTGAACCGTTTGCTCTTTATATCAAAATTATCTCGATTAAACAAATATTTACGATTTACAGTTTGAATTGGGGGGGGGGAGAAAAAAAGGAACGTCTCTGTGTTTTTTCTCGTTGCTTGAAGATCGAGCTCCTCGGGGTTACAAGCCGACAAGAACACACACACGACAGTACGAATAGTTGCGATATAAATATATATCGGCATAAGGCGTATAGAAATAGCCATGTATGTACGCAGCTGAGATTACGTTTCTGTTTGTCTAATGCACTATTTGTATTCGAGTGGGGAAACTGAATGACCGTGGGCGAGTCGACGATTGAGATTTCATTTCAAGCGATACGTAACGGGCAATATTGTTGCGATCTATCGTTGTTCGTTTCCCAGATCAACGGGTACGCAGCCCCCGGTCACTCTCTTCCTTTGACAAAAGCGAAGGTACTGATATATTGCTACTTACAAATACCGACCTTAGGCTGTATTATATCTTCAGACGTATCGAGCCCGGCAAGTGGATTCGACGTTATGTTGATCTTCGAGTCGGTTACACCGCCATTCATTACCCTTCCGTTTGTTATCGGTTTTCCTAAATTAAAACAATTGTTGATACACGATCTTTGGACAAGCTTGTACCGTCAGTGTATAGACAGAAAGTACGGCGAGATACTGTAAGTAAAATTTCACCTTCGCTTTGCGACGATTCCCGGCTCTGTTTGTGCTTCGTCCTCTTATACACCACCGCGACTGCAGTCAAACTGCCCAACAGGGTAGATCCGCCGAGAACTCCGCCGATAATCGCGTACATGTTCACGTTTTTATCATCCGCGGGCCTGACCCGACTGTCCAACGTCAGATTGCCGCCGTTGTCATTTTTATTGTCGTGATTGTCCCGTTCGTTCATGTTCGGTGCCTTCTCCGTTTTCTGCCGGAGGATCTGAGAGAATTCCGACGCCGCGTCCACGGAGAAACTCTGCACCTTGAATTCGTACGTTGTGTCCGGCTGCAAGTGGGAAATAGTTATGTTGAACGAATCTTTCCCTTCGACCGTTGTCTTTATGTAATCGCCGGCCGAGGTGGAAGCTCGATGATACACGTAGAAACCATCGATGTCTACCGATCTGTCGGAATTCTGCCAAACGAGCAACACCTCCTGCGGTCCTAGCGCTTCGGTGTTCGTCAACAAGGGTATCGGCATCCTGTTGCTCTCGATCCCTACGTTTTTATTCAAGTGGAAACGCACGGAGTTCGGGCTGAGTTTGTTGTCGTTGTTCGAGTAAACGGCAGCTATTCGAAACCGATATGTGTGATCGGGCTGGAGATCGGTCACCTCGAACGACCGCACGTGATTCGGTATCTCCGAGTTCGCGGTCATCCACTTCGCCTGTTTGCCATTCATCTTCTGTCCGAGTTCACGGTACTGAACTTTGAAGAACTGAATCGGCAATCCTGTGTTCTCCGGCACGGACCATCTGACCATCACAGATATGTCTGAGAGTCTGGTGACGTTCGGTTGGTTCGGTGGCACCAGCACAGCTGAAACATCGGGATAAAAATATCAGATGAAAGAAAGAGAATATTCGCTAAAAATTTGGGAGTGAATATCTGTGGAAGAAGAAACGGTTTGGGAAGAAATTACCAGTGCCTTTACGCTTCCCATCCTTACTCCTTCTTCGCCCTCCTCCCCTAGTGTGCTTGTGTCTCGAGTTAGAGATCTCGTAGTCCTGTCTGATCTCAGTCGTGCCAATGTGTTGCTTGGGATTCACTCTCAGCAGATTGTAACCGGAATGAGAGCCATACTCGTTGCTCGCGACGCATTGAACGATGCCGGCGTGTTTTTTCTCCACTTCGGAGATGGAGAGGGTGGAACCTTCGATTTCCACGTTGCCGCCAGGTGTCAGAGACTCCCCGTTGATTAGCCACTCAACTTTCGGCTGTGGTTCGCCGGTTACCGTGCACGAGAGATCCAATTCCCCGCCTTCGGAGAACGTGGCTGCTTTCGGCGGTTTCATCACCTTTGGAGCCTCCATCACTCTCAGTATGATCACAGACTTGACGAGCACGCCGTGGCTGTTCCATACGCAATCGTACTCGCCCCGGTCCGCTGGCTGGACGTTGATTATCGCGAGGCCCATCGCTGTTTTAACGGAATTCGACGGCAATGAACCGCCTAGCCTGCTCCACGTGACAAAAGGCACTGGATAGCCAGCGGCGAAACACTCTAAAGTCACGTTTCTGCCACGTAGAACCTTGTACTCCGTTTGCGGTTGTTTGACGAAGAACGGCGCCTGAAGACTGCTGTTCGTATGCACGTTTAAGATCGTCCTGTGATTGCTCGAGTATATCTGAGTTGTTATGTAATTGCTAGCCGTGCAGTGGTACGATCCACTGTCCGACAATTTGGCATTCTCGATGACCATGGTCTTGCTGCCGATTACATTGATATTCTGTACAAGGTTGTTGTCTTTGTAGAACTGAACTATCGCCTCCGGAGCTGAGTAAGGCACGGGACAAGTGATAGGCACGGTGTTCCCTGCTGGCACATTTATAACAACGTCGCCCTTATCGGTAAACTTCTCCAGCGTGGCAAGCGTCAATCTTGCCGGGTCAGAAGCTAAACCGCTCGAACCTGGGACAGTGGTAATAAAACGAAGTTTTACCAAAAATTTGCACGTTACGTACGATGGAGTGTAAAATTGTTTACCATAAAAGGCTATGCAACGGTAATCCCCAGCTTTTGACTCATTGTCGAAGATCACCACGTGTCTGGACGTTTTGCCGCCGTTGTTAGGCGCGTGGAAAGCTTGCAGCCACTTATCCGAACCTAGTGGTCTGTGACGCCAGGAGAAACGTTCTGCGGCAAGGTTCAGATTGCATTCAAAATTCACATCGTCGCCTATTGGCGCGTCCAGGGGTTGGGGGTGTCTGGTGAAGGTCATACCTAGCTCCTGTTTTTGCCCTGTTGAACAATAAACGCAGTAGTATCTAATATATACCAACACACACACACACACACAAAACTAAATATTTATATTACATGCACGCGCGCGCGCACACACACACAAAACTAAAATATTTATACACACACACACACACACACACACACACAAAACTAATACACACACACACACATACACACAACTAAAATACTTATATTACACACACACGCACGCACGCACACACGCACACACAACTAAATACTTATATTACATACACACACACACACACACAACTAAATATTTATATTACATGCATGCGCGCGCGCGCACACACACAAAACTAAAATATTTACACACACACACACACACACACACACAACTAAAATATTTATACATACATACACACACATACACACACAACTAATACACACACACACACACACACAAAACTAAAAAATGTACATGCAGGTGAGAACATGCACCTACATCAGAATGTAATATTCGAAATAAAAATAAATAAAGACAAGCATGAGACTGACCATGTGCAAGGCTGGCTAGGACGTGAAGCAGGACCGTAACAACGGCGCATAAAAAGGGCACAGATCGCATCTTGACTCATTCTGCAATCAAAGAAAACACGAGTTAGCATTACAGTGTTCAGGTTAGTCGGTTCGAGTAGAAGGATTTCACCATTCTTGGTACTCCTGGTACTCTTCCGATCTGGCTTTCCCGCCGGTCGAAAATTCTCGAGGCGCCTTCCCCGCGAAAGAAGCAGAGAGAGACGATTCACTAAAATTAATACCGGTCAACAACCACCACGTTTAAGTTTAGAACGTGGCGAGTTCACGAGAAAATAGAACGCATTCAATTCCAGTTTTGATCGTGGCTCGTTTTGATTTCGGCACGGACGCGCGCGCTTTCGATCCCCCCCCCTCTCCCCCGCCTCTCCGCCAAATGGGTCGCGCATTCCAGTCCCAACCCCGACTGACACTTGGTATCAACGCGATTTATATATAAGGTTCGCGCACATGCGCCAAATTTAAATTCTTCTGCCGCGCAGATCGATCGAGACCGAATCTCCAGAAAGCGATGAATTTATAAATAATATAATTATGATACAATAAACGTGATATATTGATACTGTAATATCTTAATTATAATTCTAATATATTACCATTTATATATTTATATTATAAATTGACATTATACGTATAGTATTAATTTATTTAATATATTGAACATATATTTTATACACATATATGTATATTGTATCAACACTTTTCCGGCGGGATATTTAAAATAACAGTTGCGCGTGAGGTTATAGTTTTACAAATAATTGTACAATTTTATTATTGCACTATTTTAATCCAACTATTGTAATTTTATTTTCAGATTCTCGTTCGAACTACTTAGTTAGGCAAGAGATCCAGACAAAATTAATATCAATTTCTGTTTGAAAATATAACAGAAACGTAACTGTATAAATCTATTTATTTTAATTGTCATTTGAATTACAGAACATTTTGATACAATTATTCTTATGTTAATAGATATTTTCATTTATCTATTTCTATTGGTATTTTTGAACAACTGAAATCAAGTATATATATATATATATATATGTGATACAAATTGTTAATATATATATATATATGTATATATATAATAAGGTATATATATATATATATATTAACAATATATATTGTTATATATATATACATATACTGTTATAATAATTCTTAATTATATATATGCGTTAATATATATATCATTATATTAATTAATTGTGGTGCAAAACTGACTCCACGAAAACAATTTACATTTATATAACAGCGATGAGAACAAGATCGTGAAATTTTTTTTTTTTTTTTCCGAAAAATCGAAACATCCTCCAGAACAATACATGTTTTACTTTTTTTTTTTATGTTTCAACGTGCAAACACTCGATGAAACGTTATTAACGTTAAAAAATCCATACGCGTGTTCAGTTTCGCTTATCACTGTACGCGACAGCGTGAAAAGTGTTAAGGTGTTATAAAGATGTCGCGTTAAATGACCACCGCTATCCCCGCCAATTCTTGGAACTGATTTCTTGAAGCCTCTGATGTTACAATACACATGTAAGACAAAGAAACGTGTCCGGTATCCCGTATTTCATTCGCACTAATCAACGAAGAGAAATTGGATTTTGTATTTCTTGGAAACATCGTGCAGCCCCATGTGATTGGCCAGTTGGCAAACCTGCTATCTACATCCAACCTGTACGCACAAAAGAAATATGGATTCACAGAAAGCATTCCTGTGTCTTCGTTTGTTAAAAGATATCGAGCAGAACGAAAGAAAAATTCCAAATTGAACGGCTGTTCCATGAAAGAACATAATTATCATAAATGTGTCGCGAATGCGTTTTAAACTGTAGAAAATTCCGTTCGTTACAACACGTTTAAATGATGGAACAGATCTCTATTTAGATTTCTCAGTCGTTGATTGCGTTCATCAAAAATTTTATCAACTTCACATCACGTTCCTCTTCTTTTATTGATCCTCGATTATTTTCAAAACTCTTTGAAGTTTCTCTCAACGTTTGCAGGATCGTGGATCACCGCCACATCTATGTATGTTCCTCTTCCTGTTCTGTTCCTTAATTATCCCTCAAAATCTCCGTCAAATGTCACTGGACCGAGGCGAGAAAACATGGCCGCGGACATCCGTCTGCATCCGTGAGAAATGAAGGACGCAGTGGTGCCCACAATAACAACGCGAAATTGACCATATACGGTGTCGTTCGTTACGTCCGCGCCGCTTTCCACCCACGTGTGAACGGCTGACCGTCCTGAAGTCCTGAGCACCGAGTGCTGACACGTCGAAGATCAGCAGAGAAACCGTTCTGACGCGCGTCCAAGACTGATAGAAATTATTTGTTGGCTAACGCACGCGTTAAATGTATGTAGGTAGTGCCGTTCATGGGTTACACCGCGCTGCGCCTCGCCTACGTAATAATAATTTTGAAACTCTGTAGAACTAACTGAGAAGAGAATTTTCTATTCGGCATTAGGAAGTTGATGTGCCTGCTTAATGAAAAGAACGTAGATTAGTAATGAAATACATTTTGTCAATGTCAACTGTACACTTCACTCGTAATATTTTTGTTGGTTAGATCGATGGTCTACTGATCTATTTTTTTTATACATATTATACATTGTAACAAATATATATATATATATATATATATATATATATAATGTACATTTATATATAATTTATATATGTTTGTAGGTATTGTAAAAATAGGATGAATTTACTGTTACAATCAAACACCAAACAGTAAGCTTCAATTATATTTCATTGAATCTTCCCACAGTTTATACAATTGTACAATTAAATAACTTATACAACAAAAGTTTAGATAAGACACAGCTGAAGAAGTCTAAACTAAGACAGTTCGTTTCGATCGATGGAAACTTCACTCAACGCATAAAGTTGAGTTCCATTATAGAAATAAGTAAAAGAACGAAACTGCAAGAACGGTTTTCCACGAACAGTCACTGTTCATTACGAAGAAGCGAATTCGGGAGACTGACGAATCGGTGGAGAAGAGGGATTTTTCATCGAAGCCGAAATCACAAGGGCAAAAAGCACGCTTTCGTCCCATTGGACGAGATAGTTTGAACGTGTTTTATGCACGTGAGGACTCTTAACTTCTGGTTAAATGGTAGCATAAATGCCGGTGGTATGTAACAGGTGAGAAGGGTTCGAAAGAGGCTGGTTTCCGACGTTGGCTCTCATAAAAATAAAGAACTCGAATTCCAAAGCAGTGGTTGTCAAGCCCCTGTGGCCCGCGCGTGCGCGCGCGCCTCTAACCTAACCTAACTTTACGGACGAGCCAATGCCACCAGAGTTACGCACACGCACGCACACGCACACAGCACGCGCACGACGAACAAGCACACAGCTAAACAAGAATTAGACTCTGTTCTACAACCTGTCGTTGACCAGAGACCGGACTCAATCCCCGAAATCCTTTTTGCACCTGTGATCTTCTCGCTTTATCGAAGATCACACGGTGTATTCCCAGTGGGAATTGAGTCCGACTTTCACGAACGCGCGGCTCTCCTCGCGGCGTTGACCAAAAGAAAGACAGATTCTTTTGTTGCGATTATAATGGTATCACAGAATTGTTCAAACATTTTGTTGTATGTATGTTAGACAAAATATTTTAAAGAAATCTCTTTAGTGAACCAAGTGGAATTTATATATACGTGTATGACATATTGTAAGACTTATGTACGTATAGTTTTGCAAACAATTATGATGGTTTCGTCTCATAATGCTCCAACGATGTTCCAAAATATTTTACGTAACACACGAGTCGTTACATTTATTAATTAATAATTGTTTAATTAGAACGATGTGCACATGTATGAAATTAGCGATAGTGTCGTTCATCCGTTTCCCTTAATTTGATATCGCGCGAAATTACCAACAAAAAATACTTTGGCCCGAATGAAATGGAAATTTACAATTCTCGTAGATTCTTTTTTTTATGTTTCTCTTTGCGTTAAATCGCACCTCTGCATTAAACCTCTAATGAATCTCTTTGTAATAATAATTTTTAAGTCTATATCGCAGTTTTAGAACAGGCTTGAAATTGATGTTTTAATTCTCCGCGAGAAAACTATTGGTATACTCCGTTACGCGCAACAAACAGGAACCAAGAGGATCAGGTTCCCGTTTGGGTCGAACGCATTTGACAAGTGGATCCTTCCTTCTGTTGATTGTCGATTAATGACACGAACTTTTATTCTCTTCGCATCGTCGTGTTTCATCCCGATGATGACAAGGCACATGACCAACTTAAATTCCCTGCTCGGCATGCATGGCGATTGCTTAAGTAAAACGAGCGACGAATATTTAGCCGTATATGTGTCACATGCTATTTTAATCCACTTCCCATAGCCACTGCTTGTTCAACCATTATAACGCTGTAACGTTTAATTAAATTGCTACTCCCGTGTCGTTTTATCTGTACACTTGCTAAACAACAATAATTAGTCCAAGTATTAATAGCGTTTCCTTATCGGTGGCTATTTGCCGTTGCACCGGTTCAATTCAGCTCGACGAGCTTTACCAGGAAGTTGACAATTCGTTCGCGTAAAACTGACGCGAAATCAAAATGTATACAAGTACGGTTTGGTTGAAAAGACAGCAAGATTACAAACTGAAATATTAATTAGCGATATCGACGTAGTCTGACGTTGAAAGTTAAACAAGCAACTTGAATCAAGTTGATTGGCAAAACTTATTGGCGCATCGAATTTCTTTTAAAATACAAGCATTGTCCGAAGAACGAAAAACTTACGTACGTCTAAAACCTTCTCTCGTAAATCGCACGTTACACGCGATTCTTTTTAAACATACAATACCACGACGAAGCAGCGATTCTAAGTGGATTCTTCAGCACTGTATCTTTCTTTACGCGTTAGGGATTAGTCTCGACTCCTCGTACACGTACAAATTTGTACAATCTCCGGTTTTACGACTTGGCCAACATCGTCATCCTCGACAATAACATAACGTGTCTTGTTAGAACGCAGGCGCATTAAACAGCGCGGTATTATCCGAACGAGCGTTTTTCCAATTGTCAAACAATTAACGTTACCAACGGCACCAACGCGCGCGTTCGACTGTCCATTGCATTTTATCCGCCGTATTCAAATTTCACGAAAATATACTGGTGGCTCACCCCTTCCGGCAGGTGATCACTCGCAGCGACACCGTGACGAAAGTTTTCCACGGTAAACAGCCGTGTACAGGTCCCCCTTGGTGCGCGTTCATTACGATTTCACGACGGTTCGTGAAATCAGTGAACGGCGAGCAGAGGAAAAATTGAAAAGGAAAATAAAAAGAAGGCGAGAGACCAATGACGGAACAGGAAGAGAACAAATAATATTCATCACGCTTGAGCACACTCACCCTTTTCCCTTCGATCCAGCCGTGCGATCTATCCGTTTCCAGATCCCTTCGATTTCACGCGAACCGAGATCGTAATTTCAATCGCCGGTGGAAAACGACGTGCCCGTGTTAATAATGTTCACCGGTGGGTAGCTTCATTTTTTTTCCTTTTTTTTTTTTTTTTTCTTTTCTTTCTCCAGAGCGGTCGCCGCGAGCCTCGCCGAGTACGACTTCCTACAGAACACGACGCTTGGCGTCCACCAGCACACTGGAATGCAGACCGACGGGTTTTGAACCGCGATAAAGTATAGTAACCGACGTGCGTATGCCTCGATCTAGGTACTGGCCTGCAGGTTGGTACGTTGCTGTCACGTGACCAAGTGCTATTCGAAACGGGTTGATGAACGCAGGTGGGCCCGCTCGGCGATCGAACACCCTAAAAATTGTCAAACGCGAGGAAAATGTAAATATTCCCGAGTTTATATCGCGATCTCGTTGGTTTCAGTTTCTTTTTAACTATATGAAGAAGGAATTTTTCGCCGTGGAATATTGTGATATTGAATATCGTGCACGGGACGCTCCTGCGGCCAGCGCCATCTTGAAAACTCAGAACGCGCCAATTACAATTTCACAGAACAGAAGCTACCGAGTCTTTTGTTCATCGAGAACTCTCTGTTGCATGATACAGATGTAAATGATTTAAGAGTGGAAATATAGAAATATATATTAGTATATTGTATTCAAAGTAACATTAATTAACAACAATTGATCTTTGCCTTTCTTTACACTTTTTTTTGCGATCGATAACCTCCTTCGTAATTATATATATGTATATATGTATATATACATATATATATAGATAGATTACATGTCATAGCATGTCACATTGAAAAGGATGCAAATTCAAATAATCAATTCTGCCCAAATTTGATTTCTCCTTTTTTTTTCACATTCTTTTCATTAATAAAAATCTATTCTGGTTACAATCTAAAATATTAAATATTTTTTTACTCCATTATGTAAGCAAGGTCAAAAACTTAACAAACATTTTACAATGTATTCCATTTTAAAATGAGTAATAATGATATTAATATTAATAATAATATAATTAATAATAATAATAATAATAATAATAATAATAATAATAATAATATTACATATTACGCCAACAAAATTCATACAATATACAACTTGTGGATATACATATAAATAAACATCTGTTCCTCAAAATAAATGATTTCTGCGTTTGGCACGATGTCATGTAATGGAAGCAAATTAAACACCATGTTATACATTTTGATTGTCCGTGGCTAGTCGCGATGCGATGATTTATCATGATTTGCTTCTTATACTTGATGTTTCTTTACCTTTTTCTTTTCCTTTTTTGGTGTTCTGCTGTGTTATCGACGGTGTTTTTTTTTTTTTTTATATTTCATTTAGTACCAGCCGGTCTCATTTGATATAGGAAACAACGACGATCTTTTTAATGTTGCATTAAATTAATAATTTGTATGCGTCTAAGGATTATGCGAACTTACGAAAAATGACGGTCTTACATCGCAATTTACGCTACAGTAATACTTCATAAAAAATACTCTATAAGTTAACTATCTTGTACGATTAGAGTTTTTTTTTACAGTTTTTGTATACTTATTTCTCTCTATACAAACGCGCGCTGTAACATTGACTTGTACATATTGTAGTAGATGAAGATACATTTCTTTTTTTTTTTTCTTTTTTTTTGCTTTTTGTTTTGTACGGACCGGCTGACTAACGAGTATTTTGCCCAATGTCAGGATATACTGGTACATATTGCTTTATATTCACTTTGCTAATCGATTATTCTAATTTGTAACGGATCGATTAGCCCTATGTCACTATCATTATAAATGGCATCCCACCCCCTAATTTATTTAGATTAGAATAAACTACATGGAAGAACAGATCTTCAGTCATAGCAAACAAAAGCTAGGACTAAAAATTTTCAACAAATAGTGTGTGAAAACTGTGATATTACTTTCAATATATATGTATATATATATAATAGAATATTTATAATATATTGCTAGTTTCAAAGATGCCAGTTCTGTCTATCTATAGATCAGAATGTATAGGTGTCAGCAAGAATGCCAATTAATAATATCAGAAAAGTGTCGGGAACACTTTTACTCTTCCATTCTTCGTTTCCTCTCTCTTCCCTTCTATCATCCCTTTCTCTAAACAATAAAACTTATAAAGCTCTAAAACTTGTTTTACCAAAATATAATTAACAACAACAACAACAAGGTATGTTCACTTTTGCAATAATATCACAGACAATAGAAAACGTAAAGTCTACAAAAAACTGGTCTTGCTCGTGCGTATACAAATTTCGAAAAAGAAGTGCCCGCTACCGAACACGGTACCGTTTGCTTTTTTCTTGTTTCTAAAGCATATTTAATATATTATATATATATAGATATATATTTCTGTATATTATATAAATATGTGTGTGCTAAATAGAATAGTTTCACAGTGAAATGTATATAATATTTCTCTCAAAAACTGAAGTTCCCTCCATCGCGTATAAACATGGCATTCTTCCTTGCACCTTTTTTTTTTTTATTTTTTTTTATTTTTTTTTTTTTTTTTAATAATCGTGGATATTTTCCCTTTGTAGCTGACTAGCTACAATCACATAAAACGTTCTGGCAGCGCGCCTTATATTCGACATTTGCCCATTTTTTCTCTTTTTGAATATTTATCGTATCGTCGATCCGCTTTTGTGATGCTAAAAATTAATTACTTTCCCCTCCCTCGTCATTCTCGTACGTTGGCAATATCTAACAGTTTTCATTTTAGCGTAACGTTTTTAAGTGCAATAACTTTACTGACTGAAAATTATCATCGCCACCTCGCCGACTTGGAAAGTAACTACAAAGTAAGAGAATAAACAGTACATGCTTAATAAGTTAAACTAAATTGCACCTTTTTAAGAAGCGATAATAATGAGTCTCGCGTGTACACATCTCGAAATGTATCTGAGCCAGCAGTAACATATATTACAAGTAACAATTTACCGTTAATAGCAATTGTGACGCTTAAATATAATTATCAACCTAATAACTGATATCGTTCCGTTTTTTACAGATATATGTATATATATATATATAGTATAATCGTAAGACTAGAAACGTCTCCGATCGAAAAAATTTCGCCACATTTTAATTGGTAACCAAGTTCATTCGTTTTCCTTTAACAGTGTGTGTGTATCACTTTTACACACACTGTTCGTTACTCAAAACCAAGATTGATTATGCATTACACGTTTTGCTCTTTTGAACGAAGGTTTCACATCATATATGGCATGTAAACACATGGAATTATTTAGGCTGCGCTACCATGCTGTGTTTGTAGTGTCACGCAAGATATAGTTAGTAAATGGTTTAAGCTAATGAACTGTGTTTCTTTTTCATATTTTTTTTTTTTTTTTTTTATAGCAATTATTAGGAAGAGCTTTTATCACGCGGGCAGTGCCCTGTAAAAATATACGTTCTCTCTATATAGAACTACAATATCAATGTATACAAGACCAGTTCATCGATTTCAATACATCTTCATTATTTATCAGGTATTCATAAGATCTCTTAATAATATAGATATATTTGTTTTTTTATTTTCTTTTTTTATAAAAATAGGATGACACTCTTGCCTTATACCTTTATACATTTCTTCCAATCGATACTTATCAATTCGACGTAACTTATATATATATATATGTGTGTGTGTGTGTGTGTGTGTTATATTATTGTACATTATATATATGTTATACATTATTTATATATATATATATATATATCGATGTTTTAACAAAATTTTTTTCTAAACTGGTCTGTGCATACATTACAGGATCTACATATGTACAGCATTGTTCAAAATCATCTCAAAAGCCACGAAGAGAGTAGAAAAAGGCATGAAATGATAATATTGTTCATTTCAAATCCATATTCAGTGTACCTCGACTTCTGTTTCTTTTCACTTTTTAAAGTTCTTTTCGTTATATAGCTTTTCGCGGCACGCATTTTGCACACATACAGTTGCGTACATGACCAGATGTATTTTGAGTGTAAATGAATGAGTATGTGAACATGAACGTGTATATATGTGTATATATATGCGCGTGAGAGTGAGTGAACGAGTGTGTATGAGTGTACGCGCGGGTGCGCATCTCTGTGTGTGCTGCTGTGTTTCTGTGTGTGTGTGTGTGTGCGCGTGTGTGTGTGTATATATATATATAATCTTTTCTTTAAATATATTATCAATTTCTCTATCGAGTAGATATCAATTATATTTCTATACATATCTACAAAAAACCTAATATAGAACTCTATTATCATTAATTAAACTCTCTATGAATTAATATGTATAATTGTCACAACAGGTCTAAAAAGTTTATCGTTATTTTAGTTTTAGTACGCGACATATTGTTTTCTTGTTTTCTCATTGATGTTCCATGAGCCATTTATAATTGTATCCATGTCTTAACAATACGTTGAGAAAGTAATTTTCTTCCTTTTAACGCTATCATTCTATTATTGCTTGTTGCTTAGTGCTATTGAATTCATTTTGGCATATAGCGAGTTCTAACCCTGAGCGACCGCCAATTTTTTCTTTCCTTTCGCCACCTTTGCTCTGTCATCATTCATTTTTCTTTTTAAATCTTTTAAATAGAAATGCACCTAATAGAGCTTCTTTTCTTCCACTCAGAACACATCGAGTTCTTCTCACTCTTTCTTCTTCTTCTTCTAGATGCCTAGCAATCTAATCGAAATCTTATCCAAAGAGACAACAGATCCACCGTCAATGAAATTCATACCGAGGATAGAATTTTGAGTTCGCGTTCGAATGTGGAAAAGAAAAATAGGAAATTCGCGATGCTACGTATGTACATGTTACAAACCGAAGTATCCTTATATAATTTGTTTTAAATACCGCTTCCCTTCACTCCACTTTGGCCAATGCTTACGTCTTTTCTCTGGTATGTTCGAATAATCATTCGATGCTGAACGTTTTTTCAGCTTCGACGTACCCTCGGACTTTGGCGTCGAGTTAATACCTTGTACATGATGCGTTTTATTGTGATTGAGCGGTGTGGTAACACCAGCTAGATTCAAAAGCGCGTCCGCGCCTTCCGCTATTTTTCGCTGCTCATCGAAATCGGGATTTGTTTCCTTCCTTGGATATTTACTTGAGAAACAAACACGTACAAATTTATCATCTACGATGTTGTTTTAACAGACGGAAGCTGTCGTTAATGACGGCCTTACCTTTCCTGCCTGACCGAGGTAATGCAACTGTAAGTGTGGTCCTCACTGGAGCTCCTGGTGATTACAGGAACCAAAACCTCGGATTCCGGTATTTTCCGTTTACGATCTGCAACAAGATTGAACGAGTTATCGAACGTAACGTTCGTTCAGTAATTTCGGGTCATCTGCTTCGTCGGATACTTTGCCTTTGTTGTGATTTAAAATAATGGGTCCGTGTTTAAAGGAAAGCATAGCGGCTGCAGCTGCGTCTACGTCGCTATCTACTTCAGTGTCCGTGTTGTCGGTAATGTTGCTCGATGCCAGTCTTTTGGAGAGATATGGAAAGAGAATGGGATCAGGTAGACGTGTACTGGTATTCTTCTTTTGCGGCTTTTCAGGGGAAGACAAAGTTTGAGCGGTTGGAGGTGGGAAAGGAGCACGGGATAACGCTTGTATCAGATTCGGACGATACTGGGCGTCTACCATCCATAGAGAACCTTTGCCCAAATTCTAAAAGGAAAGACGTTTCACTAAATTTTTTTTATTTTCAGACGAGAGATGATTTTTCTTTCTTTCTTTCTTTCTTTCTTTTTTTCTTTCTTTCTCTCTATTTTTTTTCTTTCTCTCCCCAAGAGTATTATGACATGTAACACTTACTGGTGCTTTCTCTACTTTACGGAAGCATTTATTTAGGCTTAGATTATGTCTAACAGAATTTTTCCATCCAGTCGGAGCATTCCTAAAATATGGAAAGTGATCCAAAATCCAAGCATATACTTCTTTGACTGGTAGAGCTTTTACTGGGCTATCCTCAATAGCCATGAAAATTAAACAAGAAAATGAATATGGCGGTTTACTGTTTCTATGCAAGTGAGGATCATATGGTATATGAGTTGGGTGTTTGTTGCGATTTGAGACTGGCAGATTATTGTTGTTCAGGGATATCTTCGTCTGATTGTTTTGCGAGGTGCTGTAATGACTTTTTACAGATTCCTGAAAGATTTGCATTGATTTTTGACCATTTTTATTCGAATGTTGATAGTTTTGACTATTACCATGCGACGCCGTGTTATTTATCTTGCCACTATTATCTGCTGCGAAAAATTGAAAAATTGAAACAGTGAGAATTATTACATTCCACGCTATGGTCGTTGCCGTTGATTGCAACAGCTCTATAAGCTAAAGATTGGAAATTACCTGGGCAGTAACCATCGTCTAAACTCGATACAGAATTGGTGTTCTCAGAGAAGTCTGCCGTATCGTCGCAGACATTGTTATTCAAAGCGTTGTCGTTCTTCGTGTCTTTCGTGGGGTTTGAAATGTCCAAACCCTTCAACAAGTTCTGCTGATGAAGCCAGCTCAACGAGGTTAGATCATCGTCCGACTGGCTGCTGTTCTTCTCCATCGACTTGTCGGACATGGAAAGTTCGTCGGTTGAATTCGTTTCGACAAAAGCGCTCGCATTCTCTTTCTCCTTCATCGTGTACACTGTTTCCCCGAAGTTGAAAACCTGCGTCGTGCTGCTCAGTCCTATGCCAGTCTCCACGCCTGACGCGTCCGGTCTATCTGGCGGCATACTGGGTCAAGTACCTTCTTCGTCACTGTAAAACAAAGTTGCGTTATTATTACTTAAACAGCAACGGAGGACGATCGGTTCTCAATTAACCTTGTTATTCTCTTCGCTTGCATCTCTTCGGTCCTACAGTCTCTCCATTATTTTTTTTTTTTTTTTTTTTTCTTTTTCTTTTTTTTCCCCCCGTTGAACAACTAAAACTACAGATACATACAGAAACTATACTTCGGTGTACTTTATACTTCGGTAATGCAACGGCCGTTTCTAGTCACGTGGAGAGACTCGAGGAGAGACAGCGAGAATTACCGGTTCTTTGCGCGTCAAGTCCCTTAAAATCATCCTGAAGGTCACGCACGACTAAGGTTATATTTTTGTTATTGGTGGTTGGCTCGGCTCGTTTCGAGAAGGAGAAGGGACGTTTGATCCGTGAAGCGGCGAGCAATCGACACAACGGGCTTCGGTCGGCAACGAGGCAGAAATATTGTTACCAAAGCAACAGCTTCTCACGATCCTAGCAACGTGTGCCTCCGCGCACGTAATAGACGAGTAAGAGTTTCAGGGCGAAAAGTTGGAGACCTCTTCAATCAAGAGAGAGAGAGAGAGAGAGAAAAAAAAAGAAAAAACAGAGAAAAGGAAAAGGTCGAAACTTTAACCCGGCGAAAGCGAAGAATTAAGATTTTCCACTCCGCTCGTTAACCTCTTAGCTCTGTGCCGTCGCTTTTAAATAGTAATATGTATTTACATTGCGTCGCTCTGGAGTACGTGCGACTGCTGTAAAATTGAATTAAATTGCAAGGAGATAACACCAGTTTTTTCTTCCTTCTTCTTCTTTTTTTTTTTTCTTTGGAAAATCAGTAACCTTGATTAATATCAACAGCAAGAAAATATTTGGAAATGACGTGAAAAGGACCAGCCAAGTTCGGTCTGAAAATATTCTAAAATATCTAAAATTACAAACTTGCGTTCCACTTTGCATAAAAAATTTAATTCAAGTAACAAATTGTCGTTACTCTTCTCGCGTGGCGAGTGTATTTGTCATTGCGTAAAAAATTGCTATTTCTTCATGACGGGTATAGCTTCGTATCATTCACAGCTAAGAGGTTAAACATTGCGAGGCGCCGAACATCGTCACAACGCTGATGAATAATTATGCATGCACGAAAGTATTAGTCACGTGCATCTGCGCAAAGCAAAATCCAATTTCGAAATACCATGTGTATGTGTACACACACACACACACACACACAAATATATATACATATACACATACACATAGAAACGCACACACCGAACACGTGTAACGTGTCCGTTTCGAACGGTGACTTTATATCCGTAAAAATACGTAAAAACGAACGAGAGAGAAACGTAACAATAAACCGTACAGAGAGAAAGAGGTTTTGTCTCAAATAAACGTTCGTATCGTTTACTATTTTCGGTATCGCACGGGAATACCGTTTAATTACGGAAGAGGAGATGCGTGAGCTCGAAACGAAGTTGAATTATCGCGCATGCGACGCGCCTGTAGCCTCGAAGCCAGACCGCCGACGTCGTCATTTGTTTATCCGCCAGCAAGCGACAAAATGGCCGCCCGCTGTCGGGAAACACATTGCAATCGAAAATAAACTTTGCCGTAACCAACGAATGCCGAGACGCTGGTCGCGCTGTTCGCCACGTTTCGTCGACTCGATGTCTTCCTTGGATTCCTTTGAATTTCTCGCGATAGTAGCGACGTGTTTTTTTGAATCCCTTTTTTTTCAAAAAAAAAAAAAAAAAAGAAAAAAAAGAAATATGGCGTCGCCTACTCGCCGCTCTCTTCAACACGTTTCTTGCCATATCTTGGGGCAGCAAACAGGGCATCGATCGAACAGCACTTGGAGAACACTTTTGAAAATGCAATAAACCTTTGCGTGCGTGCGTGCGTGCGTATTTTTTTTTTTTCCTTTTTTTTTAATTACAAACAGGGTGACAGAAGGAGGCCCAATGTAAAGGATACGTGGAACGTGATAAACAGATTTGGAGGCGTACATACAACAGGCTTCAGGTTTGGAGGCTCGCGACTCGTCGTCATTCGCCAGAGAAGGACGTCGCGAACACGCGAGGCGAGAACGTCGACGAACGCGAGACGAAAGGACGGAAGACGTGGGAAAGAATTCGGGCAGAAGCGGGACATGTCACTGCGTTACTTGTTGAATTCAAACATGGAGCCGATAATGATTACGAAACTGGAGCAAACATGAAAATGGCTACGGCATCGCTCGCGCACAACACGGTATCAACATCGCGAATGGCACGCACTGGGCAACGCGTCGTCGGCGATCACGTCACGACGACGAAAGGACGATCGCACACGTTACAGAGGCGTAACAGAGATTTAAACGCGCTGACGATGCTCCTCCGTCGACCATATTTCGCGTATTTTCACGGAACGCGTCATTTTTCAGGTCGTTGAATTCGAACGTTCCTCGAGCCGTTCCCCCGAAACAACTTCGATCGATCGACGAGCACTTTGCACAACGTTCCCGGCAAATCGCCGAATCTCCGCTCGAATTCTCCACGACGAGAACCAAGTGGGAATATTCAAGAGGTGAAACAGCGTTTTGCGTCTTTCGCGTTTTTAACCTGGTATGTCCGGACTGGCGAGGCCGTTTCAATTTCGTCAAGCCGCGAACAGAAGCCGTTGAAGCCGAGCAATGCGACGAATTTATTCGTTTCTTGTGCTTTTTTTTAAAAAGAACTCACGTATCGGAGTAGACAGACGACGGTCTCTGTTCGTTTTCTGAAGACGGGCATCTCAGGCACGCTCTACACAACACCCAGCTGATTGAGACGCCATGTTTTGACGTCATCACGTGGTCACCGAAACATCTCGTATCGCGTGTTCGACATCGATTAATCGCACTTGGTTAATCACCCGCGAAAATACGATTTCCACGGGGGGGGGGGGAGCTATTTCGTATAACGTGAACGCTCGTCTCGTTTTCACGAGAGATGCTCGCGTTCGTTTCGTATTGTCACGACCTGTGCATGTAGTTTCTTACAGACGATAATAAAATTCCATTTTCAATGAAATCTAAACAATTTATTTCTCCTTTTTCTCTTTTTTATTACAGTATCTATCGGAAAGCAATGTTCGTTTTTAAATTATAAAATAGATAGCTGCGATAGCTAGATACGCTGGGCGCTATACGATAAAAGGATAAATGCTCGTTTTTGGAATCTAAAAACAGTCACAGCCCAGTAAACCGCGATATTGATAACAGTTCGATTCATCGTGTCGATAAATACGGTTGCGCTCTAATATTCTATTATGTTTCCATACTGCTACAACTTTTCCATTTGTATTATATTTACATACTGCTACAACGTACTGCACCATATACTCTGTTCGTAGAATATTGTAATTTTTAGCAACGGCCTGCTCTCACGGAACGTGGTTCTCTTTTCAACATTAAATTACCATTGCCGTTCTCTGAAAAACACATTTTATAAAAAAGACAGGTACACTCATGGCACAATTTATAGGAAACGCTTTTTACAATACTGTATTAAAATATTAATATTTCCTTTTCTTTTTCTTTCTCTTCTTTTTGTTCGTTCGACGAGAAGGAATTGTAATATATATATTGCCCGAAGAAAAATAAAAGTTACGCAAACAACTTTTATGAATTTGCAAGCAACTCGTACAAAGTCTGAGAAAAAGTTGAGGTGTCCGATTCGTCAATGTATATTGTGCAGATCGATCGACATTTCAAAGAAATCATCGATGCTCTTTATCGACGTTCGCCAATGTCTCTTAGGCGATTTTTACGCACGAGTCACAGACGCGTACTGGCTTGTCCCATCCCCTGTGTGGCACAGGCTTACGATGTTGCGAGCACTTTTGGCATACTCCGCGTCCGCAGTCTCTGCAATGATGCAAAGTGAGAGACACGGAGAACTTTTGGTAGCATATGCAACAATTGACGATTTCCGAGTCGGGGACCCAGTAAGACGGTCGAACTGTATCTTTGATAAACGCTAAATGGATTAAAATCGACAAATATTAGTACAAATATCTAGGCGCGATTACGCTTTTCTTCCGAGATATGTATCCTCTTACATTTCGAATAGTTTAAAACAGTACCAACTGCATTGATAGTAGACACCACTTGTTCCGATACTTTTCTAGCGTTCACGTCCTCTGCAGATTCAACGGGTTCGTCCTTGTCGTAACAAATGTCACAAACTCGTACCGGTGTGTGCCAATTTCTGGATGGAACACACTTCGTTTTGAACGAACATTGTTCGCAGAAACCTTCGCCGCACGCTCGACAGTGGTGTTTCGTATCGGTTAGTCCAAATATCGTCTTACACTTGTGGCAGTGCTTTATTTCATTGTTCGGCCTCCAATAGGATGGGGCAACCTGATCCGCGATCCATGCCGAGAAAACTTTAGTTGGTTGCAACGAAACATTGGTTACAGCTTCGGTAATGTACGATACACCGTCGACTACTCTTTGCGCTGTGTTTTGTGTTATTACTGAATTATTTGCCTGGAAAAAATAATTAATTAAAAATAAAAAAGGAACGCGATGGAATTACTTGCAACGATTACTTGCTGTTGTCTACGTACCGTATTCCACACGTGTGTGATTTCTGTACGAACGGCAAAATCTTCTGGATTGCTGTTACCGTACCAATATTGACGGCTCCTGTATATCTCTCCGCAATGTGGGCATTCTATTACATCTCCTGACCACGCATACTTAACTAATCCATACCAGCTGTTGTCATTTTCAGTTTGTATCCGTTTCACAACTTTAACTTCGTTTCCATTGCTGTAACATCTTTTGCATATATATACTACGTTTTCATACTGATGCTGATATCGACACCTATTGAAACATATGTCGGTAGTATATTTTTCAATACGTATGTACATTGCGAGTGATAATTAAATGAAGACCAACTTGTTCTCGCTACTGTGAGCTTTTCCCTCTAAAAGATGTCCCATACTGTTGTTGCATCTGGATCCACAGCTGAGACACTTAACAGGACAAGTGAAATACTGATCGGGAAACAAAATAGAAAAATCCTCCATTTCCCCTGAAAATTTCTCGTTTAAAATTTTCAACGTGTTGTAAACCAAATGCGGCTTTCTCGTTGATCGGACAGTAGTGTTAGCCAATTCTTTTTTAATGGTCGTTTGCAAAAGTTCATAATCAGTCATAGAGTTTGTTCTTTGTATACCCACGTATTTTATGGAATTAAACGCTTCCGTTTCGAGCTTCATTTGAGCAAAACGTATCCGAAGAATATCCTCCGCGTTTTCTAAACCATCTGCTACAGGAAAAAAGAAAGAAAAAAAAAAAATGGCACGTTAATTATACAATAAACGATTTAATTATTTTATTTTGTTTTGCGGATAAACTCTTATTTTGAAATTACTGTTAATCTGAGAATGTGGCAATATGTACTGTTGGTCAAAGGTTTGGTGTATCTAGTCTCATGTAATACTATAATGCTTGGTCCCAGAGCACTCAAGGAGCCTTGAACTCCTTTCCTTTGTCCTATTGCTTGCAAGGCAGCTTGAAAATGATGACTGTATGCTCTCGACGCAGTACCAAGAAACGTAAATAAATCTCTATTCAGCTTTTCAGATTGTGTTCTATAGACAACAACATCAGACACAGCAAGAACTTTAAGTAACAGTCTTGTTCTTTCATTCTCGTGAGAAGTAACACCTAAGTACAGACAACAGAGTCTCGCACGTCGCATCGAGATAACCATCAAGCAAATACAAATACATATTACAATACCTAATAAACCTTCTGTATCCAAACATATCACATTAAGAACAGGATCAAGCGCAGCCCAAACGCCTAGGGTGCAAGAACCCTGATCGTTTGAGGTCTCGAACACTTCTTTCCCCTTGAAAAACGTTTGATTCAAAGTGTGACTTTTTCCATCGCCGGTGTTGCCAAAGATCGACACCACCTTTACTTCCAGGTCTCTGTCGCTGCAATTTAACTTTTCTATGAACTGTTCCGCGCTGCTGACCCTCAGATATTCCTGCTCGTCTATCAACAAGAAACTTCTAGGTTGATTGCACTGAGATTTCATGTGTATCCCATTCTCTATCCCATCTCCATTTATGGAATCACGGCTGGGATGATGTATGCGCTTGTTGCAGATGCACGTCGTGTCCAGGCTCTTCATGATAGCCGGACCGGTTGTTGCCAATTTGTGTTCTTTCCAAAATGTATTCATGACGAGATCTAACGGCGTTAGATGATCCGAAAATGTTGCGAAACACCTTTCACCAACTGTATCAACAATCAGAAATCAAAAGCTCGAAATTGAAATCGCTCAACATCATTTGGCCAATGGAATGAAAAATACTACATGTACGGTGAATGACGTTGCAAGTTGCAAAATTAACGTTACGTAGAAGTGCAATATATCAATGACTCACTACGCAATGCACGCTATGGAATGACTCTACAAGAGAAAAGAAACGGAACATTGGCTTTGATAATCAACTGCGCAAATTGACAAAGAGCTGCAATGGCGACCTTACCTTTTAAATATTACAAACAAACAATGTTTGAACGTCGTGTCGGCGTAAAAATCATGCTTCGATGGTACGTATATATATATATATATATACAGGAAGAAATTTCTAGGATTCTGGACGTCAATCGGTTGTTGTTGATACGTCCATTACGAGCAACCAAATGCGATGCGCCTCAATCTCGATAATACAGGAATTGCAACAGGCAGCTCTTTGAAAAGTCGCCCCGAGCTGCAACTGAAAGTAACTTCAAGGCTAACGTTCCGAGTTTTTCTCTTCTACCTACATATATACATATACATATATATATATATATATATATACATATATATATACATACATATATACATGTACATATACACATATATGTGTGCATTTCAGTGTTTTCTTTGCCCGATTATGGAAATTATGAAATATCAATAAATCGCCTCATGGCGGCGGCGGCGGCATTCGTTACCTTAAAACAATCTCTCCGACGTTAGCTTGCGATCGTTAATGTACAACAGGGGATATTTATCCCGGAACTGTTCTCATTATGCATCGACCGAATTTGTAAAACTTCTCGTTGGCGATGCGAATTTATCGCATTAATCTGACGCGAACTTCGTGCTCGTAACGTAATCGTGTCTTCTCCCTCGCAAAGGAGAGGGGATAGATAGCGATGGTGAACGTTGGTCACAGTCACGTCGCAACATGATTCACGGATTCGCCATGTACGAGTTTAGTTCTCACGCTCGCTTTGTTGCGGGATCGCACGACCGCGGTGGCACGTAAATTTTACGCTCATCTTCAAATTTTTGATATTTGATATATTTTCAAGCTTGATTGTTCCTCGACGAAGAAAGCTTTTAACGAGAGAATGTTCTTTCCTTTCGACTCGTTTTCTCGCGTAAAATCACCTCTTAGTCGATTGTACCACCACTTACCAGCTAATCTACTAATCATGTTACGATCGACTCTCGATGAGATCTCTCTGTTCAACGCTCTATAATTGATACAGAATTCCATCAGTTTTATGCAACACATCTTCGGAATTTCTCTCGCGCAGAATTGACTGAATTGAATTGATATAACTCGAGAAAATCAGAGTGGATTGAAATTTAATAGAGAGTGTCCAACAACCAATGAAACTCGAGGGGAAGTTAACAGCTTCTCGATCCAGGCTGGAAGAAGAAAACTTTCGGCATTTGTTTTGCAACATATTGCACACGCTTTTAAAATCAATGTTACGCAATAATGTAAGAAATATTATGAACGGCATATTTGTACGATAAATAATGTACAAATATTATACAAAACTTACCAATATTGTATTGCAGCGTAATAAATATTATGAACAGCAATATAATAAATTATTATACAAATATTATATATATATATACACACAAATATCATAAAAATTGTATATTGATATATTGTACGTACAACATTATATTGTAGTTTATAAGTATCAATTAATAAGAATATCTTGACATTAGTTGTAAAGTTAACTTGGTAGTACATAAATTACAAGATATATATATTGCAGATGGGTTTATAAATATATGTATATACACAATATCTATAAATAAATATATATATATATATATATAGTGTCTCGTAAGTGGTGGTACAATCGACTAAGAGGTGATTTTACGCGAGAAAACGAGTCGAAAGGAAAGAACATTCTCTCGTTAAAAGCTTTCTTCGTCGAGGAACAATCAAGCTTGAAAATATATCAAATATACTCGAATTCAATTAATTCCGCACAGGATAATCGTGAATAACTGATATTCTATAATGATGCGCGAAAATAAATGAAAAGTGTAAAATAAAATTGTTTTCGTTCAAGGCGGCATTTTCACGTTGACTGTGTTTCGTTGAAAACAGCCTTGATATACGTGTACTTGGTAAATTTTCAAACTCGATCTTTTCGAAAACGGAGCATTTGACAGGATTCTCCGAAAATTTTATTCTCCATTTTTTTCTTATTTTCGTGCGTAGAATAATTATTTAATTATCCTTCTTTCTTAATTATCACTTGATTATTCTTCTTTGTCGCGTCTGTGACAATTAGCTAAATTCGTTCGTATAACGCTTCGTTCGACTTTGAAATTTGTTTTCCTCGAAAACGAAGATTTCAATCGAAAAAAAAGAATTTTATTTCTTCATTTCGGCTTATTCCCTCGAGATAGAATCACTTTCTGCTATACTGTTACATAACTATAGTTACGGGACACCCTGTATATACATGCATACATACACGATTCACAGAACAGAGCACAGTGATAATCGAAATACTTCAATACCTTAAATATCAAATAAATATCTATTAAATAGCCAACAGAATCATATTACAAATTATTGTAAATCATTATAAATTAACAATAAGTAATAATTTCAGTTTCAATCAACAGAATAAACAGAAGCGAGATATATATTCACGTTCGTTCAAGTTCGATTAAGTCCGATCGAGTTATACATAACCTAAAAACGCGATGTCTCTCTACGTCGTGTAATCCGAGCAAATCTCGGCAAACCAGCATCGACCAGCGAGTCCGGCGTCTTACGTCAACGCGTCGACTGATCGAAAGTCGACTATCGATCCGCGAGTAAATTACCTTTGTAACGGACATTGTTGTTTGTGCACAACGGCGTGCAGATTTCGAAACGGCTCTCGATCGAGAGCAGAGCGCGACGCCGTCGAGGGGCGATCGATTCCGCACTGGATTCGATTATCGAGTACGTGCCGTTCAAAAGTATCGATACCGATCGACGAGAAAGTGCCTGATAACACGCAACGCTCGGCGCACCGCTAAATCTCGCGTCGACGTTGATATTTGCCGTTTCGCGCGGACGAAAATTTGCCGTTTTCCACCCGGGTAACGCGCGTCGCTTCGGTCTCGGCCGTCCCGATGGTGCGAACGAGTCGATGAGCTGCAGAGGTTGTCGCGTCGGCACGTGTGTCATAATGTCATCGGGAGACTCGGCCGCGGAACACTTCACCACACGTTTTCCAATCGTGCGCGAGAGGCAGTGACCCACCCTGACAGGACTGAGACTTCGCCGAGGTGAGAATTCGGCCGAACGATGGAGAACCACACGCAGGACAACACGATCAACATGAACGGAAGCGGTACGTCAGCGGATGTGTGACATTCGCAGTGACCGGGGTCGGACCTCAAATCGTGTCTTGTCAATATGTGCATGTAGAGTATATCTTGGAATTTCATCAACGTTTAGAACGAAACGAACAATGTGTCGTGACTGTATCGGTAAGATTCGAGATTAAGTGTGAAAATGCACACAGAGAGAGGTTGTAGACGCGCAACATCGTGACAACACGTTTTTCTACTCTTTTACATTTTCACACTTTGCTTTTACTCCTGTGCTCTGGTTTACTCTTCGCTCTGTTTCGTCCAATATTTGCCAATTTCGTGACAAGGCTTTTGTTGAAATTTAGAGGACCTGCGTGAGAAGGTGAATCGACTGGAGTCGGAAAACGTCAAGATGCGGGAGGAGTTCAACGTTCAGAGGGCTAAAATGAAGGAGTTGTTCCTTCAGAAGGAAGGTAGGTCGAACTAGGTGTTGGTAAACAGAGGCAAGGACACTGAGGACAAGCTCTACGTTAAATAGTGTAAATATTTGGTTTTGCAGAGGAGCTGAAGAGGAGACTGCAGGATAACACGTGTCTGCAAAAGGAAAACGCCAAGTTAAAGAACGAATTGGACGAGGCAAAGAGCCAGTTGGTCGTAGCCGATTTGAAGATTCAGAATGACATGCAGATCGAGAAGAGAAAAGCGCAAGAGGAGATAGCGTCTCTGCAGAGGGTTATACACGAAACAATGGAGGAATCCTCCTGTTCGCGCAAGCAGTTAGATGCAGAACTAGCCAAGTTGAAAGCGACACTTTCCAAGTTGCAAGAGGAGAACGCGTTACTGAAGTCGCAGTTGCCAAGGGATCCGCCAGTGGACGGCCCGCAGATATCACTCTCTACAGTAACGAAAACGCTAGCTCGAAAAGTAGTTTCCCAATTAGGCGCAGATGCTTTGTCCTTAGGTCCCGACAATCTTGAGGAGAGTATGAGGAAGGTAAAAAGATATGTACGTAAGCATAAAGACGTATGATTTTTGAACTTTTCTGCAATGAGTTTTTCTAGCGGCGCTGCATTCCAGAAAGTGTTCATAAATCATTTCGAACAGTGTCGTTACAAGGCGTTCATTTTATCGCTTGCTTTTTATGTTTCCTTTTTGAATCTTCTTCGATGTTACAATATATACGAATATCAGAGAATATCTCTGGCTCGCAGGCGCAGGAGGATGCAGAGGTTCTACGCTCGTTGGTTGTGCCACTCGAGGAGGAGATCAAAGCCTTGAAGGAGAAGCTAAGGGCGACAGACGACGAACTTCAGAAGTGCAAGGAAGTACAGCTGCAGAAGAAGCAGCAGGAACCTCTTGGCTCCTCCGAATCAATGTGTGATATGTGCGCAAATTACGAGGCGCAATTAGTCAAGATGCAGGCAGCTGCCAAAGAATTAGAGAAACAGCAGTTAGACTCCGAACGGATGTTGCAAGTGCAGAAGGAGGACTTGGCCAAGGAAGTAGAGTTTCGAAAAGAGATGGAGGAGAAGTGGAACGAGAAGAAAGAGGAGCATAAAATCAAAGTAGCAGAGCTAACTGTTACTTCGCAAACGCTGCAGCAAACGCTAACCGAGCTGAAAAGGATCTTCGAGCAAGTTCAGAGGAGCGTGAAGGACGAGCTCGTGAAATTAACACGCGGCCGCGAGGAAGTGCAAAGGCATCTTATCGTGTAAGAAAATTTTTCATATAACCGTTGCTGTTATTTTTATTTCGCTGTCCCTTCCGAATCTTGGGCAAGACGAGATCACGTCTTTTACCTCCTGGCGTTCCTGAAAATTTCAAAGTTCAAAAACCTGGTTGAATCTTTGCAGACTGCAAAAGGAGAACGAAAATCTGGTCGGTAAACATAGCAAGCATTCCCAGCAACTGCAGAGTGAGAGTATCAATATGCCGAACAACGTCGAGGAGTTGCACGTTAGTCTTTTGAAAATGCGGGAAGATCTGATCACTGCGAAAGTTGCTCAAGAGGTTGCGCAAGAGAAGGAGGAGACGTCGCGATACGAAGTGACCTTGCTTCACGAACAAATGGAACAGGAAAGTAGAGTAAAAGAACAAGAGACACTGGTATTAAAAAATGAAATTAGTGGTTTAAGGTAATCGCTGATTAAGTTTCTCGCCTATTCGAATTTTCTTTAAGCGCCGAGTTCTCGTAATTTCAGTAACGACGTTTTACAGAACGCAGCTAGACAAATACGTACGAGATCATCGGTCCCTTGTCGAGAGGGAGGAGAAGCTCGAACGGTTAGAAAAACAGTTAGATGCCGTTTTAAAAGAAAATAAACAGGCAGAACTGAAAGTGGCCGAGTTACGGCAAAGAGTTACCAGTCTTCAACAAGAGCTAGATAATAGCGAAGCAGTTCAAAAGGACTTTGTTAGATTGTCGCAGTCTTTACAGGTACGATGAATAATAAAGATAAACTCGGTTTCTTAATTGATAAAAGATAACGTTTGTTTACGTTATGTTTTATCGCATATTTGATATTGATCGCAGGTACAACTAGAAAGAATTAGACAAGCTGGTAGCGAGGTACGATGGCAACATGAAGAGGATGTGGAAGAATGTCCTAGTTGTCGTACTACGTTCACCGTTACAAAGAAGAAGGTGATACTGATAAAATGTTTTTAAGTACGGATGATTCGCATCTAAAGTGATAAAAGCGCTGATAAAAAGAATCTCTCCTTGCAGGTACATTGTCGCCACTGTGGTCAAATATTTTGTCAATCATGCCTTTCACACGTTGTGAAAAGTGGACCGAAACATAGACCATCCAGAGTCTGTGATGTTTGCCATACGTTATTGGTACAAGATACAGCACCATATTTTAGTCAAGAACCACCACACACACCTGATTAAATATTCTAAAGAAACTCAGTTCGACAAGATGTGCAATATCAATTTGGTAATTTACCAAGTCAATAAATTTTTGGAGTATCCACAGTCGACGACAGTCGATACATTACTCGTTTCGAAAAACTTTCAGGAAGATGTAGAGACGCTATTAGTTCAAGAGGGGGCTAGATACGATTCCTATTACCTGACAACTGGAGTGATAAAGTAAATATCGTGTAAATACAAATTATGTACTACTTAATGTTTATTGTAATTTAAAAAAGATTAAAGCTTTTGAATGTACGTGAGTTATTCAAAAAATTTGTGAATATTTATCTACTATCTTGTTATTGATATTATTAAAATAAGTCTCGTATAGAATTATATACGTTATACGTTTCATTCACTGCCATTCATTGGGTCGCCAGCTTGATTCTTCCGCATTAAAAGGAGAGAAACGAGTGTCATTTCTACATTTTATTTTAAAAGCGTATATCTGTACATACATACATATTCCTGTTATATTATTAATTTATTATTCTGAAATCCAAAAAATTTACCTAGATTTATTATTTATTACAATGTTTGCAATATAGGAACAAAACAGAAACAAGAAAAAAGTAATAGTACATCACAATATCACATATTTGATTTCACAATATTTGTGAAAAATACAATTAAACTTTATAAAAATAATTACAGTCTGGTTTATCAGACTACGTCTACGATTACGATAAAATAGTCTGGATTCATCTGATGAATCAAGTAATATCAGAGATACTTTTTTTCGTTTGATATTTTGTAAATCAATCGAGAAATAATTGTGTATAAATCTTAAAAGAACATGTTCTAAATGCTGCTGATAATTGATCGTGACGGAAAAACATTCAGCTCTAAATATTCCTGATTTTTTTTTTTTCCTGCTAAAACTAGTCGTAAAAGTAATTAATACGTACAAAATGGTGAGGTACAAAGAAGAAACACGAAGTTCATGTGACTATGTTTGAGAAAATCTTAACGATACGTACTGCCAAAAATATATGATTTAAGATACCCTAGATCGTATAAAGTAACTCGCGAACTTTCATTCGTACTTTGGCCCGAGTTACTCCAACAAAATTGGAATCAATTGTATATCAGCCGGCGTGTGATAATGATTATTGAAACATTAATATACACCTATATTACATAGAAAAGAACGTTTCGATCACTTCATCGATCGGTTGCGGCCGTCTTTTAGGATCGATCGTCGGCTCTTCCGATTCCAAATGTTTGTCTCTTAACATTTTCCAGTTATTCAGTATTGTCGCATACTCTAGAACTTTGTCGTACTCGTTGAGCTTTGTGTAAACGTTTAAAAGTCCATGGTAATCGTATTCTAGGCCACTGTAGCTCTTACCGAATAATTTCAAACCTATGAGCAGAAATATATGACAAGTGTTAACTAAAATGTTTAAAAATTTCGATACTCCTATAAAGCTTTTCAATGTCTCCACGTTTGATTCACGTGACTATTAATTATCTATTAAGTTAAGTGTTCTATGCTTAATCTACAAAAAAAAAAAAAAAAAAAAAAAAATGACAAAGGTTAGCTGAAATGTAAAAAATAATATATACATACTAATTTCGATACTCCTATAATAAAGCTTCTCGGCGTCTCTGTATCGGTTCATATGATAATTATATAACGAAGCTAAATGTCCTATGCTTAATCCAACTTCGTGATCGTCCGGTCCTAGTAATTCTTCTTTAATACGTATAGCTTTGAGATGCATCGCTTCAGCATCCTAGGATTAACGATATAACATAGTCAATATGTCATTAACGTTCAATTACACACATTTACGCGGCATATGTACCTTACATTTCCTCATGCTTTGATAAACACGTCCCAAATTCCCGTAATGTTTTGCCGTTTGTACGTTTCGTTCGCCGAACGCCTCTTTTGCCGATTGCAAGGCGGACAAATGAAGGCATTCAGCCTTGAACAGCAGATTTTGTTTCGACAACGGCGATGACGTAGTATCTAACGCTATTTCTTCGAGAATTAATGCATTTATTCTTTTCGCGCTCGCTAACAACAAATGATCCCCATGTAAAAGGTTTAACATTATGTCTATTGCTTTCTCAATGTGAACACTGTTCATTTAAAGTGAAACAAAATTGTATGACTTCTTTCTTTTTTTAAAAAGATTGTTAAAAGTAACAAGTTAAACAGAATCATTTACCTTGCCTCTGGAAACTCGCCAGACCTATACTCGTATACGTAAAGAGCATAAGCCAGATCCTCGTGCGCCAACGCAACGTGCAAATTCATCTTACCAAATATTTCTATTCTAATAGCTAACGCGTTCTGTAATAAAACGTAACGTTAGAGAGTCGTGAACGAAAGATGCATTGATCACGATATTATAAACGTACGAACCTTATAAAGATTTACACTGTTAATTATATTATCAAAGTTTAACCAATAAAATCCGTAATCTATGAGGACGTTACTGTACACCGGATGATCCGTGCCGAATACTTCCTTAGCAAGATATACAGCTTGCCTGATTAAAAGACCAGCTCTTTGGAATTCGCGTTTTAGTACGCACGACTTTGCTGCCTGTCTCAACACATCAACAGTGACACGTGCAGATATCGCTGGTTTCAATTGCTTAAGTGCTTCTATACTCCATCTAAATTATCGTTAATTGAACAATTAGTAACGATGTAAGACTGATAAGAAAAAAAAAAAAAATGCAACACATACCTGTAGGCTTCGTCGTACTCGCTTTTCATATAAAAAAGTATACTGAACTCAGTATAAATAGCAGCATAATTATAATCGTTATACCCTGCCTCTTTTAACTGTTCTATCAGCTCTACGGCAAGTTGATGCGTCTTAGCCGCTTGTAAAAACTCACAATACGCCGCTTGTACATGTAGCAACCTAGATATTTAAATTCTTGTTGGAAATTTATACGACTCTGCTGTATAGAGCGCTATATCGTCAAACGTATCTTACTTTCGACAACATTCCAATGTTCTACACCAATTCTGAGGCGTAGAATTATTCGCTAGGCATAATTGTTTACACGCCAGCAACACTTGTTCACTTTTTGCGTACCAGCCGGCATCGCTGAAGAATCCACCGATTCTCAAGCCTAGATTTATCAGCTTCTCCTCAGCGGCTGGATTCTCACTGACATCGAGGTAACATACCGTGTAGCTGATGCTCAGCTCCTCCTCGACCCGCACTCCGTGATCTATAAGACTCTGAGAAATCAATAGAAAAGAAAAGTAAACGTACGTAAGACTTTTGGTACATTTTCTCGATAGGGACGGAACAATTACCTGAAAGCTCTGCAGAAGATGTACACGGCGACTAGTGACTGTTAACATTTTGGAGAAGATCTCCAAATTGCTGAAGTCGATCCCCAACAGGCATAATCTTTTCTCTTTGTACAACTGTAAACAGTAAAATTTCATGTTATTTTCCCTTCGCGTACTTTACTTACTCGTTGTTATTATTATTGCGATCATTGTATTCTCGACGACACGACAAATGGACTTGTGAACTTATAGAAAATAGTGGAAATTATGGATACATAGGCGTGTATAGGTTAAGCGTGTGACAAGCACGAGAATCCCGCAATTCCGTTTCGTTGGACCATCGTGATCCATGTTTCTCGTCACTGCTCGCGAATCCCAACCACCGTGGGATCTCCTCCGGTCGCGCTTGCCGCCGAAACGCGATCTTATCGAACAGGTGTCGAGCTGTCACACTTGGCGTGGACAGTGTTGTGACAGCGTTCTGCCTCGATCAGACGCGCGATTTCACAGACAACAAAGCCAGTAAAAGTCGCAAGCAGAACAAGCAGCTCGTTACGAAAACGAATATGAAAAACGAGAAGGTAAAACTAGAATAGTGGAAAAGTTTCCGATTAGGTTGATGTGGGAGAAGAGAAGAAAAAAAAAAGAAGAAAAAAAAGAAGAGGAAAGGTCGACGTTCACCTGGTAATAAACGTCGAAGAGGACGTCGTTCGGCAGGTCGGGGAGATATTTCCTCAGGCTCAGGAACTTGTTCGCGATCGCCAGCACGCTCAGTTGGTACAGTGTTTTCGGGGAGAAGACCGGCGGACCGTGCGTTTCGGCCATTTTCCTGGGGGGCCCTCGACAGTCACGGGAGAAAAGTCGGCGCGCGCACAGCTGTGTGTCCCCGACACGGTTGGTTATCGCGTCTCGTCGTGCGCATACGCCGCCAGCCACGGTGCTCCGTCATCCAACTACCGGCGGCAACCTCCGCTTCGGTGAAAAGCGCGCACCAGATACGAGAACCGCGCCAATTCCCTCTTCTTTTCCCTTTTCTTTTATTTCCTTTCCTCTTCTTCGAACACTGGTCGCGACAATGGACAACTCTCGCGAGAGAGTTCTGGCGAATCGCTTGCCAAATCGATGATTGTTCGTTTTATCTTCTCTTTTCGTCTCTCAGCAGCGCGTCATCGGTGTCAAACGTTCGAGTCCAAGAATTGCGAGTACATCCCCGCTCAGGGAATCTTGACGACTCGGGAGTACATACTGCACATTCATACAATTATATAATTCATTCAGATACATACTGTATATAATTCTTATATAAATGCAGTATTAATATATTATATATAATATATTATATATTAATATATATATATTAAATATATTATATATTATATATATTATATATTAATATATATATTAAATATATTATATATTATATATATTATATATTAATATATTAATATATTATATATATATTATATATTATATATATATTATATATATTATATATTATATATTATATATATATTATATATTAATATATATATATTAAATATATTATATATTATATATATTATATATTAATATATTATATATTAATATATTATATATAATATATTATAATAAATTATAATTCATACAGTTCATTCGAATACACACTGTATATAATTACTATACGAATGTAATATTGATTACAATTGCAATAGTAATCATACTGATACGATAATTATTATAAATTCATATAATTCATTCAAGTACATATCGTATGCAATTATTACACGAATGTAATAATTGTAATTCACAATTTACAATTCATTCAAAATTATACTGTGTATAATTATTATATGAATCATTTCGGATGCTAATTTTTGGGCATTATCTTCCAAAATATTTAATCACGTATTATCCGTATTATTTTCGATAAATTTTAAATTACCTACATCAGCGGCAAACGCGCACCCCCAGTGCACCATTGGACCATAACTGACGCACCTCCACGCTTAACAATTACAATTCAAATTTCTCATTTTAAATTCTTCGACTGTCGCCATCCTAATGGGATACATTAAACGTATTTTTTCGTCGGCAAAGAGAATCTGTTTCTAAGAATAAAGTTCTTTATTCGAATATTTTCTTGCGAAATCTGATCTTGTTTTCCTATTCTTGTCGCTAACGACTGTTTTGTTTCAGGTTTGCACGACTATGAAAATTACGGTTTCGTAAAATTGTCTTAGGTATTTTTCCACCTCATGATGTGAGTTTAGGAACGCTAAATTTTGAATTCTCTTTAATTTTCCTTGCTACCCGTCTTTCATCACGAGCGTCGAATCTTTTTATTTTTTCTTGCTTCATTATCTTTGTTTTCGTCCTGACAGCGTCTAACAATGCATGTAACAACAGGAAAAATGATTCAAATATGGCTATATGATAAAGTTGTTTGAGTGAAAGAGAAGGTACTATATCATTAACAAAATAATGTAATAATAAAATAAATAATCTATACTCTATTGAATTATGATAATTACAATTGAGTGTAAACATATCGATATTAACTGAACAAATTTGTTACCATTTGACGAGCAGAAGACATGTACCCTCGTAGGAAACTATGGCCATCGTAGATGTCATTTTATTTTGTCACTGTACATGACACATATTGACGAGCCAATGATACAGTCTGTTTTCAAATTTCGATTGCTTAGAAACTGTTCGCCACTAATTGTTCGGCGAGTTACAAAGTAAATCACTCAGCCTAACCTAAATGTTCTAACAACTCAAATTAATCCTACCTTGTACCATCTTGTTCGTATTAGGATCAAATCAACGTTAAAAATTGATATCTCTTTTTTTTTCACGGGACATTAGATATAACAAAATAATCTGAAAATACCGACGAATTGAATCTTGAAGAGACGTATTAGGCGAAATAACGATAATATATTGTACATGCTATATTAATGTATGCATGCATATATCGTTCAGAAAAAAAAAAAAGAGAGTCGATATTGTTGTGATCGTGAAAGAGGCTGATTAATGGCGCCAGCATTGGGCCATGTCTTCTTTGACCCGGGCTTCCTTTTCCGAAAAGAAACGAGCTGCGGGATAAACGTCTAAGGTGATTCAACGTCGTCGTGATCTTTGACACGGTAAAACATGGCTGAAAAAAAAAAGAAAGAAAAAAACAGCGATCGGTTTTAAGCGCGGTTAAGAGCAAGTGAAAGGAAATTGGTGCGCGTACTGATTTGCGAAAGTTTCAATGTCAAATCATCACACCTTTGATCGCACTGTGAACCGTGTATCCCGCGATATTTAACGATTATGTCGACGAAACGAACAAAATCGTTTAACTTTCGTCCGCCCTTCAACTCGTTTCCCGTAATACCGCGCGTTCATTTTAATTAATTAGATCACGCGCGCGTTCTGCGAAATTCTGCGATCATAACCTCGCATTCCATCGAACACCCGTACGCCTGATTTCATTAACACCAACAATTGACACGTTGCTCCCATCGGTTGGCAAACACGCGCGAATCCTGCCGGTAAAGTCGCTCCCATGCGCGTGCACTTGCCTACTCCCGTAAATCACGCTACGCACGCATTTCGAAGATATCGATTACATTTAAAAGTAAAAAATTTGAAAATGTACAGGAGACATCGATTAAATTTAAAAGTAAAAAAATTGAAAATATGTACAGATACGTACGCAATGCGCGAATATATATATATATATATATATATATATATATACATATATACATATATAAGATGTACAAAGAACAAAATGTTCGTTGCAATATAGAGGTAACGAATCTCTAGATAAGTCCCATTCCTTCCCGATAGATTCGTTCGATTCAATTCGATTATTTCAGTTACTATCCTATCGAAAGGGAGGGTTTGCACTGACTGTGTTTATATTTTTAGGCGTACGTTCGCTGGTGCACGAGGTGCACAGGATGGAGAAGGAGGAGGAATGTCCCCAGAAGAATGAAAGAGATGAAATGACGCAGGCACCGAACACTTCATCGAGCAATGTTTGCGACGGCCGAGCACGTGCTTCCTGTCAAGAAGAATTTACGTGCTCCCTGTATATCTCGCGTGCCGTCGGACCACAAGGCCAAGTGCAAGGAATACAAGGTGGCAAATTGCCTGCTTCTTTATTTAGCGGATTCTCCTATTTGCATAAGTGATCTCACCCATGCCTGTAACGTACGAGTTTAGAATTTGTACAGCAGCTGGAAAAAAGAAAATAGTCATCTATACACCACTGTGTACTATACACACTGTCATCTATACACACCGTTACAGCTGTTAAATTTAAAATTAACAAAATTAGCTTTCCCTTATATTTCGATTGATTTTTATTAAAAAAACTGGGAAGAAACTTTTGGCCCACCCTGTACATTCATAGAAGAAACCCACGACTAAAAAGTTTCGATGGCGAAAGTGAAATTGTAAGAAAACGTGCCAGCGTTCAACTGCTATACAACAAATTTCTTTTCTTTCTAGACGCGATAACTGAGAGATTATGCAATCAACGTTATGTCAGTTGAACGCGTCAGTTACGGTACGAAAGATATTTTTTTCTTTTTCCTTCTCGTACTCGAAGAACGCTTCTGCTTTTACAACACTAGTTCCCCTTGACGGTAGACGTTTCGAATACATGTTAAAGCTGACGAATAAGTTATGTCAGGTGGCGAGCTGCTACGTTCCAATCTAGAGGAAGTGATCCACGCGTCCGACCCCTTGGCAGCCTGGCACGTGTCTGAAACACCATGCGGCCTGATCGCCGCGTTCACGCGCGAAGCTGACGCAGAGAAATTGCTACAACGTGGCGACTTGGCGCGTGTTTTCGAAGGACCCGTACAAGTAGATAGAATTAATATAGTAGTAGAACGTTTTCTTTTTGCAAATCGACTTGACGCGTCTTACTTTTGTGTTACTTTAGGTTAGGTGTATTCTTATTTTTGTATTACTTTTTTTCTAAATCGACTTGATGTGCCTTATTTTTGTATTATTCTTGCTTTAGGTTAGGTTAGGTTTCCCCAAGATTCGCAGAACGAAAATCAACGTTTTCGTAAAATGCTTTGTCGATTAAAACGACTTCATTCGTGCCAATGAATAACAATAAATGACAAGCTAATCGTAATAAAATCTAGATTCGTCTGTATTTTTGTAAAAATTTGAGCAGTTCGAAAAGTTAGTACTTGGTTGTTTCATCTCTGAAATATGAATTACATTTTGAACGTCCAAGTGATATGAATAGAAATGATAGATATGTTGTTTCAACTACAATATCACTATAAGCACCAGTCGATTTTTCCCACTAATAAATATAATTGCGGTGATATAGAAACTGATATAGAAACGTACAGTAGAAGAACGTTTCGAATTAATCAGGAGGCAAATCCTTTGTTTGGATAAACAATTTCTCGAGTAGTCTGTAATTATCATCATCTGCTATTTTCAAGCTTCAACACAGATGAAAATCTCTTATTGTCCAAGTTATTTTGAAATTCTGATAATACTGATTCACTATTTCTAATGCAGCTAATTGCAACTATAACATTTTCTAACTTGTTGTATTCTACGACTAAATTACATGTATTTTCACTCTTTTTTTCTTTTTAAACGTAATTCATATTTTAATCTCATTTATAAATAATCATCTGTTGTAAATAATTATGAATAATTTATAAATAATCATCTGTTGTAAATAATTTATTGTACATATTCGGCGTGTATACCGTGCCTTTTCGGGCTCAAAATGAATTGAACGTGTTAAATTTGCATCTGATTTGCAAGTGGAATGTTTCGCAAAAAGATAAAGAGACATTTTTACAACTTGCGTGGTTCTCTTAATTTTCCAAGTGATTCACGTTGAGGCACGTCGCGCAGACTTTAAATATTTTGCCCTCTGTTTTAAAGAATAATTAAGCAAGTGTAATAAACTCAACAGTAAATCACGCATAAACATCATCGTCATGTTGCCTCATACCGTAATCGTTTCTCTCTTCGCTTTCTCTCGTGCAAGAAAATGAGATAACCAAAGCTTGCACAACGCGCCTCAGTAAATCTTTGGTCGTGGTTTTTTATTTTTATTTCCGTATTTCTTCTCTTTTATCTCTTATATATATTATATATTATATATTATACATTATATATTATATATTATACATTATATATTACACATTATACATTATATATTATATATTATATATTACACATTATGCATTATATATTACACATTACACATTACATATTACACATTATACATTACACATTACACATTATACATTACACATTACACATTATACATTACACATTACACATTATACATTACACATTACACATTATACATTACACATTATACATTATACATTACACATTATACATTACACATTATATATTACACATTATATATTACACATTACACATTATATATTACACATTACACATTATATATTACACATTATATATTACATATTATATATTACACATTATATATTACACATTATATATTATACATTATATATTATATATTATATATTATACATTATACATTATATATTATATATAATTAAATAAATATATTTATGTAATTATATATATATAATAAATATATATATATATTTTTAACTAATTGCAATGTTCTCTCTAAATTACTAGGTGGCACGATTCTCAGCAAAGGATTCTCGTTATAGACAGGCGGTTCTTCTTCGTGACGTGCCCTGGGCAATTCCCTTACAGGATATCAACTCCGCACTGACGAAACAGGGAATCGCGACAGGAAGCGTTGAACGTTGGCGACAGTACATACGAGTCGAGGTAATTACCACTGGCAGAACGATAAAAAGGAGAAAAGATAAGATAGATTTTTGTTTAAAATCTCTTAATCTTAATTACCGGTATTGTACGATAATTTGGCAGCATTCCATGCTTATCCTGCAATTTTAATGTTTAACTTCACATACTATATATCCTTTTATATATATACATAAATTGATACACATAAATGCTCTTCTTGTACACATAAGTTTATCTAAATAATAATTTCACGATTTCATGTTTCTGTTCAATTCCATCTGGCTATGTATCTTACTCTTTTATATATATAAATTGATATATATATATATATACTTTTCTTGTACAAATAACAATTTCATATAAATAACAATTTCATGATTTCAAATTTCTGTTGAATCCATACTTATCTAACAATTTTAATGTTTAACTTTACACATTATGATATAAATATAAATGCTTCTCTTGTTCACATAATCTCATGTAAATAATAAAATCTTCCAAATAACAATTTCATGATTTCATGTTTCTGTTTAATTCCATACTTATCTGGCAATTTTAATGTTTAACTTCACACATTATATATATACATAAATGCTCTTCTTGCACACATAATCTCATGTAAATAACAAATCTTCTTCCAAATAAAAATTGCAACGAACGAACATTCAGACTGAATTAACATCTGATTCTTCATCGATGTCCTATGAACATTTAAGAAAAACAGTTGCCTCAGGAAGTTGCATCGTCTGGTCATTAGCGAAATAAAAATCAGAACTGATTAAAGTATTCTTTTCAGGTGCTAGACGCCGGACATTACGAGCTTTTGCTGCGTCAAGGACTGGATTTCTTTGGCGCGGCTCGGTTCAGCGCCATCCCGGAACGTTGGTGGCGCGGAGGAAACGGAAATGCTAATGGACCGCTGCAGGCAGGGCCGGGGATAGTCAACAACTTTCTTGAGACATCCAACTTTCAAACGGGGGACGGTGTGCTTCAGTGTTATCGGTGCCAGGGTTTCTGGCACATGGCTGCCAACTGCAGGCATCTGCCACGTTGCGTTCGATGCGGAGAGCCTCACAGCGTTGAGTTTTGCCCCAGGCCGCGGAACAATCCTATCTGTTGTCATTGTTCGGGTCCCCATCATGCCGGTACACACGTGTCTTGTGTCTTAGATGAGACTTGATGAGACGATCACTTTATCCAATAGACATTTGGAACTGGTGACTAGTCACGTTTCTTTTCTGGCTACAGAGCCATGTCAGAATAAAATGAACGTGTATTGATATAGTACTGATTTACTGTCCTAGAGACCACAGTATAAAAAAATGATGAGATGATCGCCTTATTCAATACACATTTGCATTTAGTATGTGAGAAAAACGTGACAAGTCACATTTCTTTTTTGCATACAGCGTTGGAATAAAATGAATACGCATCGATATATAGTACTGATTTACTGTTCTAAAGAATTGAATATAAATGAAAATATGAAGACTTCATCACTTTGTTCAATAGACATTTGAAATTGTTTATAAGAGAAACCTGATAAGTCACGTTTCTTTCCTGTATACAGTGTCATATCAGAATAAAATGAACACATATTGATACTGATTTACTATTCCAAGGAATTAAAGAAAATAAAAAAAAAATATATATATATAATATATACATATATATATATATATATATATATATATATATATATATATATAAAGATACTATAGAATGTTAGTATTGCTTTAGTTAGTATTACTTTATTAAAACTTGTTGTTATCAGACTAACAATTAATAAAGAAAATGTAAGAGTGATATACTTGAAATTTAATCATGAAAAATCTCATCTATTCCACGTATAAGTAAAAAATTTGAACACTGGAAGTTAAATGTATAAAAAGTATTTTATATTATTTCTAAACTGTTTTTTATAATAAACGATGGTTTGATAAAATGAACGTTCACTTTGTTCTGCCATCGTATTATATACGTATTCTGTAAATCGTTACATTTTTAAACTCGCTGCGAAAGAAAAGAAAAAGGAAATTAATTCTGGCAAAGCTCCAAGTACGCGTGCAATTACTTGCAACGTTTGTTTCGTTATTTATGACAGCCTTATATCATATAATTTAACGCACGACTTTTTGTGTTATCTGTTGTTCGTTTTGACGATAGTCAAATCAACAACGTAACACTGCTTGCTGGTCGTGTTTCTGTTCAACGCACTCGCACATTTTTTTTATTTCTAGGCTACCGACAATGTCCGGTTCGGCAGCAACTTTCGAACGCTACGCCTATTAGTATCACGCTGAGCACTACCCGGATTGGAAACCAGTACCCGGTGAACGCTGCTTCCAAGACAAACGCTTCTGCACACGAGCAGCAGCCGTTGAAGTCGAGCCAATCTTAACGACAGATCACCGCGCATCACCTACAATTGCCATTCGAATCTCGTAAATTACTCGCGTGCTATCGGTATTCTCCAACGTGTGCTACGGTCAACGAACGGAGTGTTTAATTTTTTTTTTTCCAATTGAGACCAAAGAGACTAACGTACCGCCGACTCTTTACACGTTATTTTTATAACTTTTTCACGGTCGTACAATTATTATTATTATTATGTTACAGTTACTCGGTGGATAATAAATTATGAATAATAGATCCATTAAGAAGAAATAAATAAGTTTGCAAGATAGATTTTCGTTGATCCTCTTTGTTTGCGTAGAAACTGTACAGACGTATTGACTCTTTGCTGTCGAGGAGGCATTCCGTTGAAATTAGCCATGTTTAGTAGCCAGACAATTCTTCCACTCTTTGTCCCACTTTCTTCGTCCTAGTCTTTCTGAAACTGGGTCCCCCCAAGCAGGCATCATATCGTTGCTCGTCGATCAGCGAGTACCCTGACAGCGTAGTCAGCCGTACTGATAAAGGAACGAGAATGGAGGGGCCTCAGAAGGGGTATACCTGCGAATTCTCTAGAATCGATAAGCCGCGGTGGGGGAAGAGCGGTTCCCGCCACGCACTGTCCTACCGTTTTCTTCGCGGGATCTTCAGAAACTCGTCGAACTGTACGCGAACGTCTCGGGAATCGATCGGAGACGACGACGACGACGACGACTTCTTGGCTCTACTCGCTCTACTGCATTATAAATTTGCCAAACGTTGCCGTTCACAGCGGCATATCTTGAAACTTTCTCCCGTGTCTTCGTACTTCGTGTGAAAAAATTTCAAGCTACTAAACCGCTCCTTGCTTTTCCCCTCGAGAGTGCAACCACTGCGTAACTGCGAGCCTCAGGAACGAGAAGGATGAAGAAGACCGGTCAGGTATGATCGTTTTAGGATTGACAAGCTTTTGATTTTAGAAAGCATGCTGAACATTTACTGTAATATAAATGTAATATGTAAATAAATGCTGAGAGTTATGCAATTAGAATATATATATATATGTGTGTGTGTGTGTGTGTGTGTGTGTGTGTGTATGTGTGTGTGTGTGTATATATAGACATAATATAAGTCATATATATATATAAATTATATATATATATAAATATATATATAAATTATATATATATATAATATATATATAAATATTATATATATATTAATTATATATATATATAAAATGTCCACACACACACAAATATATATATATATATATATATATATATATATACACATATATATATAATAAATATATATATATTTAAATTGACTTAGACATATATATATGTAAATTATATATATATAAATTATATATATATGTAAATTATATATATATGTAATTATATATATATGTAAATTATATATATATGTATATGTATGTATATATGTATGTATGTATGTATGTATATGTATGTATGTATGTATGTATGTATGTATGTATGTATATACATATATATATACATATATATATATATATTAGACTTATATATATACATACATACATACATACATACATATATATATATTAGACTTTTATATATATATATATATATATATAAAAGTCTAAAGTGAATTTAATATTCGCTTTTACATGAGAGTTTCCCACGATGAACCTTGTTCGGTGAAATTATGCAATTCTTAATATCTAGTTCAACACTCGTCAGTTAATATTTTCTAGGGCAATTGTGCTTTCAGTCAGTATCACTTTAATATCATATAATGTCATTCTCACGTAAATATTTCTTTCTATATTTTTCTATACACATTTCTAGTTACATATATACTTACAGGTTTACGCATATATATGTAATATGTAAATATATAAATGTTTATATATATATATATATATATATATATATATATATATATTTAAAAGAAAAAAGTATAGAAGAAAATATTTACATATATATGTAAGATTTATATATGTAAGATATATGTAAAAAGTACAGAAAGAAATATTAACTTTGTGCTTCTAAATTCCATGTTTATAACGTTTCTGCGAAATGGTAAAGAAAATGGGTAATAGGTATTCCCGTGTTTGTTTCCCAATACCAGAGTGAAGAAACTTCAACGACAGTTTCCAAACAATTGGAATAAACGTTTTTCAGCGGCCGTGATGAGATCCTCTGTGGGAGAGCAACAGTGACCGATCAAACAAGTCAAAACTAAAGCAGAAATATTTGTCATTGAAAAAAGGCGAATGCGAATCGATTTCATTTATAACCGAAGTGCATTCTGATTACATCTGACGATGCAACACGTGTTTCCCCGTTTCAATTTTTCCTTCCTTTGTTCGTCACACAATTTCCAACATGAAAATCCCAAGGACGTGATCAATAAGATCACGCGAGCAGGATAGTATTCTCAGTGCAGCGCCGATTAAAGGACAGACATGATCTCCTCGGACTGGACATTCTTCTTGATCGTGACGATCGTATCGAGCAGCGTTCAACAGCCAACTTTCTTCAAGAATTCGTTCAAAGGGCTGAACGGTGTCACTTTGAGGAACTACGCGTACGACAGAAATGAGATCACGGCTGTTTACTATCATGATCAGACTGTGGCGGTGGTCGATCTCGGAGTAAACAACGAATTGCACAACTGCAACCTGATCGAAGTATAGTGAGTGTGTCTCGGAACAAAATTTTAGATTCGCGTTGAATGAAAACGCATGAATGAAAACACGCTGGATTGATGTCCTCAGCGAGCAAGATGAGGCCAGTGAAATTTTGCGAAACTTGTCGTCGACGACAGTCCCCCAGCTGGTGTCCTTCCAACAGATGACAAAGCTCATGCAACAGTGTGAATTATTGGACAAAATCCAGCACGACGCCACGGGCATGTCAAACGTGGTGAGCAAAGGTAGTCACGGAGTTGGTAGTGTATTGTCTCTTCTCTCAGGTATCTTGCCAGGTAAGTTCTCCAAGTGATCACTGCATATTTTCCTTGTGTGTTACATAGCATATCTGCTGATATAGTATACTTTGACCTATGTCGTAGGTACAAAATGGTGTGGTGCTGGTGACATTGCTGAGAACTATCATGATTTAGGTCGTGAAACCGAAATTGATAGGTCAGTGCAAACGTATTATCGTCAGGGACACTAGAAAATTATTTTACTCGAACGAGTAAAGTTGAAGTGTTCAATGCGTTTTATTTTTCTAGATGTTGTCGCAGCCACGACCTTTGCCCTGTGAAAATTCGCGCTCAACAAACGCGATACAATCTTACCAATTACTCCGTATATACCAAGTACGGAAATACGAAGAAGAAGTCTTTTCACTCGTATATTCATACAAAAACTGTTTGGCGATTCAGATTAATTTTGTTCTTACCTTTGCAGATCGCACTGTGTCTGCGACGAGGCGTTGTATCATTGTTTAAAAGCGACGTCGAGCCCGACAGCGCAGATCATGGGTCGCATATACTTTAACGTGATGAAAGTACCTTGCATTGAGGATGTATCGGAAAACATTCTCGACTACTATTCTTCCACAGGGTCAGAACGACGATTTATTCCTGTCAAAATGAGTTATTAAAATGGGACGTTGCAAGTATTGTTAATAATCTTTTTCATACTTTTGTACTACAACTAGCTGTAAAATGTGAAATTGGGAAGGGAGTTTTTTTTTATTTTCGTATTACTGTATATAAATATAATAGTTGTATAATAATAAGCTTACGCGATATTCAAATTCGATTCATCGTATTTGCTGATACTGCCGGGTTGTAGATAAAATTGCTTGCTTCAAAAATGACAGTCGAGGGATGATGCCTTGTACAGCTTTTTTAACATCGGGCGATTCGTGATTGCAAAGATTACCTGTAAAAAAATATTTATTTCTGTTTAGATTTACACAATTATCTTTACGACGTAACAATAAATGTATTTGTTATTACCTATTAACCATAGCGTTTCTTTCCTGATGTGTATATACTGACACGAAAGCAGTTTGTTCATCAATGTCTCTAAATGTGATAGAGGATATTTTTGATTTTCCAACAAATACTTCACCAATTGTCCAGATCTCTCCTGCACAAGAATATTAGCCAATATTCTTACGCACGCTGTAATCTAAAATAAAGAAAAACTTTAACGACATGATTTCACTGTATGTACATACCTATATACCAGAGAAATCATGTACTTACACATATGAAGTTGTTCGTAGTATTTTGATACATATAGTCCACTATCAAAGGTACTACATTGTACAAATAAGTGTTACAGCATTTCTGTGAAGATAATAATGCTAGCAACCAAATAAAGTACGGGCTTTCAAATGAAAGATTTCTTCTCACAGCAGCATTGGCAAGTTCAACCATCTCGTTTTCTCTAAAAAATTTGATAACAAATGAAGTATTTCAAAATAATGATTTTAAAAATGATTAAGTAGAAAGACTAGTTATTACTCTGTGTATTTAAAACCAGTATGCACATAATGCATAGCTGTATAGGCTACCGAAGGTAAAATTGCATCATCGCAATTGTGTATCAAAGATACAATGTATTTCAAGCAACCTTGAGCATGAAGGATTTCAAATGCTTTGTTGTTTCCCGAAATCAGATTTCCCATTGTCCATATACAAATTTCCTAACGACAAAAAAAAGATGTTACCTTTAGTATTGTGCATAATGGTATTATTATACGCTATTATATAGTATTATCTTGTAACTTACCAATAGAGGATAGTTTAAAGTGTCTAATTCCGTAACAAGATACGGTCCAATACTTTTCGTTAATGAGATACATGCCTTAGCATTTCCAAGTGCTATATTACAACAACAGCAAGCGGCACATAATTGCAATGCGGAATTGGTGCTAGACAAGTCACGTACGAGGGAAAATAAGACATGGTCCACTTTAAGAAAAGAATTGACATTATCCTCGCTCTGATAAACAATAAATGATACAAAATTAATATTAATTGTTAACTGCGGTGCAATATACAATATATTTTTAAATTATAACCTGAATGAGAGCATTTTGAAGTTTCTCATACTCCTCGATGGACAGTGCTTTCTTCTTAAGGGCTTTTGCTTTTTCAACAACGAACTCTGCTGTGAATGGTGTATTTGTCGCAATGTTTCCTAAAGCCACGCGGTTTTTATTCAACGTTCTTGTACGATTTTCCTTCCTTTCTGTGTGGACCAATTCCCTCATACTCTCCCTAATAACCTCAACAGCATCTTCTTTCATTGGTTCTTCTATTTCCATTTTCTTTATAATTATAAGAATAATTGCAGAAAATTATACACACGCTAGTTACAGAACTTGAATGTACAAATTAATTCACACAAGACAGACTTCAACAGTGTGATGTTTTATAAATATCGTGCGGTGTTTAAGCGTGACTGATCGGGAGCTTTAGCTGTGCGAAATCAGCTGATCAGGATTGTACGTAAATAAAATAGTTCAATTTATTGTCTCTTTCAGAAACCCTCTAACTGTTTCATGTTACAATTTAAAAACATAAAGAATTATGTTTTTAGACAAATTATAAAGAACATTTACAGACAATGAAATTATTTTACCGATCCCGATATTTATATTTTACAATACTGAGGAACAACGTCGGCAAAGAAGGCAGTTTAATAATCGTTCGAGACAAAATTATTGATCAGTTCGTTATCCTCCGTATCTTCGGTATCATCGTCTTCTTGGATTCGACAAATCGATAGAATGTTATATATAGCATTCGGGAATGTGGCTGTGGGGCCAAGTACGTGCAAACGTACGTCGCACCTCTCCAACGCCAGTCTCCACTTCAATTCGGTCCGTTGAGGGAGTATCATCGCCTGAGAAAGAGGAGAATTTGTAAATAAAAATCTGATCGCTGGACGAGAGATAAGATAACTGGGTTAGCACAGTTTCTGGTACCTGAAACTCATTAGCTGTGCAGCCAAGGACGCGCTCGGCAACGTCTCCGAACAGTCGGCAACCAATAAGATATCCGGTGTTGTCTTTCAGATTCACTTTTAAATTCAGGCTTATTACGTTCAGAGGCGCGCGAGTCCCATTGCCCGAAGGACACTCGAGATTCATACAAGAGTCTCGATTATCGGCAATGACTTTCTTGCATAACGCGCTGAGTGGAGAGGCGAGGAGATGACAGAGTTACTATTAAAAGGTATCGATTACCGAGGGGGGAGAAAAAAGGGAACAAACGAACCATCTCGTCAATAGTATAGCAGGGCTCAAGCTCTCCACGTTCATATCCATTACGTAGGCTTTTAGAATCGTAGCGAACTGAATCCTGTCTCCTTGTGTCGGTTTCTTGTTCAACTTTTCCGAGATCTCTTGTATAGTCATTACGCTTGTTATTGTGTCAGCTGTTGGAACATTCATTAATTCGAGCTTCGTTCATCACGCGTCACAAGCGACAGAAAACACGTAGACGCGAGTCGCTTCAGTTATTTTCTTAAATTGCGGAACGAGTAATTCTTACGATTTGGTGTTACGAAATTTTCAGACACGATGTCGTTGTTGCAGTATTGCGACATGGTGTTTCTCATGGCGGTGCATTGCGGTATATCAGGATTCTCCGTGATCATTGTTTTCCTAACTGCAAATATACAAACGTACAGACAGCGTCGGGAACCTACTTTCCTCGTCGTGACACGACTCATTAAATTACAACCTATAGATAGAACGATCTTTTTCCTAAAATTGTCGTACGCGACTCGAGCGTCCACAAGGAGGAGCACGATGCGTTTCGGTTCCCACGATGCTGCTCTCTCGATCCATTCATTTTCCCAAAGCATCAACGATACCGCTTTGTCCGTCGATCCATCCACTGCCTCGAAAGTGCGGAACCTTATGCTTCTCCCGTCACGTGTCATCACGTTTCGAACATCGCTGACCTATCAAACACGAGATTTATGATAACTTTATGTACAAACGAATGAGAAACGTCAATTTTCTATTCCGAGTGTATAATTTCTATTCCAGTTAAATATAACTGGAAGTTGGAAGAATTCGCGCGGGAATTCTTAAGAAAACTTTCGTTTTGTTTTTCGTTTCTCGATAGCAAATTACGCAGGGTGTTCCTGAAATTGCGATACAATCTGTCGGGCAGAGTATGATTTTATTATTGCGTGCGTGAAAAACAAGTCGGGGAAACGATACTATTTTTTTTTTTTCCGAAGAAAATCGAGTTTGAAAATTTATTTTAAAGTGTATTTGAACTTCGTTAATTCTAGGCAGGAAAGAATAACGAACAGGTTAACTTACATGCTTTTTCTATAGGGCAGAGTGTTTAAGTCTTCTATAAGATATTATATTACAACAAAGTACAAGCATATTTTTCATTTTACAACGTTACCTAGTTATTCGTGTCAAATTCTTTGTTTCGCGATGTTCATCATATTTTAATTATTCTATATTATAGAATTAATTATTCTGTAATACATTTACATCGTGTTGATATTTACAGAGATAGAAACAATGGGAAACAGTGATCGCAGCAGGTCGACACGTCAACAGGGGATCTTCCAAAAATAAGTAAAAAATATGGAAAATAAAATTTTTTCACTTACAGCTCTATTTCATAACAAAAACAGACTGAATATGTTTCGTTTATGTATCTTGCAAAAATATCTTATTCGACGTTATCTTCGTGGAATAATCTCCTGTTAATGATTCTTTCCTGTTCTTACCTCTAGAACTAGCCGAATTCGGATAATACCCGGTAAACTTCCGAAAAACTCGATTTTCTTGCGAACTCTTTGTTTCACAGATTTTTTTTTTTTTTTTTTTTTGTCGAACATCCCGCACGCTGCCGATGGCGCCATGAATGTAGAAAATGAAGATCTCGCGGATTTCTAAATTTGCGAAACGTATTTACGAAAGTGACGGCTACTAAGACGTCGACGTATTGATCGCGTAGCGCCTCCAAGTTCTCAAAAATGCTTCTCAGAGTTCGCAGCCCGGTCAGCTTCTTAATCGGCAGAATCAGCAGGCGTTCGTATTTTGCGCGTGTTGGTGCGTCGTGAATTTGCACTAACGCGTTGCCCTCGTTCACCGTCAGGCTGCATGCGCTGGACACCGACGGCACGAAAGTCTCGCTCCTGTCGTCCGGGCGACGCTCCAACACCTTTGGATTAATCACCTCCACTGTAAGCCAGATTTAAATATAATTTGAATAGCACAAGTCCAACAACACGCCTATAATATACGCGCTAATTGTAAAAAAAAGAAACGAGAGCGATCGCAAAGATCGTGAAAGACAGAAGCAAATACGGGAGGAGGAGGGGAGGGAGGGGGGGGGAGGGAAGAAACAGTGATCTTGCGGCTGAGTTTGAATTTAAGTTTGTTGAAGTTCTGCGAGATTGAGCGGCGGTTTTGTTAAAGTAAATTCGAGAATTAGTATTATTATAGTGGAGGGCACTTGATATCCCATTGTTATCACGCTTAATAGCTTTTCAAATCAAGTGTAATAACTTTGCCGATTAATAAATAGGAAGAGATTTTTTTTTTTTTTTCTTAAATAAAATCCTGCGTTTATTTTGGAACACCGAAGGTTGACTGACCCCCTCGGACGCTGACCGGAAAGGTTTGTGTCGGTTCTCGCGCAACGCGCTGTTTTGCAGGAATCTATTTACCTACCTGTGTTTAAATCTACATTCAAGTTGAAACTCGTCGTCAGATCGAGCATTGAATTCGAGTTTAAAGCGTATTGATTAATGCAATGATAAAATGATAATCAAAGGTAAATATCGTCAACTGTTATTCTCAAATTTTCGTCGTAGTTAGTTGACAAAGGATTCTTAATTATAAACATACGCTCGTACGACATTCTACACTCTTACTTTCACTCACAGAATCTACTGGCAAAATTATGTCGGAAAAAGTAAGGACACCCTGCATGTATGTTTCATTCGTCACAAACCTACGCTCCCGATACGAAAATTGGAAGACAGTCTTCGGACGAATTGTTCGCTGCCCCATACAGTTACGTTTATCGTATCTTCTTCCGAGTCGCGTAACGTGAACGTCCAAACGCCTCGATCTCCGTTATTAACTGAAATTAATATCATTATTAATCTATTCGTACGTTCGCCGTGAAAAAACGTTCTTTTCGAATTTGCCTCTCGAAATCTAATTTAAAAACCAGACAAGTCTGAGCAAACAGAATTCTAGATCTAACCGACTAGAAAAATGCGAGAGAAAAATTCGTACATCTCGTGCGTGTAGCATCGATCGTTTTCATGTTGAAACTGTTCACAATTACACCGATTACAAACGCATTTTGCATTCGCGGATGTAAAGATCTTAACGCTTGTTTACACACGCCCGACATTATTAAACTCTTTAATCTTTAATTTCAGTAAATTGAGAAATCTCTCTCTCTCTCTCTCTCTCTCTCTCTCTCTCCCTTTTTCTCTTTTTCTTTCCTTCAGTTTTTAACACCTCGCTTCGGAAATAAACTTTGGAACAGTTTTTGGCGCCGTTGTTGCCAACCGTTTTTAAATTTCGAACTCCCGACTGACCGATTGAAAATCGAACCTAACCCTTAAGATTGTTATTTCGAGTATAAATGAAGATACGTTTCAATTAGAACTACCGTTGTAACTAAAATATTCAAATATTTATCGACAGAGAAATCATCGTTCAATACAGGGGCATGTATATCGAAAAATTGAAAATTGTGAACTTAACCTTACTTCGTCTGATTGTTGCTTCGAGTACGATTAAAATACAAATTAATCAGAGCTACTACTATTTCAACTGAAATATATAAACGTGATTTATCGGGAAAGGAATGATTCATCGTTGACAGGATAAGTTGTTACAAATCGGACTTTAGGTGAGTGGCGCTTCAACGTTGGCAACACTGTTGCCGATGATACTCGGATTCACTTTCATTGACTTTAGTGACGTCGGTTCGTGGGAGGTGAACTTTCGTGCGAAGTTCATGATTTAAGACGGTGATTTTCGAAACTGCTACGTCTCAAGGATCTCGCGAAACCATGGCTGACAACGAACAGAAAGCGATGCAATTGTTAATGGAGGCGGAGAAGAAGCTGTCTTCCAAGAGCTTCTTCGGTTCGCTGTTTGGGTACGTTTTGGCTACATCGATTTACTTGAACTCGTCCGCCACTCGATTCTCCGATCTCCACTCGCATTATTTATTTACTTCGACGTGCGAACAAAATCAATCGCAATACCTGCAATTATTGCGCAAAGTTTATTCCTTCATAGTAGTAGGCTTCTTCTAATCGTTCGGCGAATCGTTCGTATAATTCGTTTCTACGCATTTGTATGCCTGCGTCTCTCTATACGTAGCAGTTACACCAGCAGTATAGCGTGTCGCTAAATTACGGCGCGTCACGAGGAACGTGTAAATCGTCGAAGCACGTAACTCTCGAGTCACCGTTTCAATTTGATTTACTTTTTTTTTCTGTATATCATTTTTTTTGTGCTGTATCTTTTAGCAAATATCAATATGTTTATCGTTGGATGACCCAACTGTTGTCAATAGTTGTGTTACAAATAAATTTCATTGACTTTTTGATGCTTTCAATGCTCAGAGGGTCGTCAAAGGTCGAGGAAGCTGTGGAATGTTACCAACGTGCTGCCAACATGTTCAAAATGGCAAAGAATTGGAGCTCGGCGGGGAGTGCGTTCTACGAGGCTGCAGAGTTGCATGCCAAGGCAGGCAGTCGTCACGATGCAGCTACCAACTACGTAGATGCTGCTAATTGTTTTAAGAAAACTGTTATAAATGGTATTGATGATCATAATTTCGCTATGTATTCGATGCCGAGAAATATGAAATATGAATTATGTTCGTTGTGCGTGTTTGTAGAGGCAATTAGTTGCTTGTTGAAAGCAATTGAAATTTATACCGATATGGGCCGGTTCACGATGGCGGCCAAACATCATCAAAGTATAGCAGAGATGTACGAAAGCGAGGCTGTCGATCTTGAGAGGGCAGTTCACCATTACGAGCAAGCTGCTGACTACTTTCGTGGAGAGGAGAGCAATTCATCTGCCAACAAATGTCTTCTGAAGGTTGCGCAGTACGCTGCTCAACTTGAAAACTATGACAAAGCTATTCAAATTTACGAACAGGCAGGTTACACGTTTCTAGCAATAATTGAAATTGTAATCTGTAAAGAAATGTGTCCGTAAAGTCACTCTGTAATTTCATTCTGTTCTATCGTACAGGTTGCTTCTGCATCTTTAGAAAGTTCTCTGTTGAAATATAGCGCGAAGGAATACTTCTTCCGTGCGGCGCTGTGCCATTTGTGCGTCGATGTGTTGAACGCGCAACACGCGATCGAACGTTACCAGGAACAATACCCTGCATTCCAGGATTCTAGGGAGTACAAATTAATAAAGGTATGAGATATTTCCTGTAGTTCAGACTCTGTTACCTCGAGTATCACGAACTTTGTCACGACCATTTAAATAAGCAAACTAAGTACATGGCAGACGTTTCAATTTTTATTTCAGACATTAATAGAACACCTCGAGGAACAACACCTCGAAGGTTTTACAGAAGCGGTAAAGGAATATGATTCAATTTCACGATTGGATCAGTGGTACACGACAGTATTATTACGTATTAAAAAGCAAGTTAACGATAATCCAGATCTACGCTGATCGGTTGTTCCTACTTTGTGCTATTTCCTGTCGATGATATTATTAATCCAATTCTATATGTATTCTTTTTTAAGTCATACCCTGCTTTCAGTGGAACTTGTAAAGTAGTTTCGTTTTTATATCCAAATATATTTTTCATAACATCTCCTTGCTCTCTTGGCAACTATTACATGCTCATCACTTGAGTTGTCACGTTAGTCATCATAGAGTATTGTCATCAAAAGCGATATAAACGAAAAGGAGAAATATTCTATGGATATTAGTAATTAATTTACTGATGCCGATATACAAGGCAATATGATTAAATATATAAGTAAATAGCATTGAAACTTTGTTGGCATTCTTATACTTAAAAATACATAAATAGCTTGCCAAAAAGCTGCAGCTTGTGCAAATTCATTTCGCCGCATGCTATTGCGATAAATTATTCAGATGAAAAACAAATAATTTCCATGAGTTGACTTGTTTCAGTAGAACAGTGTGGTGCAGTTTTACGTATATAATACTTTTAAAAGCTTGTCGACATTTATTACTAGTAACTTGAAATAATTATTAACAATAACAAATAAGATTCTCTAGCCACGGAAGAAATAGCTTGTGTTTGATCTGGAATTGTTATAACGATAGATTGTCAGTTGTTATCTTTACACTGCCAGAGTATCAGAATAATGAATATGGTATATACATTATTTTCTTTCTGGAACTTATTTTCTTTCTGGACATATATTTTCCGTTAATATCAAATTTCCTCTTTTTAAATTTTTTTGATTTTTGCAAAGTTTTATTTAACCTTTAATCTGAAACTTTCAGTATATGTACATAGTACTGTTGCTCTATTTTACTAATATTTTGTAAAAAAGGATAGAACATGTAATTCATAATGACAGGAAATGATCGTGATATGCATTTAATGTAAATATTATCTGTTATTTTTCTTTTCTTTTCCTCTTTGTCTTTTCTTTTCCTTTCTATTTATTCAGATCAATATTTGTTCATAGTTCTCTTACTATTGGGAAATGATTGTCAATGTATATTTGTACTTAGTGGTAGATTCAAGATAGTGCGTACTAGCGATTAATAAGAAAAGAAGCGATAATAATTGTAAAAAAGATTTAATTTATTTCGTTGTTAATTTTCGTTGTTATTTAACGAAATGTACATCGTAAACTCACGCATCGTGCATTTTATATTTGAAACAAGTTGCATTGTTTGAATATATATTTACCAAATACGAATATTTAATTGTTAAGTAGAAAGAGTAGGAAGTAACAATTTTTTCCATGCACGGGAAGTAACGAAGCGTGTACTTCATGAGCATTGTGAGAGAGAGAAAAAAAAAAGGAACGTATCTCTTGATGCACGTAATTAACGCTATGTTATTTTTTTCCGAATTTTATAAAAAAGAAAAAGAAAAATGGTTTGTTGAAGATAAAAAAAAAGCTCGCAGGAACGTATAGCAAAAAGTAACGTTTAAAACGTACTCCTCTATTTATTCTTTATACACGTTTATCTACATACACACACACACACACATATATATATATACATACAAGAAAACATACATTAGTTTAATAATTATAATTATATCTAATTGATAGGTAACGAATAATTTATTCATCGATGTTTGTTTTTCTACTGCGACTTCTTGTTAATTGTACAATTAGAAGACTATTGTTTTTCCAAAGTCTTAGAGAGTTTAATTAATATCGCTCTCAATTAAGCTCGCTACTATGTTCTAATTTAATTGTATCATTAGACTGCGTACGTCGAATGCTTGTAGATAAATGCAACTGAAGTTGATAGAGGGGACTATCGTCCACCATGCTAGAAAATGAAGAAATAAGACGAGCGTTACAACTATTTACGGCGATGCGAAAAAAAAGTGTGTTTATGCGTTTCTCGTCATATTTTATTTGCGAAACATTACAGAAAGTTTATTACGTATTGTATACTGTTCGTTGGATTTGTATAAGTCGTACAATAAGAAAAATGTTAGCGGATACTCTGGATGCGTATGCCTTCCTTAAAAAAAAAAAAAAAAAAACGAAAATATGAAAATTCGTTTTTACCGTGCATGTAACATTTTATTTATCCGTACGCATACACGTATGTTCGTATTGTATACTTATGGTTTCTGTACCGACGATTAAAACGGAACCACGCTATGATAATCGAAACACATTTTTCACGTAACTCGGCTTACGTTAGTTTTGCGTTTCCTCAAACCAATGAGCTGCATTGTCCAAGACAAGAATTAACAGCACCACATATGATAGAATTTCTTAGTGGCAATATTAACATGCTTGAGAAGCTATAAAAACCCCCGTAACAAGTAATAAGAACGATATATCATACCTATGAAAAAAGCAAAAAAAGAAGAGAAAGGTACTTAGTATCAAACACCATTTTATAAAGCGTCTTGTAGATGATATTCGGTAAAAACGATCGACGATTATAATATACGCAGTTTACCGGATTGTGGGATATGTTAGTGAGATAGACAATATATAATAGCGCTATACTTCATTCAGAAGAATTCCACGAAATTAATCGTTCGAAGCATGCGTAGGTTTCTTTTTATATATAAATGCTTTCCGAAGCGTGCAGAATAATCCGAAATCCGATGGACAAACAGAGTTGTAGTTTCACCTTATATTGTACCACGTATAAATTAATCGCATACCACGATTTAGATTTACTTTGTAAATAAAAAATAATTGGATACAAATCCGTATTTGATGTCTGTATAAAATGTCTGTAAGTTAAAATAAAAAAAAAAAAAAAAAAAAAAAAAAGGAAGAAAAAGAAACTGAAAGTATCAAAGATCTTTTTCAAAAGCAAAATTTAACGATGAGGATACGAGTTTTAGATGGAACATGCGATGATGATTCATTGTCAGTGTAAAAATTTAGACTGATTTGAAACATTAAGATAAGTAACGATAGTCAAATTTCACTGTAATGTTAATTTCAACTTTTTTTTTTAATATCGTTAAAGTATTCGAATATTTCGAAAAGCAATTGTAATAGCCGCGAGAATGTTCGCGAGGGTTGATATTCTCAAGTATCTACGTATTTTTCTCGTAGTATTCAAATATTTCGAAGGTCAATATCAATTAAAATTAATTTCAACGAAACAAACAATGATTGAAAATTAAAATAACCCTCGAAAACGTGCCGAACGTGTGTCGACCAATGAGAAGCGAGAGCCGTAGGAAAGCAGCGTTCCGATTGGTGGAACGCGCTCCGACATTTGCACTTGTGCACAGACCTCTGCCCGTCGAGAATGCGGTCACTGAACTTGCGGGTCTTAATATTTAAATATTGATTAAAAACAATTTTCAATTCCAAAGCGCATCGGATGCGAAATTAAGGGAAAAAACAGGCCGATCGTGCTCGTGCTGACTTTCAAACGTTCCCTGTCGATCCTAGTTTCTCCCCTCCTTGTACGGCACGCGATTTTCGTTTGAAAGGCCGTACTTTACGTATGCGGATGCTCGAAGATTGTCGGTGCGAACAGATGTGCCACGAGCTACGAGCATCGTTCCCGACCTCTCGGCTCTCGCTGTAACAGTGTTTTCTCGTCCGATCAGAGCACGATCTCAGAAAATCGATCTGTTTCTGTCACGAACAATCACGAGCCCCGGATCGTCGAACTGGCAAGGAAATCTTGCTCGAAGAGATACGTTCGTCTTTGGACAGGTGAGCGATCCATTTTCCGTGCGCAGCACTTCTTCGGAAACTACATCTCTGTGTTGTTGTTTTTTTTTTTTTCGCTCTAGTCCGTCGTTAGTCCGTAAATTCGTCTTGCAAATTTGCGGCCTCCTGTCGTTGTTCTTTTTTCTTTTTTTGTTTTTTCTTTTCACTCGATCGTGTCTCGAGTCCAGCCAGTAACACAAACGGACAAATCTTTGGCACCTTGAGTCGCCTGTTTTATAGGTTGGGTGTACGTCGAAGAGAAAGTACGCTAGTAACGAGATCTGTTAAAGAGAAAGGATCGAGGATGTGCGATGCCGATGTTAATTTTCGCGTTTTCGATTACCTTGTGCGTTCGTTTTGACTAACGATGCGATGGAATATTTAGTTTTGTGAAATTCAAGTGCCGTCTCGCAGCCACTAATGATCGTGCCGGTGTAAACTTTTGTATGATTTTTATGCAAACACGTAGTAACGAGGCTTGTTTAAAGACACGGTGCTTAACATGATTGTAATTATTTCAGAATGGCTCGTGGACAACAGAAGATCCAGTCGCAAGCCAAGGCGGCTGAGAAGGCTGCGAAAGTGAAAAAGCAGCAGGGACATAGTGCCAATGAACAGAAAAAGGCTGCGCAGAAGGCTTTAGTACATGTGTGCATAGTTTGTAAGGTTAGTACAATGCACCAAGTTCGCAAGGGTAAAACCTGCGAACAACCTGCAGCACTGTTACAGAAAACTGTACTGTAAACGTACCGTAAACGGTATGTCGAAACGAGACAAAAAATGACATTATTGCGTTCACAGGCACAGATGCCAGATCCAAAGACGTACAAGCAGCACTTTGAGAACAAGCATCCCAAGAACGATCTGCCGGAAGATCTGAAGAATATATGAGAGTGAGATACGTAAGATATGTATCGCGCGGGCTGGGATGGAGCAAGAGCAACAAAAAAAGATCATTGCAAAAACGACAAAGTGATATAGTTCGACGTTCAACTAATCATTAAATAGTCTCGTACGAGAAAAGTAAATTAAAAACCTTGTTAGTGTTTAAAATGAACTGTTGCACAGTTAATGATTGAATTTTTTGTGCACGACCGAGGATTGTGCTATTATTCACTTTGCAAAACTTGAAAATTTTTTCAGTTTTTTTTTTTGTCGGTAAGGGATGATCGGTAATTGTTCGTCTGGTTCGCTAAGTTTCTACACGACTGAAACATGTACATTACTCGGAAATAAAGTTGATCAATTTACCAGAATGAATACGAATGTCCATGCATATTTCACTTGTCGCAGGCATCGAAACAACATTCGTTGCGCGCTAGTTCTTTTGTTTTCTTCTAACTTGAGGAAGAAAAAGAAAAGAGATGTATCGAGATGTTTCTTGCGTTCAAGCTCAGAATTGAGGTATTAGGGAAGAATTTTATCTGCGTGGAACGAAAACTGCCATTTTACAGTGTGTTCTGCCAGTTAGCTCGGTGATAAGAGTTGTACATGTAGTACGTTGTAACTTTGTAACGCGTGAATTTTTCTATGAGTTTTTTCATACATTCGAGGAGTCTGATTTTGAAAGAATTGTATTTTAGGTAGATAACAGTAGATGGTAGATGGAATTTACTTGATGGAATTTACTTGATGGATGTTAAGTTCTCTGACACGACTAAATTTTAGCATTTAGTACTTAAACCCTTTGTTTTCTTCATACTGAGAATAATCGATTCGATGGGCTCTTTTGCTTTGAAAAATTTGTCTTGTCTTGCACTGTATATTTGCTATCACGCACTCGAAAGGAACATATGGCAAAGCATTACCAGCAAACTGCACAATCATTTAGCGTTTAATCAAGAATCTGTTATTCTCGAAAACTTGCAAATACATACATATATATATATATATATTGTATTATACCTTAAAAGTATGCTTTAAAAGATTCTCACTGAAATCCCTAATGAAAATCACACAGGTTTCGGCGACGAGGTTTCATGGGAACTTCTAGCAGGCGTTTAATATAGAAATAAGTATATATGTGAATTATGTAATTTGTTCTGACAAAACAATTATAGAATTTTACACCATAGATTATTATTCTGTTTGAAATCACGATCTATGATCATCCTCACCTAAAGAAACAGATTCGCATTTCAAACTGTTGCTCCAGTTAAAAAGCGAAGTAGCATGATTTCTCATAGTGATGCAACAATATTATGAGATAATACTATTGTGTTCGTCGAGGAAGAAAAAACAACTGCATTAAATATATCATACGCGACAATTGCATGGAAAAGAAAATTAAAAGAAGATTGTACTTTTTTTTCTAAAGTATTAAGTATTTTATCGTATCATGCTGCGTCACGAATGTTTATCAACGATTTCGAGCAGGATTCAAGCGGGAAGAAAGTTACATCATTCAAGCTCGTAGGCACAGGATCCTTATATATTGTACGGATCTATGACCGCCGCTCAGTGTCATTTTGTACACTGTGAAATAGCGTCGTCGGTGCTAACTTACTCTAACTGGTTTTTTCTTTTCAGTTTTTATTCATTACACGCGCGTCAATTAATTTTCTACGCTCGGACATCATTTTCGGTGATCGCGACATTTTCTCCATTAACTTCGTCGTCGTCACCTAGAGGGCAACAAATTGCGATTTACTTATCTAAAAGGTAGAACATATTTTATTTTTATAGATTTACGAACGATTGCGTTGCATGCTCTTTCTTTATTGCATCATAACGGATCAACGTTTCGTGAAATGTTTCGTAATGATCGTGAAATGTAATTATTGAAAATAAGATGTAATAGAAGATATATATATATATATATACATATATATATATATATATATAATAGAATAAGAAGAAAGTATGAAATATCTAGAAAATATAAAGAAAGATGTATATAGAAATGTACAATAAAATTGCAAGATTTTTGTTTCTTTTTAATAAAGAAAAGACGGATTGTAGCATGTTCGAATTGAGAGTCGTACGTCAAAGTAATTTACTAGTTTTCGTAATAATTTTCGTAATAACCTATCATAATCTAATGGTAAACATGCCGGTTGAATTCTCGATAAAGGGGCAAAAATAGATAAATAAAAAAATTAATAAATTTAAAAAATAGAACAATTTAATTAGTTGTACATATATGCACGTTACATTTGACAAATTCTTTTACGGAAAAATATCTTTTTCTTCTTACGCAACGAGAAATTTGTTTCCTTGTTGCGTAAGAAAAGCGAAAGAAGATATCTCTTCGCGTGAGAAATTTATCAAAAATTTGTAACTAGCGCGCGTGCAATTCATCAAACTATCAATTTCTTTTTATTTATTAATTTTTTTCAAATTATCACGGTACAGTAAAATGCCAAAGAAATTAGCGGACTCGGATTACAATTCGCCTTCGAATTTCATTTTTCAAGCTTGCAGTAATCTGAAGATAATTGTCTAAAATTATTATTATTATTATTGTTAAGGAAAATTATTATTATTGTACTTTGTATAGTCAGTTTCATTTAACTGAACGTCCCCCGCCCCCCCAATATAACTAACTAGGGAGAGATTACAAATATTCATGCAAATTGATGTCTTTCGTTCGTGCGTTTGAAACAATGTAACTTTATTCTGAATGTTATTCAAGTAATATTTTAATTTACTTTCGCATGTCACGTGTATTCTTACATACAAAAAAATGAAATTATTGAAATCTAATAATAACGATTACGCTGTCGCACGTATTGGAAAGCCTCTTTTTGTAAAAGACCAAAAAAAAAAAAAAAATATACACGCCCTTAAATAAAATCGCGTACCTATCAATAAACTGTTGTTCGGTACATTCGACAATCCGATCCATTAATTATTAAAATCCGCTCACTCGCGAGGGGAAAAAAAAAGAGGCAAATCGCAGGAACAAACTGAATCGCCACAAAGTAAAGCATAAAATAAAATAAAATAAAATAATATAAAATAAAATAAAATAAAATAAAATAAAATAATATAAAATAATATAAAATGAAATAATATAAAATAAAATAAAATAAAATAAAATGAAATAAAATGAAATGAAATAAAATAATATAAAATAAAATAGCATAAAATAAAATAAAATAAAATAATATAAAATAATATAAAATGAAATGATATAAAATAAAATAATATAAAATAAAATAAAATAATATAAAATGAAATAGCATAAAATAAAATAAAATAAAATAAAATGAAATAGCATAAAATAAAATAAAATAAAATTAAAACAAAATAAAATAAAAAATTAAATTAAATTAAATTAAATGAATAAAATTCCACGAAGTAAACAATACGTTTTTCAGCGTGAAATCACTTGTTCGATCAAGAAGAGATGGATTCGATATTTCGCACGAGATCGCTGGGGACAGCGGCGGAGGGTGTTCGCGACCAGTACGCCGATGGGAGGGCCGCCAAAGTGTGGGAGGTGTTCATAGGCGACAAGAAGCAGAGAACTCAGAATTACCACGACTTTCTGATCGGCATGCTGAGAGAGACGGGGTGCAAACGAATTCTGGACGTAGCTTGCGGGACTGGCGTGGACTCGGTGATGCTGCTCGAGGAGGGTTTCGAGGTCGTCAGCGTGGACGCTTCGGACAAAATGTTGAAATATGCCCTGAAGGCCCGATGGCAGCGCAGAAAGGAGAAAGCATTCGACAACTGGGGTAAATATCGAATGACAACGTATGAAAAACTACATAAATAATATACACGTTGTTGTTGGTTACTTTTCTGTTGGTACGGAACAACGAATACCGTTAACACTCGAAATGATAGCTAACATGTTGATAAATGCACGAGAAACTTGAAACTAGTACACTGTTGATACACTTCCGGTGGAATTTTTTTTTTCTCTCTTTTTTTTTTAAAGACGAAAGTAGCGAGCAAGACGTTAGTACCAAGTGGATGAGAAATACCACTTCCGGTTTTTTTTGGAAGGGATGGAAGTAACAAACAAAGGTAAATGAAGACAAATAAAATGAAGATCAAGATTCGAAGGATCAATTCGTTACCTCAGTTTAGCAATTTGTAATAATTCACTGATAATTTCATTAATAGCAAGTTCAATTTTTTTTTGTATTAATTTCATTAACAGCGAATGATGTCCCTCATGATATCGCGCGGAATATCTTCTTTTTCAGAAGACTGTGAAAGACTCATTGGTTTAGCGATTTAACAAAAGAAAATTAGAAAACTTGCAGCTATCTTCGCGAGTAGGCGATCGACAATTATATATATATAGGTAATATAATATAATATATATATATATATATATATTATATAATATTTTATATATATATATATATATTTATATGTATATATACACAGATTGAAATCACGCGACGAAGTTCGTATAACGCAACACTCTTCGTCGTTTCTCGCGTCGTCGACGGAGATGCAGAGAAACCGTAGAACACTGAAATTGTGAAACTATCCCAGCTGATAAATGTTAATTCCCCATTTTTTTTTCCCTTCGTTACTATTCGCCTTCCTCGCTGTAAATTGTAAATCGCTTATCGCAGCGAAAACAGAAAAAGAGATATCATTGATTTATCGTGAGGTCAATTCTTTCACATCATTCTTTTTCCTTTTTCATTTATCTGCTGAAAAATTATATTATTGTTTACAAATGACGAGACGAGAGTTTAAGAGTCATATTCAATGACATTGAAACGCTGTTGTCGTTGTGATGTAATATTGGCTTTTTGTAATATGTTGCAATTTATATATATAATACTTTTAATCCGTTTAATAGGATTATATCTTGTTTCTTGTAACTAAGAAGAAACAAAATCAATTTCGGTGGAAATGATCTGAAGTTTTTGCTAATACATGATGATCAATATGATGATAGAAATGAAACAGCATTTTACAGACCAGGAGGAGAGGGAATATATAGATAAAAAAGGAGGGACGCAACTTGTCAATTTAATTAGAAATTAGGAATATTTGCTTCCCTGATATTGTTGATTGAATCTTTGTTTTGTGATGCCTTCTAGTAATATAAGAGATACATATATATATATACTTTTAATCCGTTTAATAGGATTATATCTTGTCTCTTGTAACTAAGAAGAAACAAAATCAATTTCAGTGGAAATGATCTGAAGTTTTTGCTAATACACGATGATCAATATGATGATAGAAATGAAACAGCATTTTACAGAATAGGAGGAGAGGGAATATACATATATAAAAAAGGAGGGACACTTGTCAATTTAATTAGAAATTAGGAATATTTGCTTCCCTGATATTGTTGATTGAATCTTTGTTTTGTGATGCCTTCTAGTAATATAAGAGATACATACATATATATATACTTTTAATCCGTTTAATAGGATTATATCTTGTCTCTTGTAACTAAGAAGAAACAAAATCAATTTCAGTGGAAATGATCTGAAGTTTTTGCTAATACACGATGATCAATATGATGATAGAAATGAAACAGCATTTTACAGACTAGGAGGAGAGGGAATATATAGATAAAAAAGGAGGGACACAACTTGTCAATTTAATTAGAAATTAGGAATATTTGCTTCCCTGATATTGTTGAGTGAATCTTTGTTTTGTGATGCCTTCTAGTAATATAAGAGATACATATATATATATATATATATATATATATATATATACTTTTAATCCGTTTAATAGGATTATATCTTGTCTCTTGTAACTAAGAAGAAACAAAATCAATTTCAGTGGAAATGATCTGAAGTTTTTGCTAATACATGATGATCAATATGATGATAGAAATGAAAGAGTGGGAGGAGAGGGAATTTATAAATAAAGGAGGGACACAACTTATCAATTTAATTGGAAATTAGGAATATTCATAATATTTGTTTACCTGATATTGTTGATTAAATCTCTGTTTTGTGATGCCTTCTAGTAATCGAAGAGGCGAATTGGTTGACTTTACCAAGAGACATTCGTCATTTATTGGGAGATGGTTTTGACGCAGTGATTTGCTTGGGAAATAGCTTTGCTCACATGCCTGACACATTTGGAGATCAAAGGGAGCAAAGGTGAATATATATACTTTAATTTTATGTACATAAAATATATTTTATATTTATATATAAGATATATAATATATATATTTATATATTATTATTAAATATATATATATATATATATAAATATATTTCACAAATAAATGTACTTTCATAATAACACGTTGATTGCCACGTTGTGACTGTTTCCTCTATAAGGCCATGGTGGCCATCAGTGGTTAGAGTGCCTTAAGCGTTTCGACTAGTAAGTAAAATAAAACTAACCTCGTCAAAATTAAAAAATGTCGAAGCACATCATCAGCTAACTAGACGACAGATTATGGAATAAGAAATTTCTGATTTCTAATTTCAAATGGTACTTTTCATAATACTGTTTGATCAAATTAAAGTAATTAAATAGTATTTTGATTAAAGATTTTAATTGAAACACTGTATATTGTACTTTTATTATTTTATCACTGTTTGCTCGAATTAATGAAAATTTCCCTTTGAGAGAATGATATCAATTTAGCGTTGGCAGCCAACGCTGTTGACATATTGATAGGTCGCGAGGAATTTTCTATTTAATTTCGTTGCGGAATGCCAGGCAAGCGTTACGGAATTTCGAACGCTGCGTGAAACCAGGTGGCTTGCTGCTGATTGATCACAGGAATTACGACGACATAATCGAAACCGGAAGCATCCCGTCGAAATGCATATACTACAACGTAAGTACATATTCCAGTAACTGTTGAGCTAAGCAACTTACACTTAAAACCGCGACAAAAAACTTTCGATTTTCTTTCGTTTTTTCCTTGCTTCGAAAATTCTAGAAAAATTGTACGAAATTTTCTGTCTCTATAAATACCTTTCATATATGCACATATGTGAATAATATCTGAAAAGCGTTCGAAATTGAAAATTATTTATTAAAATTAGATTAATATTAACATTAATCATTACTGAAGTTAATTTAAAAATTTTTTTTAATTTTTCAATCATTCGAATTTTCAGACTCACTACCTTGTGAATAGCTGAAAAGCATTCAAAATTGAGAACATTCAAAATTATTTATTAAAATTAGATTAACATTAACATTAATCATTACTGAAGTTAATTCAAAAATTTTTTTAATTTTCCAATCATTTATTCGAATTTTCAGACTCACTACCGTGTGAATATCTGAAAAGCATTGAAAATTGAAAACATTCAGAATTATTTATTAATGTTAACATTAATCATTACTGAAGTTAATTTAAAAATTTTTTTTAATTTTTCAATCGTTTATTCGAATTTTCAGACTCACTACCGTGTGAATATCTGAAAAGCATTCGAAATTGAAAACATTCAGAATTATGTATTAATGTTAACATTAATCATTACTGAAGTTGATTCAAAAATTTTTTTTAATTTTTCAATCGTTTATTCGAATTTTCAGACTCACTACCGTGTGAATATCTGAAAAGCATTCGAAATTGAAAACATTCAGAATTATGTATTAATGTTAACATTAATCATTACCGAGGTTGATTCAAAAATTTTTTTCAATTATTCAAAATATTCGAAATTCCTTCAGAGCCAACACATGACAGACATCAAGGCATCGGTGTTATTCGTTTCTGGGAAACCGGCTATCGTCACGCTGGATTATCTGATAATGATGGACGACGGGGAGGACGACGGTGACGAAGAGCAAATGCAGTTCAACGAATTCCGATTGTCTTATTATCCGCACCGATTGAAAGTGTTCACCGACATGTTGGACGAAGCGTTCCATTACAGGGCAAAGCACACCATATACGGCGACTTCAAACCCTTGGAGGAAACGAACACTCCTGGCTTTTACATCCACGTGATGGAGAAACCAGCGTAACCAGCGAATTTCAAAGTAAACTGCGACTGCTTGCGCGCGGGGATTCGCTCCTCTCAACGTGCCCCCTTCGTTTTCCCACTTTATTTCGTGCAACGTGGAGGAATCTCAAGCAAGAAAGTCTCAACGTGGAGAATCCTCTAGATGCCATTCACATCTTGATCAGCTCTCCTACGAACTCCTGTTTCCTGCTATTTTTTTTATTTCGTGTACTTTCCCTCGCGTTTTGAGGAACTATTATATATATATATATATATGATATATTTTTATGTACAATTATATATATATAATTTTATATACATTCTGTATGTAAATATTTATTTAATATATAATATAGTATGATATATCATATATTTAATATAATACTGTATATATCAAATACGTATATTTAATGTACAATATGATATATGATATATTTAATACAATATTATATATACATATATATAATACAGGATGGACCAAAAATCACTTACCACTAAGAAAAGAAAGCACAAATTTGCAAACGCTCTGGCGGGTCGACATTTGAAAGAAATAATTTTCAAAACGTTTGAGCTTGAATTCAATTTTATAATTAATAAAATTAGTTCTCTCTTTTGCATTTTGATGCTTTATTGAAAAAAAAACAGGAGGGAAGAAACTTCTGGCCCACCCTGTATATATCATACACGTAAGGATGTGTTTCATAACACAGGATGCATGTTAGAAAATATTAATTCCAAGACACTGAGAGGAAAGGGATAAATAAAAAAAAAAAAGGAAAAATGAAATAGAACACAGCGCAGCCCCCAGGGTCAAGTTTTAATCCTTTTTTTTATTATAAGTTCGAAAGCAGCTTTCTTTTTGAGTATTCTAGCCAGGCTTCATTCGATGCTACAATTTGATCATTTCGACGATACGATTTTTCTCATCTTTTATTTTACGTCTTTTTTTTTGTCTTTTGTTCTTTTCTCTTTTTAATTTCTTTCTTTTTCGTCTGTCTCGTTAAATATCTTCGTCTCTCGGTGGTTTTTCTTTCTTTCTTTTTGTTTGAGCGGTCGTTGACGCCGATCTGTCTCGGACTCCTTCGATCGATCCGTTCGGATTTGCTTCGCAAAATAAGATTCGGGAAGACTAGCGAACGTAAGACTCGCGGGAGGATTCGAAGTTTCGGTTAGTCTTCACGGTAGTCTGGCGGTAGTATAGCTCTCTACAAATGGTACCTCGCCGCTCGAAACGAAAGTGTCGCCCATTCGGAGGCACATCCGAAAGTCTCATTATCGATACTTCGATTCGATCGTCAAGTGGCGCCACATTCGAGTGTCGTTCGAACCTAACCTCAAAAAAAAAAAAAAAAAAAAAAAAAGGTACCATTTCCCCCGAACTACTGAGCGTTTCATTTCGAACGATACTTCGAATGTCGTCCCTAGTCGCTGTACAACCTTCGACCTTCACCTTAGTTACCTTCTACAGACAGAGAGAGAGGGGAGGGGGGAGGAGGAGTGAAAATCCATGGACAACCTTGTAATCCGTATAATTTCATCGTACCCTTTTGGATACACAATTCTTCGGAATCGCTTGGTCACCGGACTTTAAAAGGTCCAATATTTACAGAATTCTTCGGTAACCGGAGCCGATTCTTCGAGAAAGAGAGAGAGAGAGAGAGAGAGAGAGAGAGAGAGGATTTCAAGGTCATCCCTTCAAAGGCGATCAAACGCGAAGAACGACCACGATCGCAAACACAGTTCTGCCAGAGCGCTCAATCTCGCGAGAATGATTGATCTCAACGATCATCGGAGGATCTCCCCCCACGAAGGGGAGGGGAGGGGAGGGGGGGATGATTTCTCGCCCGATCGTTTCATTCGTCGCTCGTCGTCGAAAACGATCGCTCGAAAATGAAAACAACAACAAGAACCATGGAACGCGGCGTTCGCGCAGGGGGCCAAATTCTCTCGTTCGTCGTGTTTTCGTTTTCGTTTTCTCTTTTTCGCTCTCTCGCGTCGCACGATCTCTTTCGAGATTTCCTTTTTTTCTTTTTCTTTTTTTCTTTTTTCTCCCGCGAGAGTTCGCGAACAGCTCGGGTACGATCTCTCGTCGATCATCAACCCGTCACTCGGAGATCGATCGTCGTTCGACTTTTCACTCGCGGTTGTTTCACTTTTTTTTTATTTTTTTGTTTTCCCGTCCGGTCGATAGAAAAATGGAAAAAATCGAAGATTCGGAGAAGAAGCTTCTCGATCGCCTCTTGCTCATCGAGTCGCTGTTGTTTGTTTACGTTTCTTTCTCCGGCGAAGCAACGGCGTCTCGAGTTACAAATGAAAACAAGCCGCGGCAACCAGCGGCGAGGAGGTTATGTTCGTCCATCGGTGAGATGCATTAATCTAAAATTGCCCTTCGAAAAGAGCCACGCGATAAAGCTGAGCGATAAAGTCTGCGAAGTCAAAAAATCAGCGATCGATCCCTGATAGTGGCGGTTCGATCATCGGGGAGCAGTTTACCGGAAATAACAAGGACAGAATTTACAAGGCCGAGGACTTGATTACTAGTGCAACGAATTGCCCATATAGAAAAATGGACGAAGTGTTTAGTTATAGCAAAAATTTGTTCTTACCCCCCTTTTTTCCCCTTTTTTGTTCTAATAGTAATCATAATAATGATTATAATAATATATATATATTTTTTCTTTATTTCTTTGTTATTCCGCTGGATAGCTACTATATATATATATACTCTCTCGATCATCCTCACAAAAAAATTCGATACGATCACGGCTTCTTCGATCGTCGTGGCGATCACAGTCGTTGTCGCGTAACTTTTGCTTTTTCTTTTTAACAAAAAAAAAAAAAAAAAAAAAAATACTCTGTTCTTTCATACTTTTCAAGAAATAAATTACGAGATTAAGTTCAAGCAAAATCCTCGACACTGGCAACGGAAACGAAGCGGATATTTGAAAAAGAAATAAAAACTTGAAGCTTCAATTGTTCGTAAACCTGTCATTGACGGAATGAAAATCAACGTCAACGACGACGACGACGACGACGATGTCGACAACGACGACCCGTGTCGCGACGTTCTCCACTCGAGTACGGCGATAATCCGTTATTGCAAAGTAGCTGATATATAAAAAATCGTAATATCACATGTTTGTCATATCCTCTTTCGTCGCGTTGCTCTTCTTTCTCGCGGCACTACACTCGACAACGACCCGTCGGTACGTATTATCATGTCCGTTTCAACGCGGACACCAATCGCGCTCCTTCATCTTTGCCATCTTCGATTTTCTTCGAGAAATCGATCGAGACGACGCTCCGTGCACGTACACACACCGTTCTATAAAAAGAAAAAAAAAGAAAAAAAAAAGGTGATGAAAATTCGTCGTTGCAACTGCCAGAAACGCGGATCGATCCGCGTTGGCAAAGTGCCCAGAAAGACCGCCAATTTCCAATGATTCCAACATGGCGGATCAGCAAGTCGAACGAGCCATCCACCTCGATCATTTGCGGCCGTGTTATCGGCTTCGTTCGGGCTTCGTCACGTTGAAAATTGACTCGCTGCGAACTGGTTGCTGGAACGTTTCGATTTTGTCGAATATCGCGTGGCTAGCAAATCCGAGTGGAATGCAAATCGAGAGTTTCATGAAAAACCAACATGGCGCCGGATTTACCGAGATGGTGAAACGTGTCGTCAGTCTTCGATATTTTTTCGATGCAACGGGTTAACAAAATAACGGTTTCGACGGTCGACTTACTGACCCGACAATGTTGTATACTGTTAAATTCGACGGAACGAGGATACGTGCGCGAGAAGAGAAGCTCTCTCGGATAGCGAACAAAGTGAGTCGACCTTCTCGCCATTCCAAAGTCGCCCAGTATCATCGGTGAAACGAAACGTGTTTCTAACGTATCGATTCGAAATTGAAATTGACCTCGATTAATGCATTTTCTATTTTCGAAATTTCTGTAAGATCGAAAGGGAAAGAACTTCGAAAATTAACCCCTTGCCTCGTGACACTACTCTTCGTACACACTAGCGAGCATTTCTACAGACCACGTTAAACGATGATATATAAATTAAATTTTACTGCGAACGTAACATTCCTTTACCGAGTCGAAAGTATATTCCTTGCCGCACGAGTGCGATTCAATGTTGCAACACAAGACGAAGGGTTAACTTTTCAAGCCAGCGCGCAATCTGATTTGGAATGGTGAGTCGGTCGACTCAACCGTTGCAGCGTTGAAAAGGAGCAAAGGCGCACCACCGTTCCTCGACAGTAATTCTCGATCGACGCGCGTCAGCTGTTAGAAATGTTGAAACTTCTTCCGCGTTTTCGTCTTAAATTGTACAGAAACTACGATAGAGCCAATTGTATCGTCACCGCCGCTAAAACCTAATTAACAAAGTCCTCCTAACTGTTTGATAACTCAACATCTTTCTCTTCGTTTTCTCCTCGCCTCTTTCTCGGTCGACATCGTGAAGTCGAACGAAAACTATTTCTCCATTGCTCTTGTACGCTCTTCGTCTTCATTCTTTCATGTATACACAACGCACGCACACGCACACACACACACACACTCTCTCTCTTCCATATTCTTCATTTCTATTTAATATTTATAGTATTTACACGCGTGGGTATCCCTGTCAGCGCGTTTGCCCGTGTTCCCTTCGTTTTTTATCGTTTACTCGTCGCGGATCGACGGATTCAGTCGTGTATGCTCGGGTCTCGACGATCCCTCGTGGTTCCCCCCACCCTCGCGACCGAATTTCGTTCGAATCCGGACAACGCGTTACGCGAAGGGGTCGGCACTTACTTGTTTTACTTTGGATCAACAGCGCCAAAAAAGCGATGCTTGGCTCGATTAATTTACGGAATTCGATCGTTCCCGACGGTTCGACTCGCTTGCAGTGGCAAACAAGGAAAATTAAAAACGCGTTCGTCTACGTCAGCGCGTGTATGCTGCTTGTTTGGATCGTCGAGATTCCGCCATGTGCAATGCAGACACATGAGGGGGAATCGCGGCGTGAAAAAATGATATATAACCTCAAAAGCTCCGAAGTCGTTTCGCGTTGTCTCGTCTATATACGTACGTACGTACGTACGTATACATGTATGTATTTATGTATGTCGGCTTAAGCTAACGAAATATATATATATATATATTTATTTATTTATATATATCTATATCAGAGGCTTATTCGATTAATCGCAATTTTTTCTCTACACGTGAGATCAGTACTTTCCATCTTTGATTGTCCTTCAGAATTGTGTTATTTCAATGTTCTTTCTCGTGGCGGCAGCAACGTAAATATAACATACATATGTTTGTGTACTTTGCGTGTTCTCTCTGTATATGTATATACACGAATGTACGCGTCGGTGGTGTGTGTGTACGACTATTTTCTCGTTGTTTTGAATCGAAGTTTCGCTCTAAATAGAAAGCTGCGCCGGAAGCCGAGAAAGAATTAAATTAAATTAAACAAAAAGAAAAGAAAAGATTAGTCGCAGTGAATATCTTTTCAGGTTGGTTTCTTCTTTTTTTTTTTTTTTTTTCTTAAACGTTTTTATCGTTGCAAACGCGTTGACACGAATCACGCGCCATTTCACCAATTTCTTTTTCTTTTCTATGTATACTTTATATATATATATATACTTTATATATATATATATATATATATGTACGTATGTATGTACGAATATATATACACGTGTCGTAGTTACAAGATATATGTATATATATACACCTAATATTGCTGTTTGGCTTCCGTGAATGCCATGAATGTGAACGCGGGATTAGGTCATGTTCTGCGACGTAACAAAGTACATTTACACATACGGAATCTTTGAGCTTCCGTTTTGGCGTCTGGGCGCCATTACCGCGAAGTTACGACCGGAAGAGCCGTAGCACTTCGAATTCGGTCAAAATGCGAGCAATTGTTCTTTTCTTTTTTTTTCTTTCTTTGTTTGGTTTCCTCTCTTTACTTTCTTCTCTTTCTCTACCATTTGAATCTCGCGCGCGATTGTACAGGAAGTATTCGAGGCGTTGCCTGAATTGACTCTCAACGACTCGAACATAATTACATATTTTGATCGTCGCGATACGTATCGAGAACCATTATCGAATTGAACGTCTTGGATTTCGTATTCTATTTTCTATGCTCTCGTTTTTTTTTTTTTTTTTTTTTTTTTTTTTTTTTTTTTTTTTTTTTTTTTTATACTAAGAGTCGAATGAAAAAGCTCGAGCAACGAGGAGAAGTACTTTGTTCGATACAACAGTGTTTAAAAAAATAAAGAGTGACCTTTGTCGGTAGCTTTTAGGCACCTACGAGAACAGGGTTTCACGGTGAGTTCCTTCTCGTTGGACAGCTTTGCAACCTCGATTCTTATTATCGTTCCGCAGACGTCCAAGCCTGACGATGATAGCTCGCGAGTCGATTTATGAACGAGATCTCCTCGAGGGAATGACGAGAATACTTTCTGAAGGAGAACGTGCAAGAAACGCAGGGGCGAAACACATGGGAGCGCTAATTTTTGAATCACTTTTACCTACTCATCGCTACGAATTCTGAATTGAAGCTTAACACTAGAACTGCACCGACGGCTAAAGCATGAAATTCCCATTCAGAAACATTAAAACAAAAAAAAAATGGAGAAGCTTTGCGATACAACAAATTACACAAGCTTTTATTTGCACATTTTTCCAGGAATCGTCTAAATTTTTTAAAAATACATCATTTCATGTCTATAACGTTTCTACGACGAAAAAAAAAATCACGAATTAGTCACTCTGACTTTGGTAGTTCTAGCGTTAAAAAATTCCACGAGTTCGATTCTTTTAATTTTTTTAGGAAGATACAAGGGAAAACAAAAAGAATAGCTCGCACCAGAAAGAAAGAGTGCAACAAGAGTACAAAAAGGCCATGTAACGAGTTTTAAATTTAAATGATTAAACTACGTGTTTAAAAAAAGAAAAGAAAACTAACCTCAAATTTGGCAAAATGTATGTGTACCGTTGTGAAAGAACATTCGGCGAAAATCCTGCCAAAGCCCTCCACGATGAATTTTGACGCAGTTCACGCACTCGTGGTGAATCGTTAACACTAGAACTACCAAAGTCGTTAAAATGACCAATTTCTAATTTTCCATGGAAATTTTATATACTTATAACAGCATATTTTTAGGTACTCGTATATTTTTTAGAATTTACATATTTGATATTAACAAAATATATTAATAGAGGCCTGTCCTCTTTGCTGTATCATTAATTTCTTGTATTCTGCACTTCAATTTCTTTTCTACAAATATTATATTTTAGTCGTCGGTAGTTTTAGCGTTGATCACGTGCACGCAGAGGCAAGAAGAGAGCACCTAAATTAATTGGATACCTACTGGCCGAAAGTATCACATAACCAAACAAATCGGCGCGAAGAGAACAATCTTGTCTTCTTGGGTGCCGTTTTTCCATCTCTGTATTACACACGTACGCACACGTGATAAGGAACACTATTCAACGTTCGCGAATCTCTCTTTCAGAGGAGGTAGAAATAAAATAGAGAAGAAAGACAAAAAGGGGAAAACAGAAAGAAAGATGAACACGGCACCATAGGTACAGCGATGGCGAAGCAACAATGAACGACTCGGCAATGAACGTCTCGACGCTTTCCATCTCGAGTCACGGAGCCCGACTATCCGAAAATTCAAATACAGATACCTCTGTGATATCGTTTTTTAACTTTCTTACTTCTTCAATACCTTTTAACAGTCGAATCTGAACTGCTTCTAGCAATTGAAGAATCGCACGCCATTGTTCATTTCACAATCGTGAATGTCTTACGGTGTTTAGTAACACGTTGACTGCCATCTGTTGGTCACTTGTGATATTGGGGAATTGTTTCCTCGATAGGACCGTAGAGTTATCGGTAACTAGTAACCTGCTTTAAATAAGTTTCGAATAAGTAAAATAAAACGAATATTGTCGATTAGAAAACTTCGAACGTCATAGTCAATCGGACAACATTATGAAATAAAAACAATACGCTATTCGACGATTAAAGATTTTGATCGAAACATCTAACATATACATCGTATTGTTATTTTGTCTTTTACTCGTTATACGATTGGAGTAATGAAAATTTTCTTGCAAGGGGCCTTACCTGACAGTCAACGTGTCAATAATAATTGTTTTGTTCAACTCGTTTAGAATTGATTAAGGGACGGTGGGAAAACGAACAACGATTCTCTAATTGCTTCGTCTTCGTTCTATACTCTTTCGTCCGCTATGCTTCTCGTCCTCTTCTCTATCGTCTTTTTTTTGTTCTTTTTCTTTTCTTTGGTTGTGTTGTGTTGTTGTTGTTGTTGTTGTTGTTGTTGTTGTTGTTGTTGTTGTAAGTACTTTAAATCTATCGCGCGCAACCACGAGCTTCTAGCTGAAATCTCCTAAAGATGCGTGTAAACCTACAATTACAGTGTGTACGTGTGTGTTTTGTGTGTGTGTATTACTTTTTACGTGTCGGAACACGCGAGTATTGCGGATTTATTTTTTCTAGTTTTTCAATCGCTCGTTTGAACGTTTCGATGTCTCGAAGAAGCCGTCGCAAGCAGTATATAATTCGATATACTCTTCTCGTGTATTTTTTTTTTTTTTCTTTGGTTTGCTGTTTTGCTTTTTTAATCATTCACGGCGTTCGGCCATGCAAAAATATGCCGTATGTTGTATTTATAATAGCGAGACCGTTTCGCCGGCACGTCCCCTCTCTTATACTTTCTCCACCTTTGTTCATTCATCTCTTTGTTTCTTTTTTTTCTTTCGTATTAAATTTGATTGACGACCCGCGAAATTCTTAATCTGAAAGGTCGGTAGTGGTTTTTCCCTTTTGTTTTTCTTTCACGCCGGGTTCGTACTTCGCGCGTACCGACGAACCGCTCGCTGAAGACCAGACGCGAAGCGATTAGCGAAAATGTCCATTAAAACGCGATGAAATAATTTTACAGGTAGCCTTATCCGGTACACACTCGGTTTCGTTGAAAAGAGTCCGCTGAAATAGCTGTCCGCCTGTCGTCCTCGGCGCAAAATCGCAAATCCTAAAACCTACGTATTCTCGTGTAACCTGTATGTTCTTCTTTCTTCAAGAGAGTCAAGGGCCATCGCACTTTCGAAACAGTTACTTTCCCCTGTCCACCGCTCGGAATTGGACCGACAGCTCCGATACATATCATTCCATCCAGTCGTACAAAACAACAATATCTCGAATATCTCACCAGTCCAACGCCGCCGTATCTTACTGAACCTAACCTCGAAAAAAAAAAAAGAAGAAAAAAAGGCTATTCCAGACTACGACAACTCGTTTTTCCAACGATTCTCGCGAGTCAGAGAATCAGAGACTCAGAAGATCAGCCTCGAGACTAGCGCCCGGTACCTCAAGAACTTTCACAAGTACTCCCTAGGCCTGGGCGGAGGCCTCTTCCTGTCGGACCTGTCGCTTCGATCCGCCGCGGTGGCGCCCGGCTCTCTGTCGTCCGTGCACTCGAGCATCTGCGTGGTCTCGGTCGCCTCCGAGGGGCTGATCGGTTGGCTAGCTAACGGCGCCAACGGCGCGGCTCCCTTGTTCCTCGATTTGCTTCTTCTCTTCCTGAGAATCAGCGGCCCAAGGGGCGTGCTGTCGTCTACCCTTGAAGTGGACGCCTGGGCCAGCCTCTCCAACAACTCTTTGCTCACTTCCCTCGAGGAAGCCTTGTAGTCACTACTACTGTCCTTCAGTCTGTCGGACTGCTGCGACTGATGATGATGATGGTGATGATGATGGTGTTGTTGTTCCTGGGACTTGGAGCTCCTCTCCGTGGTCGTGCCCTGCTCCCTGTAGCCTTCGGTCGTCGACGTGGACGCAGTCGCTATGGAGACCTTCTGCTCCGTGTTACCTCCAGGCGTCTGCGCGGTCTGGGAACCACCGCCCTGCTGCTGCTGCTGCTGACCACCGGAGCCTGCCTGTGGCTGGCTGGTCGACTGATTCTGCGAGGTGGAGCCACCGTTGCCGCCCGTCGAGAAGCTGTTCGTGCCCTTCTGTTGCGGCGTGCAGGAAGCCGCAGGAAGCCTGTTCATCAACGTTTGCAGCATATCCTCGATCTTCGCCAATCTCTGGTTGACCCGCTGCACTTCCAGCTTCAAGTCGACCTTCACCTCGAGCACCGCCGCCAGTATCTCGCGGTCGTGGCTCGGCTGGCTGGTGATCAATCCATCGTCGTAACTCTCTAGTCGACGAAGCTGCAGCTGCTTCGAGTCTGCCACCACCGTCTGCTGCTGCTGCTGTTGCTGTTGCTGCGCATCCTTCGCGTTCTCAGCGTCGCCCGATTCCTCGATGGTGCCAGTCAGCTTGCCAAACTTTGGGAACACTTTGTTGCTGCTGGCGCTGGAGCTCGGCCGGGCGTCTCTCGCGCTCAGGGATCGTTTGAACGTGTCCAATCCGGTTGCCGTCTCGCTTCCGGAATCTAGACTCGAGCTTCCTGAACAGTTCACAGAAAAGTTAATTCGCATGATTTTTATATCTGCACAAGCATTCCGCGAATATTTGAAATAATCTACTTCGGATCAAACTTGTTGCAGCTATTGTATTCACAGTGTCGTATATATTTTAAGTATATAATATATAATATATAAAATGTAGTATAAGTAACAATGTTAATACCAATATAATTTTATATATATATATATATACTATATAATATAAAAATTTAATTTAATTATGGTATATTAATATATAAACATACCATTATATATTATAATGGTGTATATATATATATATATATATATATATATATATATAATTATATTGGTAGTATTTAATTATATTAGTAACTAGTTGTTGGTATTTATTATATTGATACTAATACAATTATTATTAGTACTAATATATAGTCCTAATATAATTATTAGTATCAGTACTCATGTAAGTATTAATACTAATATGATTATATCAGTAATATGTATATGTATATGTACATATTACTAATACAATTATTAGTCTTATATATATATATAAAACTATTATCATTAATATACACAATTATATAATTAAATAATATACATAATTAAATTTAATAAATTATATATACAATTAAATAATCAGCATTATTAGTGTTTAATTGTATTGTCACGTTAATTGTCTTCAATTACCTTTCTTACCGTCATTCTCCGTACGGAAAAATTTAGAATAAATTTCAAACCGAATTGAAAATAAAAGAGTACATTTTTGTGCAGGTTTTTTTTTTTTTTTTTTTTTTGTTTACCTAAGAGCCGTCCCCACTTCCCGGCCCGTCCCTTGACGGCAGTGTTCTCCTCCGCGGTGGAGAGTTTTCTGGTGTGCGACGACTCACCCTCCTTCCCCTCCTTCCCGTCCTTCCCGTCGCCCTTCTCCACGTCAGCATTGTGCCTCTCCCTGCGGAACCTGGATAGAAAAACGTAAAAGAGCGAGAACGCCCGTGTTTAGTGGCGTCGACGTGACTCGTTTCCGTCTATTTACATTACTTGGGATTAAGAGGCCAGTTTCACTAGGCGGTCAATTAAATAAAGACGGTACGGGGGGTCGGGGGGGGGGTGGGCAGGGAGGTAATTAAGATTACATGGTGTATACAAATCGAGGATAATATTTGTACATGTTTAAAAATCTGGTCTTTCTCTTTTTTCCAAGTCCAAAAGTTTCACACATGTATATATATATATATATATATATATATATATATATATATATATATATATACACATATATATTTTTTCTTTCTTTTGTCTAGATTACATTGGACTTTTGGTGAAACTTTTCTGTCTCTTGATCGATATAGCTCACCTCAGATTCAACGTCAGATTTTTGGGGGAGGTTCAGAGGTACGTATTCTTGCAAAATATATATAAACTGATATATATATATATATATACACTGGTATTTATATATATTTTACATATATACTTTTCCTTTTGGTCAGACGAAGAACAACAATTGTTCTTTCTTTCTTTCTTTCTTTCTTTGCTCTGGTTATTGGTTCTCCATCTTTTTTTCTCTTTTTTTTCTTTTGGTGGCAAATGAGTCAAAGTTCGTTCTACTGAGGCTAGAGTAAAGGAAGACAGCTTGTTCCAGCGGTGTTCACGAGCAACCTACTTTGATGTGCCTACGGGATTCGAAAGAAAATATGTCTCGGTGGTGATAAGATGCCGATAAAACATACGGGGGGATTAACCTGGCAGCGTCGATGAACCGATTGTCGCCTCTCGTCTATCTATCGGAAAAGAAGACAAAAATAAAGGAAATAAGTAGAGGGAACAGAATTTTCGCACTTAAGATAGACACACAAAAGATGTACAGACAGAGAAAATAAAGAAAAAAAATGGAAGGCAAGAAGTGCACAAATGAAGATTCATAAATAAATGAATAAAAAAAAAAAAAAAAAAAAAAAAAAACGGAAAGAAACGTTGCAACGAAGCAAACTGTGATTTAACACTTTACCGACCGGTAGCCTATTAATCGGCTACTATTTACCGCTATCCGTCGGTAAAGTGTCGATATCGTGTAATAATATATTTATATATTTTAACACTTTACCGACCGGGAATGTCGTATATTGATCTATACAAATATATTGTTATACGATATTAACATTTTACCGACCGTGTATTAGCGGTGAATAGTTAGCCGATTAATAGGCTACCGATCGGTAAAGTGTTAAGAAAACCGTGTGTCGGAGGTGAAAAGTTTTGCGTACAGTTTTGTGTTTGCGTACAGTGACCAATGTGATCGATTCAATTATCACGATCAATTCGAATGACGAATCATTCGCCTCGAGATTCAACTACTGATCTTCCTTCAGGCGAGAATAATTTATTCGTTCGACGATCCTGAATCGTGTTATGCCCGATCGTTGAAAGAAGTTTTCGTGCGATGATCTCTCGTTTCCGGTTTGGCGTTTGATCTTACGTAATGAAAAGTCGGGACACGTTTGTCGCGGTATAGTTTCCAGGCTGAGCTGGCCGACTTAGAAACTCCGTTCTCGAGAATCCGAGAGGTGGTAGTAATTATGCTACGTCTGTCCCCTTGGGCAGCATCAAAGTTTCAAGTATCGGTTATGCACCGCCTAGCTCCAATGGGACGCGAGCGGGGAATAACAAAACGGAGTAAATAGGTAAAGGCAGTTCTCTGCGTGTCAAGCGTGTTCCCCTTTCGTCGTTCCATCGTCGTCCGTGGGAAATCTTCTCCCGCGTACAGGGATTTCCCTACAAGAAACGGTATAAATAAAACGAAAGATTCAGCCGGATTCGGTAAGTTTGAAACTAGGATTTCTTTACGTAATTTCTTTCCCATCGATAATCAATTACTAAACACTGATTTTTTAATCGTGTCGAGCGGTGAATCTCGAAGCAGTGAAACGTGGTTGGGTTCATCATTTCTCGTCGGATCAGTGTGATTTGTTTCTCATGGAATTCTCAAGACACGTTCCCCACTTGTTATTCCCTCGAAGAGTTTTCCTGGGGAACATCAAGAAGACACTCGTACACGATAGAAATCGCGTGTGCGGAGTAAATCTTCCATGAATAACAATCGTCTAATTTCTTTTCTAGCGAAAGGAACACGCTCGAGTGTCGAGTGAAATGTGTACAGTATGGTGGGAAGGAAAGTTTGTCCGTGGCTGTCATAGGATGAACTCTGCCTAACCTAAATCTAACCTAAACCTTACATTTGATGGAAATACTTGCAAAGAACATAAGATGAACTCTACCTAATCTAAACCTAACCTAAACCTTACATTTGATGGAAATACTTGCAAAGAACATAAGATGAACTCTACCTAACTTAAACCTAACCTAAACCTTACATTTGATGGAAATACGTGTAAAGAACATGAACTCTACCTAATCTAAACCTAACCTAAACCTTACATTTGATGGAAATACTTGCAAAGAACATAAGATGAACTCTACCTAACCTAAACCTAACCTAAACCTTACATTTGATGGAAATACTTGCAAAGAACATAAGATGAACTTTACCTAACCTAAACCTAACCTAAACCTCACATTTGATGGAAATACTTGCAAAGAACATAAGATGAACTCTACCTAACCTAAACCTTACATTTGATGGAAATACTTGCAAAGAACATAAGATGAACTCTACCTAGTCTAAACCTAATCTAAACCTAACCTACACCTTACATTTGATGGAAATACTTGCAAAGAACATAAGATGAACTTTACCTAACCTAAACCTAACCTAAACCTTACATTTGATGGAAATACGTGTAAAGAACATAGGATAGGATGAACTCTACCTAATCTAAACCTAACCTAAACCTTACATTTGATGGAAATACTTGCAAAGAACATAAGATGAACTCTACCTAGTCTAAATCTAATCTAAACCTAACCTACACCTTACATTTGATGGAAATACGTGTAAAGAACATAGGATGAACTCTATCTAACCTAAACCTTACATTTGATGGAAATGTGTAAAGAACTTGCTGCAAAATTGATCTTGACCTTGATTTTCAAAGTCAAAATTCTCTTTTTTCTTGCATCGCATTCTACTCATCACGAAGGTAAAAATTTTCCAAGGAACCGATCTAATAGTTCTCTTGAAAAATGGCAAAGAAGTTTCTCGATCATTTAACACTGTATGCGTTCTAACAGCGACTTTATAGCTCTGGATTTCACTAACATTTTAATTATTATAGTTACAGCATCAGCGTGGGCCTAAATAATCAAATAATAAAACTAACTGTTAATATTATTTGAAATACATTACATTACACTCACGCCATGTTTAGAATTATAAAGTCGCTGTTAGAACGCGCACTCGTTCGCGATGTTCAACGATTGAGAAACTTTTGTCGTCATTGTTCAAAAGAACTATTACATTACGACCTATGGTTCTTTGGAGAAGTTTTACCTTTCTTGATGAGTAAAATACAAATGCAAGGAAAAGAAAAAAAAAAATTTCTTTTTAACCTCGAAACTCAAGGTCGAGATCAATTTTGCGGCAGATTCTTTACACATATTCCCATCAAATCGAAGATGCAGAATTTACCATATGACAGCCACGGACAAACTTTCCTTTCCATCCTCGAACGAAAAACATGAAGTATTTTCTCGTTCGACGAGAAACTGTCTGTCAGAATATTCTTTGAAACTTATAAAAAAAAAAAAAAAAGAAAATTATAAGTAAACTTTCGTGATCCCACGAGTCACGATTCAGACTTTACGTTTCACGGGCGACGAGAATTTCTATTCGGCCTCCAATCGTGGTTCATCGACGCAACACGTTAAATGACACGGTTAGGTGAACGAGGTAGAAACGAGAGCTGCCTGATTAACTGTGGGAATGCCAGCATCGAGCGATCAACTCGATCGGAATGAAGTCAGAAAAGAAAGAGAGAAGAAAAAGGAAAAGAAACAGAAAAGAAAAAGAAGAGAAGAATGTACAACCCCGCCTCGTTCGTTCTGATCTCGTCTCTCGCTCTAAACTGTTGTAATCTGTTTATTAAAAAGTACTCTATGTGTCTATCATGCACATGGAAGAAACATGCCGCCGATCCGAGGCTTCTAGAAATAAAAATCGGTCGATCAAGAGAGAAAAACTGAAGATTCGAATGAATCTTCGTTGGAAATCGTTTGGCAGTCTGGCAGTTTTTCAAGCAGCTACTTGGCATCGTTATATATACAAATATATATATATATATATTTATATATATGTACATACATACATACATACATATATCGCACGCATACACGTTACACGTATATGTATGTATATAAATACAGGTGACAGAGAAAAACTTGAATCCTAGAGTGTGTACGTCACATGCATTCGGCGTTGCATAAAATCGTAAAAGGAACGGATGCTCGAGGCGCGATGGAAGACTCTGGTATCACTTTCAAAAGAAGAATTTCCGAGGTGAGAATCTCTTAGTTTCTCCCTTGGCTCTTAATAGAAAAGCACGTAAGCATCGAGAGAGAGCAAAAGTGAGTGGGGGCTGACATTTAACATAAATTCGTCGAATCATTATATTCAAAATAGATGTGAACGTGAAACTCAACACAATGAGTTGGTTTCATTGTGTTTATCTTGTTTGTTTAGGGAGCATAATCATCAAGGTTTGTGCTGTTCTGAACAACAGCCTGACAAGGTCAGTTTAATATCAAAGTAGTTGAAACAATGATATTTTCATTACAAAAACGCATTACTTGCATATTAGTAATCATAAGTATGTATATATTAGTAATTACAAATAAGTAGTTGTAAAAATGTCAGCTAATTAGAAAGGAAGTGTTGCCTTACTCCACTTTTTGGCTCTCTTAACATTGCTCCATCAACTCATTAGCAATCATGCTGTTTAAAATGATAAAACAGTATGATTGCTCGCAAGTACACAGAAGAGATTAGATTAGATTAGATTAGATTAGATTGAAAGAAATAGAGAGTCCTCGAATTCGCTCTATATAAATCCTGGTTCCACTAAGAATATGCAATATATGTATATATATATATATGTAATGTATACATGTATATATATATATATATATATATATATATTTATTTATTTATTTATGTGGGAGAAAGATGCGCATAACCCTCTAAAGCCGTATATTTTACAGCACTCTAGCATTCGTTGGAACTGCAGTGATCGTCAAAAATGACAAAGAGATTTGTATATTAATGGCACCGGGTGATGTGTACGCGCATCATTGAGCGATGCGGCTGATCCTGGGCAAATCGATTTCGAAATATCCCGTCGTCTAAACACCATCGTTACATCTAAAATTGTGATGAAAAAATTTATGAATAAAGAAAGAAAAATGCCGGAAGGAAAAAGAGAAAAACGATACATACAGGATGAGAGAGGGAAAAAAAGTCGAGCAATATTTGCATGGTGTGATCCAGGATGATTCAAGTCACTGAAGAAAACACGTTCACGTACAAAAACGTGCCGTTTGGGACTTGATCTTAATTTCACTTTACAATGGGGCAAACACAAACACCTCTCTCTCTCATTCCATTTCATTTACACATTATGCTACTCAGTCTCTCTCTCTCTCTCTCTTCTCAAAACTATCTTTCCATTTACAATTTTGGTACATCAAACACTATGTTTCTGTTCTACCTTTGATCACATTCTCGTGAAGAGTATTAGCAGTAGCATTTGCCAGTACTGTAATTCAATGTTAATTAAATGTAATGTGAATCATCAAGTGATCCATAAGGTGATCATTTCAGTGATCTGATGTCGTTGCATTCATGCAGCTACTCTTCTGGTACTCTTTTCCATCATTGTCTTGATCGTCCAGGGCTCACACCACCTAAATATCAGTTCACTATTCCAACAATTCCTATAAAACAAAGGGACAGAGATAGAGAAACAAATAAAAGAGAGAAACGTCGAAAAATGGCAAACTAAATTGTGTGAAATTGTAGAAAAAGATGGTGCGAAAAGATTTAGACAAAGATGAAATAAAAAAATGGGAACTCGATTTACCCAGGCTAGTTCGTAGACGTGCTATAGTGAGGATACAGTATCAGTTTTCTCTTTCAAGCGTGTGTACAGCGATTGCACATCCGTGATACCCTTCGGAACCTTTTTCCTCTAGGAGAATGCGTTACACATCGGATTCGCTCCCGGAGGAGCAGACGCTCGCGCGAGTTGCATGAAAAGATCGGTAGGACACGACTAGAAGAGGAATAAGAGCAAGAAGGAAGAACAAGAAGAAAAATAGCAAAAAGTAAAAAAAAAAAAAAAAAAAAAAAAGAAGAAAGAGATATCGTGGTCTCGCGAGCTGCATTCTTTCGTTCGATTCGATCTTTCTTTTTTTTTCCTTTTTTTTGCGTTCTAACACGGAATATAGATCCATTTGTTGTCGGCAAGCCGCTCGTCCCGAGGTGTCGATCTAAAAAAAAAGTACTATGTTTCGAATCTCAACGTAAAAAAAAAAAACGCTCTCTCAACAGTTGCTCATCCGTGATATATAAATAATTTAGGTAGGTTTACATGTATAAAATCGACCCGAATAAGTATATACACACGCATATATATATATAAATATATAATAATAATAATAATAATAATAATGATGATGATAATGATGATGATGATAAATTTAATTATACATTTGGTGACTATAGGGAAGGAACACGATAGTTTAATTTATATTTTTATTGGTACTGCTCATTATATAGTAATTGTACGTTACTTATTACTTTTATACGATGATGTATAGTCTTTGCTAAAAAGCAATCAAAGTTAAAATCCAGTACACGTTGCTGATACATTTCCACGGTCACCAGGATCCGGTCATCTTGGTTGGACTTTGGCATCGCGTTTTCATTTTTAGTTACATCTTGATTAATACTTTACCGACCGTGTATTAGCGGTGAATAGTTAGCCGATTAATAGGCTACCGGTCGGTAAAATGTTAAAATATGTTGGTCAGCCGATTAGTAGGCTAACGGTCGATAAAATGTTAAAATATATTAGCCGATTAATAGGCTACCGGTCGGTAAAGTGTTAATATTATAGGTCTTTACCTATCGTGTTACCTCCCTTGTGATCTTCATTTCTACAAGTTGGAATATATCTAGTAATGTGTACAATATATATATATATATATATGTATATGTATATGTATATATGATATGTATATAGAGAAAAATCACAGTTGAGAACAGTATATATAATAATATATAATGATATACAATCATAATAACGATGGTCAAATATAATCATAATGAGAAGAATAATTAATAATCGAATCAATTATAAATATAGAGTTCAATAATAATCAATAATATAAGAAGTGTACGTAAGAAGTAGCAAAGATGGCAATAAAAAGAATGAAGAAAGATAAATAAATACGTAAGAAATGAAATTGCCTAAAACTGGGCCAGGGCGGCAGGACGTTCACGGTGAGCTCCTCGTCGGAATCCTGTTGGGACCGTCCGTTTGCGGCCCTGCTCACGCCGATCTGGGCTTCCCCGTCGGTCTTGAACCTTTACGGACAACAGGCCAGCCAAGCAACGATCAACAATCAACAATAATTTACCACAAACATACGATACGAAAATTTTCTAATGTTTACTGTCTTTTCTTTTTTTTTTTTTTTTTTTGGTCTTATATTCTTTGCACTGATATATATTACCTATCATATATTATGTGCGCTAACGTAATCTCGTTCTCTCTCTCTCTCTCTCTCTCTCTCTCTTTCGGACACTCATGCTCGTGCTTTCGCTTTGATTTTCATTGTTAGTCTGTTAATGTTTTTCCTCACATAATCTTTATATGCGTGTATTTCGTAGGATCTTTAGACGGCTTCTTTTACACATCAATTTCGTACGCCTATGTACGTGTGATACATGAGCGAAATAGGGAAATACACGCGTATAAGAGAAGAAAATGTCGTTCACACGAGCCCCCATTCTTTCTTCACGTTCTCTCATCCGACATTCTCGGCGAGCTTCAGAAAAGAAAAGAGAAAAAAAAAAAAAAAAAAGAAGAGATGCGTATATATGTATATAGTCGTCAGCCTGTTGGATTTTCGAATACAGACCAGAGCTTGTGTCCACTCTGCGCGGCCCTCCACGTGGTGGTCACAGAGAATCGAGGCTGCACGAGTTCGTTAATTATCACTAGTTGAATACGTATTCGTCCTTTTAAACGAAACTCCTTTGAAACTTCATTTAGAGAGGAATGAACGCAAGCTTCTTTAAAGTCTTCTTTAAAATGCATATCTTCACAAGTTGGGCTCTGGTTGATCAATCTCGCGAACGAATTCGTATTCATTTGGAATCAATGTACTAAAATTCATCAGCCTCTCCAAGTGGTATGTTCATTCGACCAAAAAAGAAATCAAGAATGAAAGAATCCTGCAAATTGCAAAATTGCGATACAGTTTCTAGAAAGTTTCGGAACAAGGAGACAAATATGATAATTGAAATATAAGAGCATATAGTTTTTGTTCAATACTTGAACTCGATTGTTCTTTTTGTTGGGTGGAATGAGGGGGGCCCACCGAGAGAGGCGTCAGTCGTTCAAATAGAATGGGCCGGATGTGTTCCATCCATTCGACCTCGACGGGCAACAAATCTGTCCCTACCTCGAGAAGATTTTGCGCACCAAGTGATCCTGCGCTTGATCTAGCTGCGGCTCGTTCTTCCTCCTCTCAGCCAGCTCCTTTTCTCGACGGACGTCGGCCACCTTCCGGAAGATCAACTGCACAAAATGAGATTTAACTCCATTTATACACGTTCAAAATATTACGAGCGTAGTATCGGTAAGTTTTACACAGGCTCACGAAAATATGTACGAGAACAGTTGTAGACATTTTTCGACGAATACGTGTCATATATATATATATAGGTATCTTCAAATTTCATTAACATTTATTAGAATGTACGGAAATTTTGCAGAAATCGTTAATTGTTAAGAGTTAAATTATACGTGCGTCTGTAGTGAATACAGGGTGGTCCAAAAATCATGTTCTACTGAAATAAATGATCATATATTTAAAAAAAATTTCCTTTTAACAATTTTCAAAACGTAATGAAAACATCATGTTCGAACTTAAAATGCAGTTTAAAATTTAAAAAAAAAACCGGTGGGAAGAAACTTTGGGGCCCACCCTGTATCTTCTAATTATCATATACACTTTCATAATGAAAAAATATAATGAAAAAAATCTTGTGCTTGAACTTAAATTTAGTTTAAAATTTGAAGAAACTTTCGGCCCACCCTGTATCTTGTAATCATCATATACACTTTCATAATGAAAAAACATAATGAAAAAATCTTGTGCTTGAACTTAAATTTAATTTAAAATTTGAAGAAACTTTCGGCCCACCCTGTATCTTGTAATCATCACATACACTTTCATAATGAAGAAATCTTGTGCTTGAACTTAAATTTAGTTTAAAATTTGAAGAAACTTTCGGCCCACCCTGTATCTTGTAATCATCATATACACTTTCATAATGAAAAAACATAATGAAAAAATCTTGTGCTTGAACTTAAATTTAATTTAAAATTTGAAGAAACTTTCGGCCCACCCTGTATCTTGTAATCATCACATACACTTTCATAATGAAGAAATCTTGTGCTTGAACTTAAATTTAGTTTAAAATTTGAAGAAACTTTCGGCCCACCCTGTATCTTGTAATCATCATATACACTTTCATAATGAAAAAACATAATGAAAAAATCTTGTGCTTGAACTTAAATTTAATTTAAAATTTGAAGAAACTTTTGGTCCACCCTGTATCTTGTAATCATCACATACACTTTCATAATGAAGAAATCTTGTGCTTGAACTTAAATTTAGTTTAAAATTTGAAGAAACTTTTGGTCCACCCTGTATCTTGTAATCATCACATACACTTTCATAATGAAGAAATCATGTGCTTGAACTTAAATTTAGTTTAAAATTTGAAGAAACTTTTGGCCCACCCTGTATATATATAAGAAACACTTTCAGGTTAGTTTTTCAAATTTCAAAGTGTTTTATGCAACACACGCAGTATGGACGTTTGTGGCGGGCAATTCGAATACCTTCGCGAGCCCGTGAGAATTATTTTCCAAATTTTCATGGTGTTTCCTTACGTCTTGTATTCTCTTGCATTTTCTGCAACATTTGCAGAGTATGGAATTCGTTATGGAACGCAGTATGCCTGAAGTGATTAATCAGGATAAACACGTCGTCGTAGTTGGAACGACGGGGGATTATTTATGGGATCCGGAACAATATATTTACGCCTTCGAGTCGCTCCTTTCGCTATTATCATTAATGGTTTAGAACGTGTTCCGATTAATCGCTCTTACGTGCCCACGTCACAGATGAAACTATCGAAATAATTGAAGCATCTTCGTGAGAAAATACAGCAAGTACCAAAATTGAAAATATCTATTCTTTTTTTTTTTTCTTTTTTTTATCGAAAAATTATCTACGCTCTATGTAAATGGTGTTTTGTACGTAGCGAAGTGAGGTTAACTCAGTTACCCAAGGCAACTTGCAATTCGATCTTGTATTTTGCGCGGGATAATTTAAACTTGCGTATCGTGACAGCAAGTGCGAGGAATCAAAAATGGCGGTCAAAGAGGCCACATTGATCAACTCCGTAAGTTGAGAAGTACCTACAGAAAAATGGTGATTATTCGCATCGTTGTTCTCGAAATTTTTAAACAATCTAAAAATCAGTCGACTTTTTTTTGACTTCGTTTCAGTGCACTGAAGTCTGAGTCACTGAACTTTGAAATAAAAAGTATTTGTGATAGTGATTGACGAAAACTCTTGAAATAAAATATTATTCGAAAATTTGTTTGACTCGACAGTGATATGCACACAAGTGTATTGAAATTATTTATTTCAGACATATGAGTGGGAATTGTTAATTGAAATAATAATTGTTTAAAGCGTGTTGTTTAAAATAATATTTCGATATTGCTTGCGTTGATTGTTTCAAATATTATTTCGGGGAAGGGAATGGAGAAAAAACAAATAGCAATTAGTAATATCGAGTATTATTCCTAAGGCTACTGTTTTACTCAATCTACATAAACGTGACATTAAGATACATATACGTAATCACTTGCGTAGGCAGAATTTCATTCACGTGCAAATAATTAGGAACGATTTCAAAATAATATTCAAATATTATTTGTTGCACGATATTTGTTGCACGAAGGAACGATTCATTTCGAACAACTATTTATAGTTTTTTCATGAAAAATAAACGTAATTCCCATATGCTTGTAGAATCAAACAGATTTCAAATAATATTTCAACTCGATGGAAAGGCGAATGATTGTTCAAAAATAAATAAACGAAACACTTTACGTAGAAAATAATCTTGTAGTATATATATATATATATATATATATATATATATATATATATATATATATATCGTTTGAAACACTTTACCCAGTGCTGTTTTACATTGCGCTTTGTTTTCTATCTTTCTCTCTCTCTCTCTCTAAAAAAAAATAGATTTTTGGCACTTACGGTACTCTCAAAAAGGATGCTTCGATTCTCAAACTCTCTGAACACGACTAACGTTTCCGGAGAGACGGGGGAGGGTCTCTTCGTTCGTTAAGGAAATCGACGTGGGTAATATCAGTGACGCAACGACTCTCTGCGTATTTTAATATTCCTTCGACGGAATGAAACGCAGGTAACTCTCCGAGTAATTGAATTTTTTTTTTTCTCGATAATTTGGTTTCCAACGCCGGAAAAATGTCGCTCTCCTACTGTTTCCCTTTTTCTTTTTTTTCCCCCGGACAGAAAGTTGCAGGTTAAGGGTGGGGAAGCTACGTTTCGCTCAACGTGGCGCGCGCATGCGTGGCCAGAGCAGTCGATAGACGCACTGAGAGCGAATTGCTTGCATTCGCAACTAACCTCAAAATATCTTATTTATTAGTGTCAGTTCTCGGGAAGCTCCCGGACCGGACGAGTTCCGTCTCGGAACTTCGTTTCGCGGATGCTTGGCGAAGCATTCTGAGAAAAGTACGCGAACCGGCGTACTTCCGTTGTCGTGACTCGTGTCGAACCGAAGTCTTCACCGAGAAAACTGAAGTATATGGATTGCTGTGGAAAGTGCTCCTCGCGTTCGAAAGGTTTGTAAATTGCTTTCCTTCTTTTCTTACTTTGCACGACTGTCGATTATTATCATCATTAACTGCCGCAAAATTATTAATTGCGGCGTATTTTGTTGTAAATATCGATGAGTTGCAAGGTAGATTGATTGTCTGATAGTCATATGTTTTGCTTCTTTTATCGTTTGGAATTCTATGAAAGTAACGTGGAAAGCAATCTGTTTCAGATGGGTCATGGTTCAAGCCGATCTGCTTCATCTGCGAACATCCTTTCCGCGGACGAGCTGACCTTGGTGGAGAATCTGTTCAAGTCCATGTCTCGGAGTTCAGGTTCCATAAAACGCGAGGACATATTTAAGCACTGGTCCACCCATTTGGACGATGCGCTGCTGCAGTTCGTAGTAAAGTTCCTTTGTCACGAACCGGGAAAAAGGGTGTCTGCGATAAATGGAGAGAACTTTGGGAGACTGTACGTGTTTGCCATTCGTGGCAGTCCAGAGGAGAGGACTAGTCTGATTTTCAATGGCTTCTCGGAGGAGGAGCAGAAACATGAAATACCCACCGTGACGTTCCTTCAGTATGTTCAAGCAACCATTAATTCTTATCTGAGACTGCAAAAGAACTCGGGCAATGTACACTACTTAACATGGAGCAGCATCGGTTGTACAGTAAACACTAGGAGGATAGGGATGAGATCCAGAAGTTTATGCGAAGATCTAGTCAAACAAGGTGAAACTCTAACTATGGATCAAGTGGAGAACTGGTTCTCCGCAGCAGCTACCTTCAAGATCATCCAATCGCACGTTTTCCAGTGCCTTTTCTTGGTCTCTCAGAAGAAAGGGGACAAGAATACAAGCAGTAGAATAAACGATCTGAACCTCTTGCCGGGCTGCAAAGGCTTGGAGAATATACCACACTTCCCCAGCATTTTAGGGCTGGGTGACGTTTTGTTCTTGAATCTGAGCTTACCCCATGAGCTTCGCAACGAGTGGAGATTTCTATTTTCTAGTCAAGTGCATGGGGAATCATTTTCCACGATGCTTGGAAGGATCACCATGCAAGGATCGACCATTATAATACTTCAGGATACCGATGACCATGTGTTTGGAGGCTTTGCCTCCGACAGTTGGGTAACTGGACCAAATTTCATTGGAAACCAATCTTCCTTCTTATTCAAACTCGAACCAGATATACTTACATTTCCTGCCACTGGCTACAACAATCATTTTCAATATCTAAATCTTCATCAACAAACTATGCCTAATGGTCTGCTTATGGGAGGTCAGCTGAACTATCCAGGCTTATGGCTGGATTGTGAATACGGAACTGGAAAATCAAATGTATCCTGCACAACATTCCAGAATTACGTGCAGCTAAGTGGCAAGGAGAATTTCAAGATCAAACATTGCGAGGTTTGGGGTGTGGGCCCTATCCCGGAAGTTGAGGAAGAAAGACGGGACGCGAGGTCGATTTTGGATCAAGATGCTACCTCAAAGACCATACTGGAGATGTCTGGCCGCAAGATGTACAGTGATGGACAGAGAGAAAAGAAAGAGTAATTGTGACACTAGAAATTTGCCTGAGGTTTCATGAGAAAGAAGAAGAAAAGGATATGCCAGGGTATTCAGAATTGTACCAGCTTTTTAGAAACAAAAGGAAATCATTGTCTGTAAATCAAAAATAGAAGGAAATGATGATTTCGTGGAATCGTTTCTCTCTCCAACGGGATAACATTACGAATTATTGAAACAAGATCGTGATCAACGTACGCGTTCACGTTTTTTCAAGCTTGTACTCTGTTTTTTTCTTCTGTCTATTTGCTAGCTGATGTTTTTGAAGAAAAAAAAAAAAAAAAAAAAAAATTCCACGTGTCTGTAACGGCCTGATCTCTCGTACTAGCGTCATTTTCAATTAACTCTGCGATCGATAGTGCAACATTAAAAGAAAAATATACAGAGAAAAAAAGCAATGAAAAAGAAAAGAAAAAAAAAGGAGATTATATCGTGCGAGTTGCTATCTTTTGAATGCCTATTATCTAGTGCCTGGTGAGTCATCAATCATTTTTAATCGGACTTCTTGATACGCTGAATAAAATCTATCGACGAGGAGAAACAATACTTGTACAATACATATTCATTACTATTGTTACATAAGACTGTGTGTGTGTATATGTGCGTGCGTGTGTTATTCGTACATGAAACGCCTGGCGGACAACGTTTATTCTCTGCCTGTCGGGAGAACAAAGCCAAAGAGTAAACACTGCACTGTTGTTCAGTATAAAGCTAAGAGATCAATAAAGAATTGAAATCTGAAGATTTCAATCTTTTTCTTCATCCCTTTATCCATCGCTAAATTCTTTATTCAAAATTAATTTCAACTCGATATTTCTAGTTCTTTATCTTTTAAAGCCTCGTTTAAAATTAGGAATTTTGAGAAATTATAAATTTTCAGAAAATAGCGGAGGGGGGGGGGAGGAATTGTTTAAATAAATGCTCGGTATGTAAATTGAGCGTGATACAAGAGAGACTAAAAACAGAACCAAAAAGTAGAAAACACTTACCCGGTGGCTAAGGTTGTAGGTTAGAACGAGATTTCTGGCGAAGGAGTTTGCGAAGGCCTGATAAAAATCCAACACCTCCAACAATCGATCCCTTTTGATCGTGTGAAGATCACAGTAAGTTAAAGCTCGAACATTGGCGGCGCTTTGTCCAACGGACGGGTTTGTCCAGAAGCTGTCGCCGAACACGTCTCCCTTGCCAAGGATCGCCACGACCTCGTCGTCCTGGATCACCTCGAGGCTTCCGGTTACGATGAAGCACAACGAGTCGATAGACTCGCCCGTGTGATACAATAGATCACCAGGTGCGCTGTGGGACATTGTGAAATGCATCGCTAGGGCACGGAGGCAACCATCAGAGGCCAATCTGTAAACATTAGTTATAAACATAACCTCGTTAATTATAAAGTACTGATTGATGATTGTATATATTAAAAGATTAATATTAATATTAAATACATCAACATAATGTTGTATATTATTATTACATTAATATTAAAGATTATATATTAATATTATTATTAATATTAAAGATAATCTTATATTAATAATACAATATTAATACAATATATAATCAATAATTATATTAATACAATATATAATCTTATATTAATATAATTATATTAATACAATATATAATCTTATATATATATAAGTTGAAAGCAAATGAAATGCCAAATATTCTTTGATATATATCTTATAATATATTATCTTTAATAATATATATATATATCTTTAATATATTAATATATTAAAGATTAATATTAAAGATATAATACAATATATAATCTTATATATATATAGGTTGAAAGCAAATGAAATGAAATATTCTTTGATATATATCTTATAATATATTATCTTTAATAATATATATATATATATCTTTAATATATTAATATATTAAAGATTAATATTAAAGATATAATACAATATATAATCTTATATATATATAGGTTGAAAGCAAATGAAATGCCAAATATTCTTTGATATATATCTTATAATATATTATCTTTAATAATATATATATATATCTTTAATATATTAATATATTAAAGATTAATATTAAAGATTATACATCAAAGAATATTTAGCATTTCATTTGCTTTCAACTTTTTGGTCACGCAACATTTTAACTTTTTAACTTCTATGCAGTGTCTGTCGTTTTGTAATTCTAAATCTAAAGAATAATGAAGCTTGCCTAAATGCAGGGTGTTCGTTGAAGACCTTCCTATTGAGATGAACGCAGATATCCGCTTTCATATCCTTGGGGCAGTAGTTGAGTACCTTGTCGGTGTCTAGGCCCTTGGTCATCGCCCAGGTGCTCACCACGTAATCCATCACGCGTTCGCTAAGCGCCTTCGGCACCTCGTGCAACTTCATAAACTCCCTCACGTTGTTCAGCATGTCGTGATACTTGGCCGTAGCAGACGTCATCTGTTGGATTATCGTAGTCACGTGACCGAAGATCGTGGCGTACAACAGGGCTGAGAACAGTCAAACCGAACAATCATAATAATGAAACACTTGCAATCGAGGAGAACTTCTCATTGTCAGTCAGGGAGGGCAGATTTCTTTGAATTTCAAACAATTCTTGGATCACAGTTTGCTTTCTTGGATCTGAGCAGGCATCGACTCGACACCCTTTCAGTTTCAAATAGAATCGAATGTTTTCAGTATGTACATGCATCGTGAGAAGATCAAAGATACGTGAAGTTTACTGTGATCCGAGAGGTAAACAAACAAGTTGCGTCTACGACTGTTTGCCAGAAGGGTATGGGGATTCGAAGGTAAAAGCCGATACAACTCGATGCAAATTCTTGGAAAATGATTCAACCTCAAGCTTTCTGTCTCTTTCAAGCATACACTTGGAGAAAGATGTAGATATCGTACCGGCAATGATCATCATGCAGATGGTAAAAATCTTCTCGTTATCGGTCTCGGCGGCGACGTTACCAAAGCCCACAGAGGTCATGCAAGTCATCGTGAAGTACAACGCGGTGACGTACATGGTTCTTCTGGACGGTCCCGCGACCAGTTCCGGCGCGGTGCTGGTATTGGTCCACAGATAGCTGTACGGTGACTGGGTGACGTTTGCCAGCTTCCACAGCCAAGAATACTGGACTCCATTGTCCGCGTCCGACCTTCCTATCGAGTACCTTTAACCCAATGACCTTTCTTATTACTCTTGTCGCATTTATCCCTCTACCATTTTACATTCTCTACATTATAAAGTATATAATATAAATACTTGGGGTGTTTGCAATTTTTGCGGATAAACTGAGGTTTCTTTGAGGTGTAACTGTGTTTGCTTAAAAAGTAAAAAAAAAGAAAAAAGAAGATCATAGGATTTTGGACTTTCAGTTCACTTCAACATATTCTTCTTGAGAAATGGAAAATGCTAGATATAACATTATAATTTGTCACCTTCCAGTTTGTCTGGAAAAATTGAAAACGCCCTGTAAAAATGAAGGGCGAGTGGGATCCTCTGGGGACGCGTGAAAGAAGCACGCATGCTTTTTGGTTGGCCGAAGGCGAGGATTTCCTATAAGCGTCAGCGTCTCAACTCTTGAACTGGGCAAAACATGCTCCTATTTTTCTATACGCGATTGCTAAATTCAGACGATGACTGCATGATCTACCTCAATTGGGACAAAATGTATCTATAAAATCTATAAAATCTTCTTATCTTATCTTCCATTTTTCTATAATTGCTTCAAACATGCAACGTAACCTGATAATTAATAAAAAAAAAACAATACTGAAAAACAACTGACAACTACATTAGTTTAGGGAATTACCGACGAAAAATAAGAGTTGAATATGTTAATAAATCTGTACTATATACGCGTATATCGAAAACTACACGAATATTTTCAAAACTATAACATCATAATTTAATTGATATGTACATATTGACATATTGGTATCGGTATACAAATTAATATTATTACATCAATATACGTATTGGTATAATGATATAATATACATGTTAAAAATTATAATATAATTTGATTGTTATATGCATATTGATATATTAGTATTGGTATAATATTGATATTATTATATCAATATACATTGGTATATTAATATTATTATGTTAATATACATATTGATTATATTGATAATATACATATCCAAAACTGTAATACCATTATATGATATCATGATTAATATCATAAATGCGTGTGGCGCTTATAAGAAATCCCATCTTGAGATTCGTGCGTTAAAAAGCATTCTCTCGCCACATTTCGTTCTGGTCCTGACCGTTATCCTTGCCTCCCTTTCCGACACTACTCTTGCACTTTTCTCTCTCTCTCTCTCTTCGAATAGATGCATCTTCTTGTTTCACTTTGGCCACTCTTCAGAATGGGAAAAGGAGTTGGCAAGAAGGATCACGGTCAAACACTCGAAACTTCTTTTGGGAACGGACACGATTCGCCAACAGAGAATAATAGCGTTTCGAGCAGAAGAGCTCGGCGTTTCGGTCGTGGTTCTCCCGACGATTGTCGATTCGACACTGGAGAAACGTTCAAGGGATACAGAGGAAACGTTCTTTGTCGAGGAAACGAGCGGAAGAAGGTTAGCATCGTCGTCGGCTTTCTTCTCTCTCTCTCTCTCTCTCTCTCTCTCTCTCTGTCTCTTCACAGGGATAAGCCCCTCCTCCTCTTTTTTCCTACCATACTCTCTTTCATACACTCTCTTCCACTCGCTCGCGTCTACTCATTTTCTCCTTTTCTCCCCCTAGTCATCTTCAAAGACGAGTCGACGTTAATTTGAAGCGCTACTTCGTTTATGCCGCTTCGAGCGGGGAAGAAGCGAAAATAATTAAGAAGCGGGATGAAGGAACTAGAAGGGCGGTTTTTCCTTCGCGTTTTGTCTTTTCTCTTTTTTCTCTCTTTCTTTTTCTTTTTTTACTGCGTGGCTGGTTGATTTTGATCTTCAATATTCTGGACAACGCAGATGTCGGGTCATCCTGAACGTTTCAGCTATCTTTGAATCTCTAAGCTCTTGGTACAAAAATATCCACATCTGCGGAAATTAATGGACGGATACATTTTGAACACCAGAGATGATCTTGATACAATTTTCGAACACGTCTTAAAATTACTTACCATACAAGGGGGGTAAAGGAAAGAAAAAAGGATATCAAATGCCAGAGAAATTATATTCTTCCAACGTGAACGTTCAGGATGACTCGAATAGCTCTCGTCTATTCTAGAAGCCCCAGCAAACTGGTTCCACTTGAGAATATTTAAACAAAAAAAAAAAAAGAAAAAAAAACAAAGTTGTTTACCAAATTGTGTAAAATGTTATCACAATTCCCATTGGAACAAGAGCGCTATGCTGTTTTGTAAAAAGCATATCCCGTGTGCAAGAGTACGTGTCCTTGTATGCCTTGTGTGTCTGTGTACGTGTGTCTCTAAAAGTTGCACGTGATGCAAATGTTAGACTGAAAGATCGGAGGGGAAGAGAAAAAAAAAATAGAAGATGACGTCTAGGTTTTGATTTAGCCGTCAATCCTGCCGCAGCCGTGTTACCTTTTTGTGTGTGGGCAGGGTAAAATCACCTTAAAGTGACGTACCAGACACAGGCCAGCCAGTGAGCAACCAACATGTAGAAACAGAGCAGTAGAATGAGCATCGCGGCTCCATACTCCAGATACCGGTCTAGTTTCCGGACCACTCGGCCAAGGCGTAGCAACCTGACCACCTTCAGCGCTGAGAACAGGCTCCCTATACCGTCCTCGTCGTGGTCGAACGCGTTGAACACGTCGTACGGTAGGCAGCTCAACAGGTCGATGATGAACCATGACTTTAGGTAGTTCATTCGGATCACCTGTCGTTTTAGCGGGAGAATTGGATCAGATGATCAGGTGGTAGAGTTGTAAAATCAAATGAAATGTAAAGGAGAATAAACGCATGAGAAGAGGCGATGAGAGGATCTCTTTGGAGATGTCGATAAAAACTGTGACAACTTCTAGAAGGAAATACATTGGAAGGGAGAAGAACAATCTCGAAATTAAATCTTACAATTAGATTATTATAATATGCTTTCTGAACCTCCGGTGGAATTATGGGATCAAAGAAGCGATTCTTCTTTAAAGTGCAAAATAGAATATCGAGTGGAATGTAATGAAGGATCTTCGGTGAACAATACCACCCCACACTGTACAAATATTGAATTACCCTGAGTTAGTTGGTAAGGCTGACTTCTAAACCTTTGAATACTTATTGTAATGTAATTATCGTCCATTCTCAATGGTACTATTTCTGTACTTACATTTTTATCTACACTGATCAGAAACCTATCACATTTTAGGCATAAAATGCGACACGGCTGAACTTCCAGTTAGCTTAGACTAATGACAAAATTCATTCTCGCCGATTCTCGATGGTGTGTGTGTTTGACTTTTTGCGAAGGTGACTTTTTGTACCTTGGGGTCAGACACCACCTCGCCACCAGGGCCAACGAACGTGGTGTGAAAGTTGAGGACAATGTCGATGAAGAATATGACGTCGACGATGCTGTCGACCACCAGCAGAGATACGTCCTCGCTGGTCTTGTTTTTGAAGGCGACGTTGTAGGGCACCATGATGGCCGTGTAAAAGGTCAAACATAAAATGATCCAGTCCCATATCGCCTTGAACGCGCAATAATGTAACAAAATGTGCGGCGGGGTCTTTGGCGCCTCCTGTCTGTACTGCGGCATCACGTCGCCGCTTAAGGACATCATCTGAAACCATCAATCGTCGGCTGCCTGAGTCTTCTCTTCGCGCGAAACAACGTTCAGCGAAGAGCTTCCTTCAGCTTCTCTTTCTACGCTACAAGTTATAATTTACATATCAGAAAGTTAAGCGCAACGAGTATCGAGTGTCACTCGCTCTTAGTTTTCATTTCATTTTATATCTTACTATACTTTTTTGGTTTTAGTCGGACTTGTCGGTGTCGATGCAGTGTCATCGTCTGAAACGTTGACAAACCGTTGCGTGATTTCGTTTTCTTCGTATGGAAAGTTCAAGCGTAAAAAAGTATAAGAAAGTTCCTCTTTCCTCCTATTGTGCAGAAAAGTTTCGCTCTTCGCTTTATCTCTTCGTTTTACTTTTTACCGTTTTGTACTTTTACTTTAGTCGATGCGGTTTCGGCTTGTAGTAGCAAATTGCAGCTAAGTCGGTAAAGTAGATGACGAACGTGACCCGCCGAGCCGGCCACTATTTTGATGAATTTTGATGAAACTGCGTGTGAAATTGCGTGATAAACGCGGAACGCGGCGGCGTGCATTTAAATAACACCGATTACAATAATCCAGCAATCTCGAAACGCGTGCAAATCCTCTGCGGTTCCGGTATAACATTTCGATGCAAATCTCTTCTAAACGAGAACGAATCCCCCAGCGTGGATGAATCTTCGTTGAACTCTTACGATAATATAAAACAGTAGTAGCTGGTCGAGATATGAAAATGAAAATTCTTCAGTTGGCTGAATGAGAGATTTTTTTTCGATCGAAATAATGGGCACGGTACACAGGTCGGATTTCAAAAATTCAATTTTGCGATGAAATTTGCGAAAATTCCGAGTTCTTTCGATTTCATCGTATCGTTTTAAATTTACATCTTCGTAACGATCGGTAGTCTACCAATGACACTGCAAAATTTTCTCTCCCTGAAAATTGGAAATGTTATCAAATTGAAAAGATTAATTGAATCGACAAGTCGAAGAGGAGTATCAATTCTGTATGTTTATATTGGTACACTGTTAGAAAAGCTTTAATGTTTTTACTTAGATTTAATACAAGCATAGACACAAATGATGTTAATGCATATAAAATTATACACATATGTCAATACATACAAATTATACATGCAAGATATTCATTTTCATCCAAATATCTCAAAACGTGATTTCTTTTTACTGTTCCTTAATTTACTGATTTGATTGTTAATAGCCTATAGTTGCATTTCAGAATTCATCCCATTTTGAAACACAGGATATTGATATAAAAAAAAATGCGTATAACTTTCAGGCGCATGCACTTTCAGATACAGTGTGCTCCATTTTAATCTATAAATGCAATTGTCTTGTATTATTCTAAGAGGGCAGTATAGATTTGTACACTTATTTTGTCTCTACATAGACGTGTGTAGAAGATGTGAAAGTCACTACTATTTTTTCAAGTATAACTATGTATTTTTTCTTTACCAATCAATCAATGCAGGTTATTCTCTGCAAAAAAGTATTATTCACGTCTAAAGCTCATTAGTTTAGGAGATATTTCTTACAAAAACCACGTATAAAACACAAGAATAGTATGAATACAAGAATATTGTTCTTGTCCCTCTATCTTTCATATAATAGATTTTATAACCTCAAAGTTAAAGTATCTGGTAAATTAATAGCTCCTCGATGTACGTAGGTTAATACTTTCTTTTCTACGGAAAATGGCCTGCTGCGTCGACTGACTATTGAAAGAAACAGTAATGACCTTCATATCTCACATCGCGCATCTAAAAACAAACTAGCATTTGAGGTTATAAAATCTATTATATGAAAGATAGAGGGACAAGAACAATATTCTTGTATTCATGCTATTCTTGTGTTTTATACGTGGTTTTTGTAAGAAATATCTCCTAAACTAATGAGTTTTAGACGTGAATAATACAAACAAGCGTATCAAATTATTGCCCCCCCCCCTCAAAACAGAAAAAAGTGATTTTTCAGATCTCATTCGAGACATTTTTTGAATAGTGAATATCTCAATAGGAGGAGATTTTTAATAGGTTTAGAGATTTACAGGTTAAACAGCCTGTCAATGCGCAACAGACTCAGGCGCATCAGGGCTGACTGACGTCACGCATTTGAAAACCGCGCGCGAAAGAAACAAAAAACAAAACAGGCAATTCGTTCAATTAAAAGATCCGAGTTCAATTGCGCTGAGAATGAACAAAGGCTGAAGGTAGGTGTTTCATTCGAACTTTTTAAAACGCACTACTCCTCTTAACGTCGTCGTCGATTCGATTAACTGATTGGAAAGAAAAAGAAAAGAAGATACTTGGCATGTCAGGGCACATCTTACATGAGCTAAGTGTGACTGCTTCGCGGTGGTTGGCAACGCGGAATCCTTGAGGGCGGGCAAATGGGAGCTGAACTGTGACACAAGAACAGATCTCGACCTGGTGACCGATCTGGCGAGCTTGGCGAACTTCGAGAGGCCACCCTTGCTGTCGTCCGTCTCGATTGGCTGCTTCAGGGCAGTGATGTCCCGGAAGGTCAACAGGAACAGAACCACCAGGTCCCGTTCGTTTTTTATTGGCGCTATTTGTAGAAGCAGCCATAGTGGTGTTTCTATATATCCACAACAACAGAACGGAGAGAAGCGTCATTCGTTGGTTAATTGCTATTCGACGAATTGCGTTCTATGTATATATATATATATATATATCTTTGGTTTCTATCCTCGACTAATTGGTACGCTGTTGTTAACCTAATTAGCTATAAGTATTTCGTACATCTTTTGTATAGTGGGTATTACGTTGGACATCCTGCAGGAAGGATTGTTCTTATTGAAGATATTGAATATTCATTTACAACATAATATTGTAATAATTGAACATGCAAATGAATTATAATATATTACTACGTATAATATTATATTATTGTACTGAATATTTTATCTTCTAACGTTCATTTATAATGTAATATATTGTAATAATTAAAGATATAAATGAATTATTATATGTTGTTATATATAATATTATATTATTATTACTGAATATCTTTTCTTTTATTAATGTTCATTTATAACATAATATGTTGCAATAATGAAAGAAATATAAATGAATTATATATATATATATATATGTAACGTATACGCAATATATTACTATAATTTATTTTTAATATAATATAATATTCATCTATTAATGTTTTATAAATTATGTACTTCATTTTATAATTGTACGGACTTGGAATTGTCTTTCTTTTTATTTCATTTATTTCTTTCCTTCTTCTTTCTTTTAATTCCTTTTTCCAACTTTGTTCACACATTCAATACCTTGATAACGACCAATCCTTCTTTCTACATTTTCATAAAACACTGAAACTGTACTCAGGTCAAACAACTCTTCCTGCAAGACACAATTATTATTCATTATTCATCATGCTACGAGCAATCAAAAAGCAATTACTTAAATATTAGCAAGCAATACACACAGTGCGATTCATTTCAATTAGTAAATATGATGATCACTATACTAAGTCGACGATTTCGAATAGAATGATCATCATAGTATAATAACAACGCATGTTTGAAAATTAAATATCTAATCTACTGAAATATAATTAGTTGGATCAAAGCATCAATGATCAGAATGCGGTTGTAAAGATAATTTGTTATAATAAATATAAACTCATGCCACCATTCGAGTGTTGTGTATGTCGAGTGCGTTCAAACATGTATCATTAAGGCGAATTTGTATGTACTTTTGCATTTTGCATGTGGACTGCGGACGATTCATTTAGTAGTGGACTGTGAAAAAGATGAATACAGAAATACTTATATACCACGGTTGAATTCATATTGTTAGTATATTTAGAATATACTGATCAATGATATTTCGAATTTTGGGAATTCCAAAACTTTGATCATGTTTGAGAGCCTCAACTATTGAAAATTCTATAAAATTTGAGAACCCAGAAGATTGAAAATTTCAGATTTCAGACATTCCAAATTTTGAGAGTCTTCCACTTTGGGAATTTCAAATTTTTGGAAATTTCACATGTTGGGAATTTCAAACCTCAGAGAAACTATAAAATTTGGGAATCCTAAATACTGAAACTTTCAAATTTCGGAAGTCCCGAATTTTGGAAAATTCAAATTTTGGAAATCCAAAATTTTGGAAATCTGCAGCTTTGGAAGTTCCAAATTTCAGAGATCCTCGATTTTGAAAGATTCGAACTTTAGAATATTGAAAATTTCAAATTCCGGAAAATTCCAAATTTCAGGAATTTGAAACCCCAGCATCAAAAATTCCAAATTTTGGGAACCCTCAACATCAAACAAAGGTTTCAAATTTCAGAAATCTCCAACATTCCAAATTTGGAAGTCTCCAATTTCGAGAGTTTCGTATTTCGAACATTTTCGACGAATTCCAAATTGTTCGCTTATTTATTTCGATCAGCTGCACTTCGAAAGTTAGTAAAATAAATTCAACCACAAAACCATGTAATACACACCACAGTCTTCACTTTTCCCACATTCACTGTTAAACAAATCACCCACGATACACGCTAAGAATGCAGAAGTACCTTACAAAAATCCTTACAAATTTGCTCCAAGCAGTGCTTTGCTCAGTGGCGAACAGTGTGTGAACAGTGTGATCTGAAAAGATTGGCGATGCAGATTCAAAGAAGAAAATGAGCAATAAGAGAAAAAACGAAAAAAAAAAACAAAAAAAAAAAAAAACAAAAAAATAGAATCGAAAGAAAGATCAGTTGCAGAGAGATTCTGATATAATAAATTCTCTAAATATATAGTAATTCGTGCCTATATCATAATAATTAATTTTTCAATCAGAGAATTTTTTGGATACGTTGAAAGAACTATTGAAAGAAATGACAATATATCTTCTTCAGCGAAGGTGCGAGGTATAAAGGAGAAGAGCTATATTTGAGACCGGAAATGCTATAGTTTCGTCATTATATATAAATATATACAGTGGTCTTTGTACAATATTACAAAATGATTTCTCGTTTTACTGGGGGAGGGCGGGGGAGGAGGCAAAAAGTACCTTGCTTGATAATTTCTTTAACGATTGTATACCATCCAACTTTGTATGTATGTACAGTATTTGGTGTCCTGGTGGTTGAGTTTTCTTTTCTCGAGAATAACACACTCGCATTCAAACGGGTCATCCAAGACGAGGGGTTTAATACGAGGGTCTATCCCGTTTCGTTCGAGCAAGACCAAGACCTTATTTACGATTTTCTGATTGGCTTCCCGAGAGAAAGCACGGTTTAAAACACGGTTCCTCGTCTCTGATGACACGAATTGTTTCTCGTTCGACGTCTACGTTTGGGGTCTCCCTGGCGGTACTGACTATTGGTTGGGAAGAGTTAGGTTAGGTTAGGTTTGGAGGTGGGAGCATGGTGGCTCAGTGCGAGCAGACCGCACAGGGTTCGTTAAACCGACTTTAAACTCGATCCCCTTTGCAATCCTCGATTTCCTTTCGCGCTACTGAAATCTCTGTCAATCTTATCTTACTTGAAAACGGTTGGTTTTATCTTTCACTTTCACTTCACAGTTTCTACGGGAATTTTCTGGAATTTCTGCGAGAAAAGTTTCTTTTTTTTTTCTTTCTTTCTCTCCGAAGATTGAAGGTTAAAGGAAAAGAGAAAGAAAACACTGATGAGAGTCAGCCTTTAGGCGATTTATATATTTGGATTTTTAACCGGACTTTTGTTTTCAAAAAAAAAAAAAAAAAAAATCATTGGGGAAAACGGGCAAAATGGACGAAATGAACAGCGATTTATTATGCTTGGGGGAATTAAATTCCACGTCGGCGCGTGTTTTCACCACCAAGATCGAAAGCAAAGACGTCCAATGATAAATGTACCTCGATCCGGCAACTCTTATCAATTTTATCCCTCTTTCGGCTCTGTCGTCTCCTTAATCTTTCATCCTTCGAGTTCCTTCAACATCTCGTGCTTCTCGTATTTCATATTAAGTTACTCGGTTCATTCGATCAGATTTCCAAATTCTTCGGAGGAAAAAATCGTACAGTTGGTCGCGTTCGTATTCGGACACTAAAATTGTTACAATTTTGCTGAATTAAATAAATTTGCTTGAAACTATTATAATTTTGTTAATAAATTTGAACACGTTTCGAGCGATACACGTTTGAAAATGTGCCCAATTTTATCATCGTACGATTTTTCTTTCTTTTTTTTTTTTTTTTTCTTTTCAAGAAACAGTTTCGATATTTCGGCGTCCGAATATTTCAAGCACAATTCGATTGTATAAAATAATAATTTGATTGTACAAACAGTTTACAATAAGAATCGAGATTGCAAGAAATCGGCTTGAAGTCGATTACGAAACCTGGTGCGTAGACGAGAACAAGTTACATTTTTTTTTTTGTAGGGGAAAGGAAATATAGAATTTGCCTACGACAGTGTACACATTACGGCGTGAATAATGGTACAATTTACGAGTGTCGTCGATTGTGACAAATTGGAGCTCGCGACCTTTTGGATAGTCATTGTTAATCACAACATCCTGGCAATAGCCTCGATTTAAGACGAAACACACACGGCCAGCTTATACTCTGTGCTTGCTTACGTGCCTGGCGAACCGATCCGGCCGATCGATTTATCCAGAAGAAAAATCGACGGCGCAACGACCATTGTTCTTCAACGATCTTATTTTCCTCCGCAACGATCTCTTGATTTCCTCCGCAGCACGATTCTCGTGAAAATCGAATGGCAAGATTGCCTCTTTCGCGGGCAAATGGAAATCTTAACACTTTACCGACCGATAGCGGTAAGTAATAGACGATTAATAGGCTACCGGTCGGTAAAGTGTTAATATCGTATGATAATATATTTGTATATATTAATATACGATATTACCGGTCGGTAAAGCGTTGAAATATATAAATATATTATTATACGATATCAACACTTTGCCGACCGATAGCGGTAAATAGTAGCCGATTAATAGGCAACCGGTCGGTAAAGTGTTAATATCGTATAATAATATATTTGTATATATTAATATACGATATTACCGGTCGGTAAAGCGTTGAAATATATAAATATATTATTATACGATATCAACACTTTGCCGACCGATAGCGGTAAATAGTAGCCGATTAATAGGCAACCGGTCGGTAAAGTGTTAATATCGTATGATAATATATTTGTATATATTAATATACGATATTACCGGTCGGTAAAGCGTTAAAATATATAAATATATTATTATACGATATCAACACTTTACCGACCGATAGCGGTAAATAGTAGCCGATTAATAGGCTACCGGTCGGTAAAGTGTTAATATCGTATGATAATATATTTGTATATATTAATATACGATATTACCGGTCGGTAAAGCGTTAAAATATATAAATATATTATTATACGATATCAACACTTTACCGACCGATAGCGGTAAATAGTAGCCGATTAATAGGCTACCGGTCGGTAAAGTGTTAATATCGTATGATAATATATTTGTATATATTAATATACGATATTACCGGTCAAGCGTTGAAATATATAAATATATTATTATACGATATCAACACTTTGCCGACCGATAGCGGTAAATAGTAGCCGATTAATAGGCAACCGGTCGGTAAAGTGTTAATATCGTATGATAATATATTTGTATATATTAATATACGATATTACCGGTCGGTAAAGCGTTGAAATATATAAATATATTATTATACGATATCAACACTTTGCCGACCGATAGCGGTAAATAGTAGCCGATTAATAGGCAACCGGTCGGTAAAGTGTTAATATCGTATAATAATATATTTGTATATATTAATGTACGATATTATCGGTCGGTAAAGCGTTAAAATATATAAATATATTATTATACGATATCAACACTTTGCCGACCGATAGCGGTAAATAGTAGCCGATTAATAGGCAACCGGTCGGTAAAGTGTTAATATCGTATGATAATATATTTGTATATATTAATATACGATATTACCGGTCGGTAAAGCGTTAAAATATATAAATATATTATTATACGATATCAACACTTTACCGACCGATAGCGGTAAATAGTAGCCGATTAATAGGCTACCTGTCGGTAAAGTGTTAATTAACAAGAAATTAAATTTCGACATTTACAAGTTAATGTTTTATTAATATTAGAAGCTGATATTGCAACGTGTCGAGGGAAAATTTGGAACTCCGAACCACGCGAGTCTGAATTTTTTTTTTTTTTTTTTTTGGAGATCTCGAGTTTTAGAGATCATCGATCATTTTGAATCGTTTCAAATCTCGAGTACGAGATTTTGGAGATCTCGGAGTTTGGTAAAGCCGAGCTCTGGAAATTGCAGGAAACTTCCGAATGTTGGAAATTTCGAATGTTTTTGGTGTTTCAAATTTCGGAGAGTCGAAATTTCTGGAAATCCAAAGGCGAATGTAAAATGTTAAATTTTTTTTTTCTTTTCAATCCAGATTATTCAAGGTTTCAGATTTTCAAAGTTTGGAATTCGAAAATATGAAATTTCACGAAATTTCTCGAGATTTCCGAAGATTTTTAATTACTTAAAATTTCTGAAATTTCCGTACTTTTCAAAATTTGCCAGAAACTAGCTATCCTAAAATTTAGGATTAATGTCAAAGTCAAATTTTTTCGAGCTTTCGAATGTTGGAAATTTTGAATTTTTGGTGTTTCACATTTCGGAAAGTCAAAATTCTGGAAATCCAAAGGCGATTTCTCTGAACGTAAAATGTTAAATTTTTATTTTCTCTTTTCAATCCAGATTATTCAAAGTTTGAGATTTTCAAAGTTTGCAATTCGAAAATATGAAATTTCACGAAATTTTGGATTTCCGAAAGTCTAGAATTCTTCAATTACTCGAAATTTCTGAAATTTCCGCACTTTTCAAAATTTGCCAGAAACTAGGCTATCCTAAAATTTAGGATTGCCAAAGTTTCACCCAGGTTTCTCAATATCTAGGTATCGTCGAAATTTTCGTTTTTCAACATTCAGGATTTTCGAAATCCGAGTTTCTCGACGATCTGGGATCAGGGAAATTTTCATTCATCGAAATTTCCATCTCCGAAACTTACTTAGCTTCCTCAAAATTTAAGATCTCCAAAACCTTGATCAATCTTAATCAATCGCTTTCCAAAATTTCTAATGAAACTTTTGAAACTTGCGTTTCCAAAATTTTCATCAAAGCACAAAGTGTCGCCGTTTTCAACCGATAGACGATTCTCGTCACAGGTCATCTGCGATGAAGAAAAAAAAAAGCTTGCACACAATTACACCGAAACCAAACCGACGAAATAACCAGAGAGAAAAAAAAAAAAGAAAAAAAACAGTAGCGAGAGGAAGAGATTACACGACTTCGCGAAGATAAATCGTCGAAGAGAATGGCGTGCCGTTCGCCTGGCTGGCAAAAGAGCAACATCTGTGAGATCTGCGATAGATATATGCACGCGTTTGTAATACATGTTGAGTACGTGTGTCTAGTACTTAGGAGAGAGATTTCAGGGGGGAATTAACTGAAATCAAGAGTAGGGAGGTCGAATAGCGTCCTCTCATTATGGCCGCCCCTTGGTCCTGGGATCGTTCGACGATCCTTGTATGTGTGTCGTCTCTTGTTCACGCTAAAGATGGGTGTATAACAATCGTATACAGTATACCTCCAAATGTACGTTAATAGTTAGTAAATATATACAGGATATCCGATTTCAATCCGTAGATGCGAATTGTTGGTAAGCTACCTGTTATATATATCTGTATATATATATATCTATATATCTATCTATCTATCTATCTATATATCTATCTATATATATATATATATAAACAAATAGTTGAGATAGGAAGTGAATCGTTTCGAGAAGGTCATCATCTGTGATGGTTCTCTGTGGATGTATGCATAAAAAGTATCCTTCAGTGGAATTGTGCAAGTCTTGATTCACTAATCGATGCTGTTGGCCATTCTCTATGAAAATATCAACCCATGTACAGTTTGGTTTAGGAGATATTCTTCCACTTCAATTCACTTCAAGTAGATGAGAAAAGTGGACCCTTCATATTAACATAAAGTTAAAATGATCCGTCAAACTAATGATTTTTCAATGTAAATAAGAGATGATGAACTGATCTAATCTTCACGTGATCTCAATGCATCCATCCGCAAAAAAAGACATAATCATATTACATCAGATTGTGATATTCTTCATACCATTCGCTTCTTCCTTTTTTTTTTTATACAACAGGCAGTTTCTCAGCTGTTTCCATCTACAGATTAATATTGGACACCCTGTATATGTATATGTATATATATATTTATGTATATTTATATATAAATATATATATATATATATATATTAGGTGTTTTGTTACAGTTTTTTGTTATAGATTCGAGGGTGACTTACTGGTGGATTTTTCGAGCACTCTTTTGCGAACCTGAGCTAGACATACCTCGTGGGGCACCTTTAAACAGAACGATCATTCTCGTTATTGGCCACAGCCGGATATTGCTAGGTGATCGCTAGCATCGCTACCGAGATTGCTAGCATCATCGCATCTAGATTGTAGTAGTTTTTTCAGTTTTTCTTTTTTTTTTTTCTTAATTTCAATCCTCGTTATTGGTCGTTGTGCATTGAGTCAACTTGGGGAATTTTGGTTGTGTATTGAATCAACTTGGGGAATTTTGGTTGTGTACTGAATCAACTTGGGGAATTTTAGTTGAATTTTCAATCTAATTTCAGTCGAATTGGAATATTGTGATATGCAAATGCTTCTAGATACACTTCTTTCACTTTATTATTATTATTAATTATATTTCACTTTGTTACTATTACTATTATAACATGAACTTCTCTCGATACGTGATACTGTTAGCAACTGCCTATTATTTAACTATTGTACTTCATTTTGTTACTATTACTATCATAGTTATAATATATTATAACATTATTGAACAGTTTTAAGATGATAAGAGTTTGGATCATCTAGATTTTTAACGTAAGACTGTTAATTATATTTCATTTTATTATACTATTATAGTATAATATTAATTTTACTTCATACTATACCATTAACTATTAGCTAGTATCAAGTACTCTACCTTATTACTATTATAATTGTACCTCATTACTTTCACTTTATTATTACTATTATACAATTATTAAAGAACTCTAAGAATTCAAATAAATTATTTAGACTTTTGATATTCAAGTATAAGTAAGTAGAAGAAAATTGCTGAACGAATGAATATAATATCGATTGAAATTCTTGAAACTATAAAGAATCCATCCAGAGACTTTTGCATATCACTATGTCAGAGTTGAGACTTATTTTAATCTGTGTCCTTTTGTTAGAGACATTTCAAAATCTCGTGTCGCTTGATTTTTCCGACTTTTATTTCCAAGATCTCGCGATATTATCTTCAGAAGAGATACAACTCGTTTCCAAATTTCAATTTTCGATGACATTGTCAAATGATATTATTAGTTCACGAAAGTCTAATATCCCTTGGACAAAATTTGTGAAAGTTCACGTAGAAGCTCCCGGGAATCGTGGAAAAATAAAAAAAAAATGGAAAATAAAGTATAGTATAGTAGAGGAATCAGAAGCGTCGTGACGATGAGATGCCCGGCTGGTGTATATGAAATGTCGTTTCTGCGAAATTTCAGTCGAATTTTAATTTAAAAAAAAAATAGTGATCTTAGAATTCTTCTTCAACTGAGTTTAATGAAAATAAACACAAAGGAAATAACGGATACGGATCTTTCGGTTTAAAAATTTTGTACAATTTAACGTACATATCTTTTCAAGTATCTAGACTTTTGTTTCACAATTGGGTTAATTAAAAAATTAATGAAATTTCAGCAGTTAAGTTTCATGGTAAGTAAGAACTTGTCGAATTACTAATATTGTCTATAGTTATTAAATAAATTATTGTGCAAGAGATTATAGACAACTATTAATAAAAAATCCACACAGACAGCGAAAAACATTTCATTACGTAATTTTGCTGGAAAACTCGAAAACCTTGTGCAAACTATTTCTTTATTTCTCTTCTTTATAGGTTAGACACATACCATCCGCAAGAAATGAATATTTCATCTGTTAAGAGATAACTAATGGACAAATTGCAGCGTTTTTACACATCTATTGGAAACTTAACTTTCTGTTAAGAAATAGTTAGACAATGACTAGAAATAGACAAATTGCTGCATTTTTACACGTCTATTGGAAACTTAACTTTCTGTTAAGGAATAATTAGACAATGACCAGAAACAGACAAATTGCTGCGTTTTTACATATCTATTGGAAACTTTATAGTGCAACATTGCACAGAATGTGCCTGATACAGAAAAAAAAAAAAATACACTGCTTCCTGTGAAACTTTACAGGTAAACCAATGTTCAACTGAGTTTCTATCTTTCTACGCTATATTCCTCAAAGTACCTGAATTTCTATAAAAATCCGCTGTCTCTTTAACATCATCATTATGATAAAAAGAAAAGAAAAAAAAAAAAGACAAAGCTGTTATTTGGGAAAACGACGATTCCATACGCAGCAGCCTGACAGAGAAGTAGAAAGAATGGCGATTCGTGGACAATAAGATGAGGCGATGAAGACTGAGAGGTGGCTCCCTCTATTTCTCAGATACACTTGTGTGTTATGTCAACACAAGTACTCGTACTGATACACGAGACGAGTCTGCGTGGTGAACCAACAAGGCGACACCAACACAACACGTGAAAAAAAGAGAAAAAAAAACAACACACGAGAAACTCTCGATGCAGAAAGTCCACGTTATACTGATGAACGCAGACAAGTTCGGTATTCGGTGGTCGACCAGCGTCGAGCATGCACAATGATACATCATTTTCGTGCCTCGAGGCGTGTTCCGTCAGAATCATTTTGCCGGGAATCGACGACTTCCGGCCTACATCACCCAAAGACGGTTTCCATTCAAATCGCCTGCACGATTCTTCGTCCTCCATTTTTCTCCCTCTACTATTCAGGATGCACATTCAGCGCGGTCCGATGATTGAAAATTCTCGAAAAAAATTCTCTTCTCGTAGAACATAAACCGGCACAAACTATCGGTATTGGTGCAGAACTGTTTTACAGCGAATTTTTTTATTCTGTAACTTCAGTTTATTTCGATGAGACTGAGGTTCTTCAACTTTTTGAAATTTTGTTTGGATAATTTTCTCGATGCTTACCTTCTTTGGGCATTCTGGCCGATTTATTTGGAAGTTTTCTGTCAATTTTGCAGTTAGAAAGTCCTGTGGAACTTTCGTTTGAATTTTTATGATTTTTTGTGGTTTCTAATTTTTTGAAATTAAAAAAAAAAAAAAACAAGTAAAATAATTGAAAAGTTACGAAAAAGCTTCGTTAGAAGACTTCCCTGAAGACGTTTGACTGAGAATTGCCGCAAATTTATCGTTTCGAAATTTCTTGCCAATTTGATATTTTTTCCAACTCGAACATTTTGCCAATTTGAACGTCTATTTTTCTGTCTGTTTTTCGTCAGAAAATTCTTCCCAAATATTTCCACAACTTTCATCTCGATGTTATTTGCCAATTCTCTGAAAACTAAAAGAATCTCCACGACCGATTAGAAGCAAAAGAGATTATTCTCAATTATTAAAATTATTAAAAAAAAGAGATTATTCTCAATTAAAAAAAAAAAAAGAAAAAAAGAGACTACATTCGCTTTTATCAACCTCGACCTAAACCTAACCTCATTTTGTTATATAATAATTGCTCAACTACTAAAGAAAGCAAAAGAGATTATTCTCAATTATTAAAAAAAAAAAAAAGAAAAAAAGAAAGAGACATTTGCTTTTATCAACCTCGACCTAAACCTAACCTCATTCTGTTATATAATAATTGCTCAACTACTAAAGAAAGCAAAAGAGATTATTCTCAATTATTAAAAAAAAAAAAAAGAAAAAAAGAAAGAGACATTTGCTTTTATCAACCTCGACCTAAACCTAACCTCATTCTGTTATATAATAATTGCTCAACTACTAAAGAAAGCAAAAGAGATTATTCTCAATTATTAAAAAAAAAAAAAGAAAAAAAGAAAGAGACATTTGCTTTTATCAACCTCGACCTAAACCTAACCTCATTCTCTTATATAATAATTGCTCAACTACTAAAGAAAGCAAAAGAGATTATTCTCAATTATTAAAAAAAAAAAAAAAGAAAAAAAGAAAGAGACTACATTTGCATTTATCAACATCGACCTAAACCTAACCTAAATCTAACATAACCTAACATAACCTAACCTAAACCTAACATAACGTAAACACCTCGAACCGCTTCGAACCTGATGGATTTGGTTTTTTGCCTGTTTCTCCAAAATGGAAGTCGTCGATTCCGGCAACGAAAGAAGCCACGAACACCACAATTACGCTTCTTCGCATGCGAGATGAACGTATCGCTTTGGCGTACTTACTGTTCTTCTTGTACAGCAGGATCTCGAATTGATCGTGAATCTGGCCCTCGAGGCATTCCTCGATCCTGGCGATCGTCTCTTTGTCCGTCAACTCCCCGTACATGAATCCGCAGCGGCAGGACTTTTGCATAACCTGACCGGGTTAGGCGAAATTCATCTAATTATTATACAGTACTTTATATAGATAAAATATATAATTATTATACATACATATATATAATAATTAATACATAATAATTTATAAATGTGTAATAATATAATAATTAATAAATATATAATAATATATTAATTTATATATATATATATATATATATATATATATATATGTAAAAGCGAGTTATGAATATGATCTGCAAAAGGATCAATTAGAAATGCAAAACCTGTATTTTACTTTCATTCAAAGAAATACTCTATTTAATGGAGGAGTATCATGTCGCATGCAAGAAAACACATGATCCAAGGATGATAGCTAGACTGTATATGTTCATGCAAAGTCATGTAATTGAAACAAGATTGATCTTAAAAACTCTCAAGAAACAGAAGAGAAACTTCAATTTCACTTCTAAATTGTATCGCAATCATTGTATCTCTCAAAAAAAAAAAAAAAAAAAAGAAAATGAGATGCCAAAAACCAGTTTTCCATTTGGTTCTCATTTTTGTAATAGAAATTCTACATATAGGGTGAACGATAAATTCAGTTCACTGTGCTTCTAGTTATTCAGTAAATCTAGCGTAACCTGGTGAACTTAATTAGGGGAAAAAGAAAGGAAGAGGGAAGGAAGCAACGGAAAATCAGCAAATTAAGCCGACTCGCTATGAGATCACACACACACACACACACACATACACGGTGTGTATATATATATATGCATACATACACGGTGGTTATATGGCGTAGCGTTATCGTGAAATTAGATTGAAACCGGCGTCGGTCAAGTGCGACTCACCTGTGCAACGTACAATTCTGTTAAACCGATTAAGTCCACGCGAAACGACCAGGATAATCCGATTGTCTGACGTAGTTTTCGCGAATGAAATTACCCTCGGCGAAAAATCACGGATCAACAGCCGAATTAACGCGTTCTGTCGTCGGGAAAAAAAGGTGGCGCTGGTGTACAGGCGTTTGTAAAAATTTGGTGACACAAAAGTGAGGTTATTCTAGTGACGCTAACTGCAAGTACTTTGCACTATAACTTACTGGTTCAAATTAAAGAAACTCTAAATTTAATAACTTAGTAGTTCTTCTTGTTTATTCGGTTAATTCAAAAATCGGCTTTTTTGGAAATTATTCTTCAATTTATACGGGCGAGCGTGCGAGTCGTTCAAATGTGACGACACAACTGTGTTTCACGCGCATGCGTGCTGGCACGCGCCTGTATCCAACGCGCATGCGCCACGCGCTCATAGAAAATTCGTAAACCCACTCGTACGTTTTCTAAATTTTGAATCTTTCAAGCACCGGCGCGAATTGTGAATCCTTTGCATCTTCTTCGATTTCGAAAACATTTAATTCTCGAATCCTTGCGGTTCCCGAAATTTTTTAACTTAATCGTATTCGATCTGGAATCATTCAGATTTTGGTATCACTGAGATATCTCGACTCTCCCGGAAGTTGGAGCTTCGCAGATTTGAAATCCCCGAAATATTGAGTCTCTCGGAGTTGAAACTTTTGCAAAAACATCAATACTTTTAATATCTACGTTTTGAATTATACAGTATATTGATTCAATTATCGACAGTAACTCACAAATGCATCACAGAATGTTTCATTTTTTTTCTTCTTCTTTTTTAATTCATTTACTCTGAATTCACGAACAAAAAAAAAAAAAAAAAAAAAAAAAGAAAAAGAAGAGAAAATAGAAATAGACAAAATACGAAACAAGACAAAGAACGACGTTTTGCAAAATAACGAGCACGTTGTACGCACAGACAAAAGCTTTGGCGCATGGCGTGGAAATTACGGAACGAAATATTCCATTGTACGACTTTCCTTTATCGAAATTCGATGGACTGGATTATTGTAGGTCGGCGAGGCAAGTTGGAAATAGGAGAAAGGGGTAAATTGAAAAGGTAAATCTGACCGCAAAGCCCGTTCGCCGTGGAGCGAGACAGGCTTGCGAAAGCGGAGAACAGGCTATTTACCTCGGCACGATTATAGCCAGAGATTTTGCAAAAGCTTTCGTTGCAATAGACAATAGGGAAGTCGACGATCTGAGCGTTCGCCAGGAGAAAACTGCTGTCAGCTGTGAACAGAAAGAAACAACAAACGCAGAGATTAGTTTGTGTGCCGTGTTATTTTACTTAATCGAATAACAAGTCATTTAAGTTCTTTCTTTCTTTAATTATACATTAGAGGTTAGGTTGACGCGTAACCTAACCAAATTTTCGTAATCTTCAACTTCAATGAAAGTGAAATTGTGAAAGTAATTTTTAAATTCAGTTCCTCGTTGTTAATTGAAAAGAGGTTAGGTTGAGATTTAACCTAACAAAATTTACGTAATCTCTCAATTCAATGAAAGGGAAATTCTGAAAGTAATTTCAAACTCAATTCCTTACTGTTAATTAAAAAGAGGTTAGGTTAATACGTAACCTAACCAAATTTTCGTAATCTTCAACTTGAAATGAAAGTGAAATTGTGAAAGTAATTTTAAATTCAGTTCCTCGTTGTTAATTGAAAAGAGGTTAGGTTGAGATTTAACCTAACAAAATTTACGTAATCTCTCAATTCAATGAAAGGGAAATTCTGAAAGTAATTCTAAACTCAATTCCTTACTGTTAATTGAAAAGAGGTTAGGTTAATACGTAACCTAACCAAATTTTCGTAATCTTCAACTTCAATGAAAGTGAAATTGTGAAAGTAATTTTAAATTCAGTTCCTCGTTGTTAATTGAAAAGAGGTTAGGTTAAGAGATAACCTAACAAAATTTACGTAATCTCTCATTTCAATGAAAGGGAAATTCTGAAAGTAATTTTAAACTCAGTTCCTTATTGTCAATTGAAAAGTTTCTTATTGTAAATTCAAAAGAGAGGTTAAGACATAACCTAACAAAATTTACGTAATCTCTCATTTCTCAATGAAAGGGAAATTGTGAAAGTAATTTTAAATTCAGTTCTTCATTGTTTGATTGAACATTAAATGTATTAATATTAATCAGTATATTAGCGTTAGAATTTAATTTAATCTACATTAATAAAACTACAGGTAACGAAAAATAGGTTAGGATCGCGTTTCTTTCTCCTTAGGTTTAAAATCATCTCCTGGATAGACTGAAATTTCACAATGAAGCGAAATGAAGAGAAGTTACAAATTTCTAACCCTTTCACCCAAATTTGTTTCAATTCGATGAAAGAATCGAAAAAGGGGTTAGGATTAGATTTTTATTCTCACTTTCGTATTAAAAAATCGTTCCCCGTGTAAATTGAAAACTGCTGGCCGAAGATAAAAAGAGAGTTTTTCGCTTATTACATTATCATGAAAAGACTTTTTCACTGAACGAAGCTTTCAACTGTACGTTTTGAAAGCAGACAGAATTGTATTCTCCCTCTCTCGTTACATTATCTCAATCTCTAATTTGATAGCTAGAAATTTAACAATCCTCATTAACGTGCCACTTTGGAAAAAGAACATTTCTAAAAAAGAAACTCTGCACGTGTATTATATCCCATTATCAACGAAATTATCAACGAAATTATCAACGAAATAACTTAATCCAATCTAACAATATACAGTAATAATTATTATTCGTAACAACAGTATAATAATAATAATTTAATACTAGAATAATAAATATATCAAATAGCAATCACAAGGGGAAACCGAAAAATCAAGAAAACTGATTATCAACGAAATAACGGAAAATAACGAAATATCATCAACGAATTGCTATTAACACTTTACCGACCGTGTATTAGCGGTGAAAATAGTTAGCCGATTAATAGGCTACCGGTCGGTAAAGTGTTAAAATATGTTAGTTAGCCGATTAATAGACTACTTGTCGGTAAAGTGTTAAAATATGTTAGTTAGCCGATTAATAGGCTACCGGTCGGTAAAGTGTTAAAATATGTTAGCCGATTAATAGGCTACCAGTCGGTAAAGTGTTAAAATATGTTAGTTAGCCGATTAATGGCTACTTGTCGGTAAAGTGTTAAAATATATTAGCCGATTAATAGGCTACCGGTCGGTAAAGTGTTAAAATATGTTAGTTAGCCGATTAATAGGCTACTTGTCGGTAAAGTGTTAAAATATATTAGCCGATTAATAGGCTACCAGTCGGTAAACTGTTAAAATATGTTAGCCGATTAATAGGCTACCGGTCGGTAAAGTGTTAAGAAAACGACAAATTAATAAATAACATAATTAATTCAGAAACATTCGAGAAACGTGTTTAAGTCGCCAATGTCGAATCGCGTTTTTCTTCTGTTTTGTTCAACTATGAAAATAATCGAGGCGACATCATAACGTGTATTTATCCAACACGTAACGTATAACATAAGCCTATGTAATAATAACGACAACGATTTTCCGCATAACTGGCGCCCATTTTCCGCGGGAAATCCCAACCTCTTGAGCCCTCTCGCTCGGTCAGGTTTCCTCGTCCACTTATTCGTTCGCGGCACACGTAGCGCATTAACGAGCTTTATATGTATATATATATATATATATCCTTTATTCGAGTCGCGTCAGCCGGAGTGAAAAATCGTGGAAATTCTCGATCCAATTCACATGCCCGAAGCTCTATTGAAATCTCCCCGGAGCACATAGCGCGCAGCTACACGCGAATTTACCAGATATTTGCTGCAAAACGTGCGTTTCATCGCGGAGAGAAAAAAAAAAAAAAAAAGAAAAATATAGTATACCAATAATAGTCGTTGTAACCGTGCTTACACGACTTTTGAATCCTCATGTATCAGGTAGAAAACTTCGCGTTTGCGAAGAACGAGTCTCGTTCATTTAAAAATGAACATTCGAACACCTTGAACACCTGTCTGCGTGCGAAACGATGGGAAATTTTAGAGGAAAATCGAAAATTGGTCTCGTTCCAAAAGTTTCTCGGCCACTAGTTTGTTTTTTTTTTTTTCATCCTGTAGCGGTTCTTTCGTTGAAAATTATTATCGTACGAAATTCCCTCTGAGGAGGGAAAGAGAGAGAGAGAGATTAAAAAATTTTCTCCCTGACCTTGATATGTACGTTTGTTGAAGATCGAAATTTGCTCTCTGCTTTTGAAACTTGCTTTTACTTGCTTTCTTCCCGCCATTTTATTACACTTTGAACATTGTTAGGTGACGAAACGATACGGATTTCCCGAATTTTCGTCGTATCGACACGATTCTCTTTCACAGAATTAGAATCGTTTCAATGTTCATTCGCTGAATATTAATTTGACAATGCATATGAACTCGCTTATGTAAAGAGATACTTTGACATTAATTCTGTAAAAGTCGTATTGAACGACGAGAGAAAACGAGGACAGTATTCTCGTGTTTCAGTACTGCTCTCGTCTTTCGGACGATAAATTTGGTAAAATTCAACCGACAGTATCTCCGGAAGTAATAATTTTTTTTCGACACGGAAGTAATAATTTTTTTTCATGCACACTCGCTCGAAAATCTTGGGACAAGTGCTGGAGATTTGTCTCGAAATTGAAAGAAGACTGAAAATTGAAACATTATTACTGTCGCGCAGAACTATTAAATTAGTTAATACTTCGTACAAGTAAGAATTTGTCAAGCGTTAACACTTTACCGACCGTGTATTAGCGGTGAATAGTTAACCGATTAATAGGCTACCGGTCGGTAAAGTGTTGAAATATGTTAGTTAGCCGATTAATAGGCTGTTAATACAATTGTATTTCGTGCAGTTAAACAATTTTACTATCCATTAATTATAAAAAGTGTTCCAAGATTTTCGTGCAAGAAATTCTCTGCAAGAATCTTAAAATTACTATAGTATCATATTCCAGCCCCCTTTGTAACAAAGTAACAATCTCTCGAGAAGAAGAAAAAAAAAGGAAAAATTTATTTGCTCCCATTTAAATGGTCCACCCAGTATATGTTTCACCGAGAATTCACATTTAATTAGCTGCACTACTCCGTAGCTTCAAGCGATATACAGGGTGTCTCGCTTAAGCGTGACACTCCCAAATATTATTTCTAAGACTGTTAACGTTTAACAAGTCAATATTTTTAATAAAATATAATTTCCAAAGCGAAATTTCAAAAAAGAGAAAGGAACGAAAATTCAAAAAAAAAAAAAAAAAAAACGTTTTCGAAGAAGAAAATTCAAAAGGAACGTTTCCAAAAAGAAAGAAAAACAAAAACGTCGTTTTTGAAGGAGAAAATAGGTTAGGTTAGAAATCTCCGTCGGATCGTTTATTGTTACGTTTATCCAAATTCGTACGCGATATATGTGTGTCTGCTGTGTGTGTTTCCTCTCTTTCTCCTCCACCTCCAACGCCATCCTCTTCTCTCCCTCCCTCCACGGCTCTCGCAGTTGGTTGATAATTCCCTGCAAGCCCGGTTACACGCGTTGACGGTGTTTTATCGTCGACAGGCAAATATTTCCTCCCGAGGTGGCGCGGGAGGGAAAGGGGAGGCCAAACGAGCAATAAGCCCCGATAAGATTGGACATCCACACGTCTCTCTCTCTCTCTCTCTCCAACAGGCTGATTTATACGCCGGTTAAACTACTTTCGAGAATCATACTCGCCGGGGCTTCTGATGGCTGAAGCTCGGTTTACGCTGATCAGCCGCGAAGCCCCTGCAAATCATACGCGCGCCCTTTTCGCGCGGGAAACTGCGGAACAGTGTGGCCAACGTTGGAGAAGTCTCGTCGAGGCTTTTTTCCTTTCTTTCCTTTTTCTAAATTTTGTAAACCGAGTTGACGCGTGTGTTATTTCTGTATTACGTTTTCTCTCGTTTTGTATCATGTCCATGTTACTTTCTCACATTTTTGTATCACTTCTCTTGTAAATCGACTTGACGTGTCTAGGTTAGGTTAGGTTTTCGAAGCTATGCTTTAGGTTAGATCTCTCCGAAACGGGAGTCAAACTGATGCATTTTCGTGAAATGCCTCGTCGATTGAAATTATCTCATTGAAATAACAATAATATAAATTAAATTATCCCTAATAATATAAATTAAACTAATATAAATGAAATTATCTCATTGAAATGATAATAATATAAATTAAAATAACAATAAGTAATAATTATTGCAATACGCAGTAAAATCTTTGATTTGTATCTGTTTTCGTAAAAATTTCCCGTTTGAAAAGTAAGTACTTTGTTGTCTTGTTATTCATTGCTGGAATATAAATTACGTTTCGTAGGCGTAGTTTCTACTACAATGGAACGTCGATTATCCGAACTAATTGGGAGACAAATCATTCGGATAAGCTTGTTTTTCGGGTAATCGGTCTGGAAGAATCAAATTTGTGATCGTGTCGTAAATCAACTATAGACTGAACAGTTTTCAAATACGTACGTCTATAAATTTTAAAAGAATATATACGCTCTAATAATCGGCGAACGTCGTGAAATTCTCATTATTCTCTTCACCTGGCATGCAATTCAAGAGCTTTCTCTCGAATTAACGCGATCCATTTGCACGTGCACAGCTCGAATCTAATTATCATCTATTTTCAAGCTACTATACAGATGAAAATTTCTCTTATTGCCCAAGTTATTTCGAAATTCTAACAGTAAATTTTCTAACGTTATATTCTACGACAAAATTATACATTTTCGCCTTTCTTTTTTTTTTTTTTTTTAAACGTTCAGTAACATTTCATTTGTCTTTCAATGTCAGCATCACTCTGTTTCTTTTAATAGTATTTTCGTCATATATCAATGAAAGGCACTAAAATTGGGCATTTGAGGCGAGAATAATGTGTCTCAAAATATAAACAAAATTGCTCGACGTATAGTTTAAACGTGTTCATACATAATTAGGCTGTATTCGGTGCTAAGGACCTTTTTTTTTTTTTTTAGTTTATCAGCATTCTCTCGAAGTTTGGCATTTAAATTTGGAACACCCTGTAGAATTACTCTATTCTCAGTTGAATCTTCAATACCGGGACACCCTATATATTGCGTGCAATATTACACGTCGTAAGGCTGGCTTGGAATCTGACCAATATAACCATGACAGTCGTGCCACATTACAGTCCTAATGAAACTTCAGAACGTTAGAAACTGATTTTACAAGGAACTTTATCGACTTTATCGATTCCACGGTTCTAGGGTAAAAAGAAACCGACATTCTTGGGCACAGTGCGCACTATAACTCGAGAATAAAATTCCTCGTTGCTGGGCCCACGTTGGACAGAACTACTTCGCCAGAAATTCCTTTAGACTTGTTCGTGCGCTTCGAGTTCGCGAACAGATTCTTTGATGTATCCCTTAAGCGTTTATATCGAGTATACTCGTCACGAAAAGATGGAATTTTTTTGGTTTAATGTCGAGTATACTCGCCACGTAGAAAGAACATCCGCCTCTGCTATTTATCGTAAAAATTAAACAAATGACGTATATTTGTAATTTCAGCACAATTCAGAATGCCCCAACGCGACGAAACAAAAAAATAAAATTGAAAATTTTTCCAAGGAAACGACCAGAGAAATTTATCATTCTGTTACAATTTAACTCAATCTTACAGCAGGTATCATCGCCTAGAAATAATTAAGCACGCCGGTGTCCGTTCTCAAAATAAAACAAAACGCTTGAGAGGTTAAGCGCTTCCCACTGGGGTGCCCAACATCGAGCAGCTTTGCGTAGAACAGAGGTGGGGCGAACTGGCGGTCCCGCGTGCCCCTACTTTTCCCATCCATCCCCTCCGCTGCGTCGATCTCCCCACTCTAGCTTCGACTTAGCTGACAATTAAAGGAAGATGGGGAAAGTTGCTTGTACGACCTTTTTTTTTTTTTTTTACGTGGAGGAAATCTTCATAAGACACCCGAGTCTTTTAAGGAAAGACCCCCAGGTAGTGCCGGATTTTTACCGACTAAAACCTCCCCACGATGGCCGCTCTCCGCACGTTGGGAAAGCTCCGGGACCTTTTTATACACACAGACCTTTTTTTTCGCCCGAACAGGGGCTCGAGAACCCTGGACCGTCAGATTAAGAGTCTAATGCTCTACCAACTGAGCTATCCCCACCTCCCTGCTTGTAGACCTGCTGCGGCAAGGAAGAACAAGACAGAGACTAATCTTCCAGTGGTGGGGGAACCGGCTGAGTAGCTCGTAGTGGGGGGAGAAGTTCGCTGCCTTTGGCTCGTAACATGGACTCAGGCTCGGTGTGTCAAATCAGGCGTGTAAAATTTCAGGCATATTTTTGCATCCCTCGAGCACATATTACATGATTTCGAGAATCTCGCTGATGCAAAACAAACTGCTGTGAATGGAACACAGTTTCTCAACACGCACAGCTGTTGGAGAAACAGTTTCGCAAAGCAGTGTGGACGCGGCATTAGGTTAACGACGCTATGGCCACGTGGAAGGAAAAAAAGAAATGAAAGAAAGAACGTGGCACCTTGAAAACGAGCGTTGACTATGCCCCGCGGAAGAAGGTCGACTTTAGTTGGCCGTTATATTTATCGTTGCGCGTAATCGATAGTTCTCGTCTCTCAGGTAAACAGCGTGGGAGCAATCGTTATTTCGGGGAGGAAGAGCAAGCGTGTCGCCCCCCCGTGGCCCCGCACTTGAACCACTTTTCGTTCAATTCTAAACGCGATTAAACGCGTCAGGGCTTCGCGCGTCATCGTCGATCCATCCATCGCCGTTCTTTCACTGTTAGGCTAGACTAACTTGAAAAAATTCGTCGTTTTATCATCGGCGCGACTGGCTGACACCAGTGGAAATCGGAAGAAGTGCGTACGAAATGAAAATACTCTCTTCGTTTGAGAATTCGTTTTGCTTGACTGATGGAGGAAATTTTGGAATATATCGGTATTTAGAACAAATACTCTGGAATAACAGTGTTTGGAGCGTCAGTTTTTTTTTTTTTTTTTTTTTTTTAAGATGGATGAAAAAACTTCACAGCACCTCGTGAACGACATTTTATGACGAGATATCTCGTCTGTAAAAGATCGAAGGAGTGAAGATTATCGATATATCATCAATTTTACACTAGTGAAAAATTTTCATCAATTTCAACCACGAGGTATCCCCGTTCGTAACAGCGAGGAGGTTAAGATTACTATACTAAACTAAATAGGTTAAAATTACTATACTATACTAAACTAAATAGGTTAAAATTACTATACTATACTAAACTAAATAGGTTAAAATTACTATACTATAATAAAATTACCCCTATATAAAGGGAAGCGAAAATTAATATGTTACAGTAATAATATACAATTTTCAATTAATAGAAAAAAAGGGATTAAAATTACTATACTATAGTGATAATGATATAAAAGAAGGGGGAAAAAATCACTATATTATATTAACGATATAACAAGAAAGTTAAAATTACTATATTATAGTAATGACTATATTATAAAAAAGCGAAAATTAATATATTACAGTAATAATATACAATTTTCAATTAATAGAAAAAAGGGATTAAAATTACTATACTATAGTGATAATGATATAAAAAGGGAAAAATCACTATATTATATTAACGATATAACAAGAAAGTTAAAATTACTATATTATAGTAATGACTATATTATAAAAAAGCGAAAATTAATATATTAATATATTAATATATATTAATATATTAATATATAATTAATATATTAATATATTAATATAGTAATAATATACAATTTTCAATTAATAGAAAAAAAGGATTAAAATTACTATACTATAATGATAATGATACAAGAGGAGGAGCTACAGTTACTATATTACATTAACGATATAAAAATAGGGTTAAAATTACTATATTATAGTAATGACTGTATTATATAAAAAATTACTATATTATAAAAAAGGAGTCCAAACTACTATACTGTAGTGATGATACAAGAAAAGGGGCAAGTTAAAATTACTATATCACAGTAACGATATATTAACAATTTTATATTAACAAAAGGATTTTATTCATTTTTAGGCACGAGATACCTCCGTCCTTGACACTTCGTGAACGACACTAAACGACGAGATGTATCATCTCGTCCGTAGTGTATTGTCGTGAACGAAAGTACACGACGTTACGATGAGACACATCTCGTTCACAACATCGACGGAATTGATCAGCGTTAACTGCGTTCGTACACAAGCGAGATTATTTTACTTTCTGTTCTTCCCAGTCGTTCAGATATTTTCGAAACTGCAGGTCACCGTTTATGAAAAATCGTGTGCTTCTCAACAAATCGCTGCGCGGCGCTTGGCCACACACACACACACACACACACACACACACACAGGGGGGGGGGGAATAAAGGGGAGTTCGCGTGTGCTGCGACAAACAGATGGAAAAACACGAGCGTTTCGGTTTAATAAAGAAACAGCTGCGTTACACAATACAATACGCCCTTCCGTTTCAGGAAAATTTCGCGAGAAAAAAAAAAGATGAAACAGAAATGAACGAAACTTCGCTCCGAGATTTTGTTTTCCACTGTCCGAGTATATAAATCATATTTTAAGCAATTGTAATTCAAATTGTGATATTAATTGTATATAAATTAAAATTAATAATGTAAATATAAATTAAATGTAAACATAAATTAAAATTAATAATGTAAATATTAAAATTAATATTATATAAATCGTTGATCGTATTTAAGAGATTACAATTAAAATTGACATTATATTAATTGTATATAATTAAAATTAATATTATATATATAATATTATTATATATAAATTATTAATATTATTACAAATAATATATATAAATTATATAAATTATATATATATATATATATAAATTTATATATATATATAAATATTGTATGTAAATCGTATCTAAGTTGATATTGAAATTGTACGTAAATAATTGTATATAAATCATATTTTAAGCAATTGTAATTCAAATTAATGTGATATTAATTGTATATAAATTAAAATTAATAATGTAAATATAAATTAAATGTAAACATAAATTAAAATTAATAATGTAAATATTAAAATTAATATTATATAAATCGTTGATCGTATTTAAGAGATTACAATTAAAATTGACATTATATTAATTGTATATAATTAAAATTAATATTATATATATAATATTATTATATATAAATTATTAATATTATTACAAATAATATATATAAATTATATATAAATTATATATATATATATATAAATTTATATATATATATAAATATTGTATGTAAATCGTATCTAAGTTGATATTGAAACTGCACGTAAATAATTGTATATAAATCATATTTTAAGCAATTGTAATTCAAATTAATGTGATATTAATTGTATATAAATTAAAATTAATAATGTAAATATAAATTAAATGTAAACATAATAAAATTAATAATGTAAATATTAAAATTAATATTATATAAATCGTTGATCGTATTTAAGAGATTACAATTAAAATTGACATTAAATTAATTGTATATAATTAAAATTAATATTATATACATATTATTATATATAAATTATTAATATTATTACAAACAATATATATAAATTATATAAATTATATATATATATATAAATTTATATATAATATTAATATATAATTTAATATTATATATAAATTGTATATAATTAAAATTGATATTATATACAATTATATATCAATAATATAAATTTTATATTTTATATTACATATATTATATTAATTTATATTAATATTATATTAATAATTTTACGTTTTATATTATATTTCTATATTTTTATATTTTATATTATATTTTTGTATTTTATATTATATTTTTATATTTTACATTTTATATCATATTTCTGTATTTTTATATTTTATATTATATTTTTATATTTTACATTTTATATCATATTTTCCATATTTTTATATCTTGTATTATATTCCACATCTCTCTATTTTGTATTCCAGATCTCTGGCAATAAAGCGAAGAGAGGAGTGTTGATACAGTGGATGGACGTCAGAGATGTACATTAGCGTACATTTAAAAGTTGATGCCAGTAAGTAGAAGAAGTCTGTTTATCGCAGAGAGTAGGTTTCGAATGTTCCCTTACATCAGCCAGTTAATCTCATCCATATGCAAGAGGCTCGCTCCGCTTTGCTGAATCGGATTTGCCATAGCTCTTCGGCCTCGGTAAACGCATTAAAAACTCGCGAGTCGGATCACCCGGTGGAACACACCGGACACCGACCAGCTCAGATTTTCTTACGTTGCTCAGATTCTACTCACGTTATTGCGATTCGAACACGTCTTTGATCTTTTGTGAATTTTCTTCACTTCACGCGGAAACATATATATAGAGGGTGGAAACTGAAAAACTGAAAGATTTGAAAAAGTCATAACTTTCTGTTCTTTTTTCAATCTCTTTCATTTTAATTTTTTGTAGTCTTTACACGTGATAGTGAAAAAAATCCATTGATTATATTTCCAAATAAAATAATAATAAAGAAAAACATGTGTTTGTAAAAGTTATTTTTGTTTAACATCATTCAGTCTTTCAATGGCCACCCTATATAAGGAAACAACTGCACGATTCTTTCTCGTCGATCGTTAAAAAAATCCTGGAACACTTTATCATTGTATTTCATTCATCACGAAGGTAAAACTTTTCCAAGGAACCACACCTAATAGTCCTGTTGAAAAATGGGAGAAATGTTTCTTCATCACTTGACACTGCTGCATGATTATAAAATTTTAATAGTTTAAATATTGTCAAATACTGTTTAGATACAGTACATCATAAATATCATAAATGTTTATGGAGATCTATAAATCGGTGATAAATAATTTCTTGATCTGTCGTTAAATTAGCAAGCTTGACAAATTAATCATGATTGTCTGTCTTGCTTCACTTTGGCTAATCATCCCTCCCTCCCGTATTAGGTCGATTTGGCACACTATCCACCTCTCAATATTCACCCCTCATCATTCTTATCCAAGTTGCTTTGTGATCCAGCTGGCAACCAGCGAGCTCTTTCATCTTCCAAGAAAAATGAAATACGTATTCGACTAGGGTCCAATTTGTAAAACAATTTCTTCTTGTTACGTGCATTCATTATCCAGGCTACCGGAACAAGAATCACAGTTCTATCTGTTCATGAAAGTTTAAAGTGTAAAAATATACAAACATTTATAGGTTTCCAACAGATTCAAAGTTTCAAAGATTTAAAAATTTAATAGTCCAAAGATTCAATGATTCAAAGATTTAATGATCCAGAGATCCAAAGATCCAAAAATCTGAAGATCCAATGATCCAAAGATACTAAAGATCCAAAAATCCAAAGATTCAAATCCAAGTGTCCAAAGATTCAAGGATTTGAAGATCCAAAGATCCAAAGAGATCCAAAGACCCAATAATTTGAAGATTCAAATGCCCAAAGATTCAGTGATTCAAACACTCGAATTTTCAAGTCTCTCCAGTGGTCCAAAAAATTCAAGTATCCAATAATTCTAAGATTCAATAAATTAAAAATCCTGAAATTCAACGATCCGAATGTACAAAGATCCAAATGTTCAAGAATGGTTCAAAGATCCAAGGATCTGAAGATTCAATAACTTAAAGATTCAAATGACCAATAATTTAAAGATTCCAATAATTCAAACATTCGAGTTTTTAAGTTTCTCCAATGATTCAAATATCTAATAATTTAAGGATCCAAAGATTTAGATTGTAAACTACCTCAAAGATTCAAATATTTAACAATATAAGCAAATATCTGAATATTCACATTGTCACTGTCAATATTTATATCTTTTTTATTAATTTTATTAATCCTTTAAGTGTTTATTCCATGCTAAAATACTGTACAAGTAATTTTATAATCAATAATTAAATGATAACTTTACTTTACTGCAGATTTAAAGAAGATATTACAATATATATCGAAATGTATATATTTAAAGATTATTCTTAATCCTTCAATTCTTAAAACTTTCAAGTTTCTCGTAATCAAACTCAAATGATTAAGACGCGCCCGACAACCTAACCTATTCTCAACGATGATAATATATCAAATAAACACATCAAGAAATATATACTTAAAGATAAATATATAATTCTTCTATTACAGAATTTCTTTACTCTTAAAACTCTTAGACTTTTGGTAATTTGAAACAATTAAACGATTAAAACGTACATAACCTAACTGATTCTCAACGATGATAATATATTACAATATATCAAGTAACAACACATCAATAAGTATATACTTAAAGATAAATATATAATTCTTCTATTACAGAATTTCTTTACTCTTAAAACTCTTAGACTTTTGGTAATTTGAAACAATTAAACGATTAAAACGTACATAACCTGACTGATTCTCAACGATGATAATATATTACAATATATCAAGTAACAACACATCAATAAGTATATACTTAAAGATAAATATATAATTCTTCTATTACAGAATTTCTTTACTCTTAAAACTCTTAGACTTTTGGTAATTTGAAACAATTAAACGATTAAAACGTACATAACCTAACTGATTCTCAACGATGATAATATATTACAATATATCAAGTAACAACACATCAATAAGTATATACTTAAAGATCAATATATAATTCTTCTATTACAGAATTTCTTTACTCTTAAAACTCTTAGACTTTTGGTAATTTGAAACAATTAAACGATTAAAACGTACATAACCTAACTGATTCTCAACGATGATAATATATTACAATATATCAAGTAACAACACATCAATAAGTATATACTTAAAGATCAATATATAATTCTTCTATTACAGAATTTCTTTACTCTTAAAACTCTTAGACTTTTGGTAATTTGAAACAATTAAACGATTAAAACGTACATAACCTAACTGATTCTCAACGATGATAATATATTACAATATATCAAGTAACAACACATCAATAAGTATATACTTAAAGATCAATATATAATATTTCTTTACTCTTAAAACTCTTAGACTTTTGGTAATTTGAAAGAATTAAACGATTAAAACGTACATAACCTAACTGAGTCTCAACGATGATAATATATTACAATATATCAAGTAACAACACATCAATAAGTATATACTTAAAGATCAATATATAATTCTTCTATTACAGAATTTCTTTACTCTTAAAACTTTTAGAATTTTCAGCACCCAACGAGCTAAGACACACGCATAACCTAACCAAGTGAATTTACAAAACAATTTCTCCCTGTTCCACGTGTTCCCTGTTCAATCGTTCGCTATATCAAATTACCCCCGCAATCTCTTCCTGGTCCGTTTGTATGGTCGGCTGAAGCTTGCCAAATCTTTGGAGGATCCTCGACTTTCATTCCTGTTGCATAGGCCTGGCCGAGGGACGAGAAGCCAGCCACAATGGAGAACGCATCGTTCAGAAGGTTCTCGAGACGGAGGACCGTGGTTCGAGAGGACACTCGATCGAAAGTGGTTTGCTCGTCGTCGACATTTTTCACTCCCTCGTCTCTTCTCGTCAACCCTTCCGGCACACGAGACAATTATCGTTATACGAGTAAGAAACGCAGTTAACTCACCTAACCTCTCGACGACTGTGATACGTCGTGTTTACACGATCTTAATGAAGGACGAGTTGGAGAAACTAATTCTCCGAACTCTGTAGAATCCCGAAACTCTCGGAGATTTCATTTTACGAGGGGAATTTCTTGTCTAGGGGAATTTCTTGTCTAGGGGAATTTCTTGTCTAGGGGAATTTCTTGTCTAGGGGAATTTCTTGTCTAGGGGAATTTCTTGTCTAGGGGAACTTCTGATGTTTTTGGGAGAATCGCACAGAGTGATTCTCTGAAACGCGTGTCAATATTTATCTAGACTTTAGGCGACGAACGTTACCCTGGAGGGGGTACTGCTTGCGTGGAGGGGATAGCGCTAGTGATTATGAAAGTAGGGGCAAGGGCTCGCGGGCCATTAGTTACACATCTCTGTTCTAGAGAGTTACAGAGAGTAGCGAGTTCTGAGGTCCTGAGCGTAATATCTCTTTGTCATCGCCGTGTCATCGGTCATATTCAGTTTTCTTTAATTACTTAAAAATACAGTAATCTTCGCTACCAACAGTCGGCCACCGAAACTGGTCAGTTAAGCGTGGAAGTGTATTCCAGGAATTGCATCGAAAGAAAGAGTGGGGATGAACTTGTTTTGCGTGTACAAGTGTCATGTTTCACGCGGCACAGCATAGAGTGGGGGTAGTCCCAATTCCAAGAATTGGTGGGGATAAGCGCTGGTCAGTTACGTGGTCTACCATATCAAGAAACTACATATTATAAACTATTAATTTCATGATTTTTCCTTTTTCCCACGTTAATGACGTACGTGGTAAAATGTTCTTTTATTTTACAGAAATTTAACGAAATAAATGAACAAAGGGAAATTTATTATTTAATTACAATCAGGTAAGAAAACGTAAATGCTCGACTAAAGCAATGAATCCAATGATTCTAAATTCTACTTTAGTTTCCTCGAGTCGTGAGCCCAGATTGATTTTTACGAAGCGAACCGGTCTGCAAAAACTGTGCGCGCAGAATTTTTCGAAAATCGATTAAACCGATTAAACAACTGAAAACCGTTTCGGTTACGAAACAACAATGAAACACGTCTGGCCGAAAATTGCTCTCGTCGCCGACTACCATTACCGACGAGGGCAATTCTATTTCGGTCGTTTGCGATAGTTATCGGCGAGGGAGATTCTATTTCGGTTGCTCGTGACAGTTATCGACGAGGGAAATTCTATTTCAATCGCTCACACAATGGTGTGTGTGTGTAGGGCCTCGTCCCGAAGAAAGAGTGTCTGTTACGTGAAGTGAGTCAGTGTAAAGTGTCAGCAGCCTTAACCTGGCGAACGAGAAGTGTTTGAGACAGAGCGGACTCAGTTCAGTCTGAAGCACGAGAAGTATGAGAGGGAGAGGGAGAGAGAGAGAGAGAAATTGTTGAACTGTTGGAGGAATTTATTTTTTCTTTTTGAACTCCTGTCATGTGAATGAAAAATTATTAACAAAGCAGAGAATTAGTGAACTGTTATTATAAATTTCAATTATTACATCCAATAATGAAATATGTAAAAACGTACCTAACCTAAAACTAACCTAAGTAACTTTTAAAATAAAAAAATATTGATTCAAAGATAAAAATAAAATGAAAATATTAATTTAACAATATGTACCTATCAAACTTGAGATATATAATTATGTGTTATAGTATCCTGGGAAACGTTAATATGTACAGGGTGATTCATGTAACTTGCACACTTGAAATAACTCTTAAACTACGCTTTTAATGAGAAATTGTTTAATACAAAAGTTGTGTGATTATAAAGGAGGAAAACTATCAATTTTTTTCTGGGTATCAAAATTTTCAAGGTCGTCTTTATTTTTTTTTAACCTGACCATATATTTATTTCATCATAAAAAGAAAGGATTTAAAAAAAGTACAAAATCTAATTGATCTTAAATCAAATTACATTATTAATATTATAAACTATTAAACCTATTACTATAACTATTAAAAAGATAATTTATCTCAAGAATGAAAACTGCATAGGGCATTACGACCATTTGCTTGCCACACTTCAATGTTCCATGGACATTGATAATCAAATTTTTTCTTTTTCTCTGCAATCAATCGATTTAAACGAATAGCTCAAATACTGAATATTAAAAAAGAAAGAAGAAAAAAGATACCGAATATCGAAGAAGTTAAAATAAATCACTGTTGATTTCAACGTGGTGACTCGTCTCCAGTTATCAATAATCGAGTCACTCGGTTAGTTATCGGGCAACAGATCAAAAACACCTTTTTTTTTTTAAATGAAAATATAATAATTCGTGATACACTCGAGCTCTTTCTTACGTTTTCAACGAGTGATTATAAACCGAGAGAAAACGGTGTTGGCGTCAGGACAGATAGTGTCAAAGAGAACAAAGAAAATGATTGATGGCGCGAGGAGAGGGGGTGGGAGAGGGCGAGGGGAGGGGGGGCAAAAAATTTTAAGCTGCTAAGAAGAAACGTTGAATGCGAAGTAGTTAATACCAGAAAACAGGATATATACGTACACATATTCGAGTTTGAGGAAAGGGAACATCGGGAAGTGGGACGTTCTAAAAATGGCATGTCTAAAAATAGACAATACTTAAAAGTGGAATAATAAAAATCGCTCGAGGGGAGGAATCCTCCTTCCGCGGCAGTCGAAGGAAATTGAGGGCGAACAAGAGTGTATGTCAGACGAGAGAGAGAGAGACAGAGAGAGGAAAAAGCAAAAATTATCGGCATTCGTTTCTAGAGAGAGATGGGGATCGAATATCTTGTAACTGGGTTCAAATCTTTGATCTTTCGTAAGTATTTTCAATGGTACTTGCGGGTATACTCGGGATCGTTCGAAATGCTTCACGAGTACTCTCAGAAGTGACAACAATACCACCAGGTAAATTTGATGATGATTCGTAGATAGAAATGGGGGATCATCTAGTATTTTGGTTTCTAGAAGAAAATTTCTAACCTCTCACGAGCATCTTCAGTAACGCTTGCAAGTATACTCGAGATGGTTTCGAATGTCTCGCAAACGAGAACAATACATTTAAATAGATTTGATTATTAAGAAGGTTTGTATAATGGTGATGAGATCGAGTATCTTCGAATTTCTAACCTCTCGGGAGTACTTTCAATGATATGTGTAAGTATACAAATCCTTTCAAACGTTTCACGAGTATAAACGTCACACGATATAACACGATCGTATTATCGCGAATACAAATTGTTTTCGCATTAATTTCGATGTGAAAATATTTTTGAAAAAAAAAAAAAAACCGAACGATAAAACTTACATTATTTAGGGGAGGACAGCTTTGATGACTTTAATTTTCACAAATGATGTCAAGTTAAAAAGTGGTTATGATTTGTTAAAAATAAATCTCGAAAGAAGTTGATTTTGGAATAATGTCGATATTTGAAAAATTTTTGTGAAACATGGCGGGCAAGGGGCTTTCCTCCCCCACTTCGAAGTAACCTAACCTATAACCTGTAACATATCTCTGGGATAATTCAAACTACTCTACTCTGAGCTTAGTCGCATGATAAGTTACGTTAGGTTCAATCGAGTTCATGTTTTTTATGATCATCACAAACGCTTCATTAAATAATGGCCAAACATTACAACATGATATGTATATCGAAACTATATAGCAAAATAACTATATTCTGTAAATATTTTTCGTCAATAGCTTTGTAATAAAAGACTGAACTTTTTGAAGATTACTAAGGAGAGTCCTTGACAGTTGTGTGAGGGCCAAAGTCATCGTAGCCCCCCCCCCCAAACTTAAATTTTATTTAACCTAACCTTAACTAAAGTTAACCCCTTGCCTTACGATTTTCTTTTGAATTTCAAGGGGTAAGCATTGCTTATTGAAACTGCAAAATTAATTTAAAGAATATTTAAAGCATTGAAACGTAATTTTTATTTATCAATCAATTCAGTTCAATGAAATTAAATTTAATATCTGAATTGAAGTTTTGTAGGTTCTTAGGTTAGGTTAGGTTTCACGATAGTACGACTCGATATTACAAGGAGTTAACAAGGAGTTAACAAGAACCTAGTAGAAAAGCACAAGCTTCGCGTTTTAAAACCAAGAGACCAAACAGATCGTCATATGATCTTTCTTTCCTTTTCTTTTTTTTTTTTTTTTTTTTTTTTCGTTCGTGAAATAATAATCGAAGAGTGCAACAGCTCTAGTCTTTGCGAATATATTCGTGTCCCATTAGTCGAGTAAAGAGTTAAACCATGACTGGTAAACGATGGCGGGACGAGGAAAGTGAATCGTCGACGGATTCCAGAAATACCGAGCGAGTTTATCGAGCCGATAAAGCATTATGCGGCTCTATTGAAAATTTCCTGCGGCCCTCTCGCACAAAGGAGTGAAAAGAGTGAATACGCGCGGCATCCGTTGCCGCGAAAGGTCATCGATGCCGCGTTTCGATCGGATGCCTGAGAACACTGGGAACAATCTCGCCGCAAACTATCGTACCAACCCTATCGACGTACACCGGCGACGATTTCCTCGCGACGACGCGCTGACGAATTACTATTTATTGGATATACTGATAATAAACTAACGCTTGGAACAACAGCAAGTACAAACAGTGGACGAAGGAAGAAAGAAAGGAAAAAAAATAATATTTTTTAATAGGAATTTCCAATGACAAGAACAATAATGCAGACGACAGAAATACATCCGAGAGTCGGTAAATTATCGACACGTGACGTGTTCGTTGCACGTTCGCGATTAAAACTGAATACTCGAGGGGGTCACGTTTGATGAGACGCCCTGTACACTCTGCTTCTCGATGGAAACGATTTGATCTTGCTACGCTTTTGCAAAAATAAGACACTGATGAGAGAAGTTGAAACGTTCGAGATATTTAGGATAAGACAGTAGTCTGCTAAAAGGATTAATTAAATCCACGTATGAAAAAGGCAAGGGCTGAATCGATAATTTCTCGACATGTATTACTTCTTTTTTTTTTTCTTCTTCTTCTTTTACGTGGTGGTATTTCCTAATTTTATATATGGCAAGTATCAAGTTATGTCGATTAACGCTAAAAAGATACATTTCATTTGGGAAAAAAAAAAAAAAAAAAAAAAAAAGTCTGGAGATCACGAAATCACAGCCTTCTTCAAATATGGTGGTCGTCGCGAGACGACTCAATGTTTTGAATTGTTGAATCATTTCAATATCCAGTACTATTGAATTTCGAATTATTTCCATACACAAGTTCGCTATTTCTAGCGACACAATAAATTACAATCATTTTTGGAGGCAGTCACGTGTGTAGAATCTCAAACGAAGTCTCCATTTTGTCTGAGAAACGTATAACTTTGCAACTACCGGGTGGGCCAAAAATCACTTCCAACTGAAATAAATCCGTAAGTCCTTTTTCATTATATATGTATATATATCTTTTTTAACAGATCGAATTATACGAGAAACGAAATCAAATGTTTGAACTTAAATTAATAAAATTAGTTTTTTTCTCTTATTTTGATTTTATTCCTTGTATTAAAAAAAAACAGGTGAGAAGGACAGTTAACTTACATCCTACAAAAAAAAAGCTACTTTCGTTCGATATAATAAAATATATGAAAATAAGATGAAATATAATATACATATTATGATATATTATATTATAATATTATATACATTATTTATATATACATATATATATATATATATAATGTATTGTATTATTGTATTGTAATAATGTATTATATATATACATATATATATAATACATTATACAATATATAATACAATATATTACAATATAATATACGAAACCCTCGTTACAAAAACAGTTTTTTTTTTTCAAATTCTGGAATGTAAACTTCATTTTTTTCTTTTCGCGTGTTGTTTTCTTCATTTAGCCGAAAAACAAAATGAAATCGATTTAAATTTCATTGTTAGAACTGATGTTAGAAATTGACGAGAATTTTGGCCCGACCTGTACAACTACGGTGGTCGGATATTTACCGGCAAATACGCGAAAATTACCGAAGAAAGAAGCATCGGTTGTCAGAGGGGAACATAAAACTACGAGCGAGAGGAAAAAGGAGCCAGAGAGGCAAGCCTGGCTTATCTCGATGTCTCGGAGTTTCGCGTTTTACGGCTGATCGGTTGACAGAGGCGAGCAGCAGACGGCAAACATCCATCGTTTCCTGTTCCTCCTCCCTGACCTCTGCCACGCTTTTTCACTTGCTCACCCTCGATCGCGCCCCCTTCAGCTGCCGCCAGAAATAGTTCAGAACGCCGCCGCGTTCGAGAAAAAAATTCGTGTCAAGTCGAGGGGGGACAATAATCGAGGCAATCTGTCGCGAAGTTGAGTAAACGATGAATAAACGATTAAACGATTTTAAATTTTTCCAATAATAAATCTTTCATCGGGGTCAACTACATTCCGACATTGGTTATTAATCGCAAATAACGATTAGATATTAATTAATTCAATTTTAATCGAAAGCAGCTGACGATTAATCGTCGAAAATTCTTTTTGTACTGAGATTGGAATTTTTAAGGTTAGGAGCCGTCGCAACAAGTATAGAGAGACGATAAAGCCTGTGTAAAGTTTTTTTTATTATTGCTAATTATGTATATCTATTTAAATACATATTATGTATATATGTAATGTATCATGATATTATATTATTACTACAATAATACATATATTTTATTATATTGTATTATATATATTATATATTATACTAAATATATTATATTGTAATATATTGTATTATAATATATTGTATAATGTATTATATATATATGTATATATATAATACATTATTACAATACAATAATACAATACATTATATATATATATATATGTATATATAAATAATGTATATAATGTATAATATTATAATATATCATAATATGTATATTATATTTCATCTTATTTTCATATATTTTATTATATTTTCTTATTTATTTACTATTATATATACATTTTACTATAATATATTATTATACGTAACAATCACGTTGTTCTACATTATTATAACAATCATAATTATAATCAATAATAAAATAAATTTACTTGTCAGAAGTTTAAAAGAGAATAACATATTACAATTGCATACTATAATTGATAACTGACGATTAACATTATTGATCGATCGAATCAATCGCCGATTATTCCAACGATTAATTTCCCTTGGTCAACGACTGACGATTAATTTTATTTATCGATGAAATCAACTACCGATTGTTAATTTTATTAATCGTGGGCATTGATCAGTGAATCAAAGTGAAAATGTTAAATCAACGAATATCCTCAATCCTTGTTGAAACGACGAGTTGTTAAAACATCGATTATTATTTTTCCTCGACAAGTGGCCAGCCTTCGCATCACCTTCAAGGAAACGCCTAACACAATCTAAGTTTAAAATAACGTAAGAGAGTTTCAACAGCAAACCTAACCTTAATTGCGAAGTTGCGAAGTTTGCTTCGCTGTCTCGAAATAGCTGGGATATGCGTGTCCCGTAAATTGCACAATTATAATAATATACTTCTTATTGTTGCACGAACGATTAAGAATGGGAATAATAATCCTTTAAACGTACGTAATCTTTTAACTTAGCTTTGAAATTACGACGTTCCCTGCACGACAGTCTCTATATATGGTTACCGATGCCTTGTGAGTATATATAGGGTGGTGACTGAAAAACTGAAGGATTTGAAAAAATCATAACTTGTTCGTTTTCTTTTTCATTTTTTTCGCACATTATACTGGGGAAGATCCATCAATTACATTTCCAAATAAAATAATAAAAAATTGAGAAAAACATGTGTTATTTTTGTTTAATATTATTCAGTCTTTCGATGGCCCAATACTATACTCTATGCTATACTTTATAGGTATATTCACGACATTTACAATTATTAGTGGCACTTAGAAACTGAATGCTTTTTTCCTGTTTCTTTTTTTTTTTTTTTTTTTTTTTTACAAAACGTTGGGTAAAATACTTGAACAACTGCTAGTTAACAAAATACTCGATAAAATATTAAATAAATTTCTAACTAAATTCTAAATAAAACACATATATGAAATTAATAAATGACATGAGAAACATTATGTAAAAATGTTAAATAAAATATCAATCGAAAAAAAATGTAATAAAATACCGTGTAAAATACTAAATGAAATGTTGAACAAAATGCTAAATAAAATATCAAACGTCAGTGTTAAATGTCAGACAAAATATTAAATAAAGTGAAATTCTGACTCGAATGAAAAATGAAGGAAAAAACTATACTAAATAAAACGCTGTACAAAAGTGCCATACAAAGTAAAATTTGCCGAGATTTTAAATTATAACATTGGCCGACATTTCCAGTGTTCATGGTCGACAGAATAACAGTAACGAAGGAAACAAAAAATTTTAACTTCCTCGATAATGCTGAGAACTAAGAGAAAAATAAATACCTAAGAGAATTTAATACTTAGAGAGAAAATCAGTTTACCGGACACGAAGAGAAACGAGCAGGAGGAAAATGCTCAACGCGAGCATTGCGTGCCGGAGAATGATTCATTTCGTGGCGAGGGAGTGTCAAGGACGCGTCGAGGTCGAAACAATATTCCCTCTCGCGCTTCCTCTCTTTTTCAGAGACCGATCCAGAGTGGTACGTGGCGCAGAACCGTGAACGAGAGAAGAAACAGAGAGGAGGAGGAAATTAGAAACCCGGTGGACCCCCTCTCTTTTCGTCTTCAGTCGAGATTCCACGCGTCTCTTCACCGGGGGCCACTTTAATCCACGTTCTTCGATCCTTTATAAGTTCTTAATTAAAGTCAGAGAGGAAAGAGAGAGAATACACCGGTTATGGACATTAACACTAGAATTACCGACGATCATAGAAAGCATACTTCTACTCAAAAGAAATAGAAAAATATTTATAATGCAAATTTTAGAATAAAGTTTCTATTCATATATTTTATAGAAAATCATTGAAATCTCTAAAGATACAATGTTCTATATCTCTCAAATGTCTAACAAATGTCTAACAAAAATTGTAAATTGGTAATATTACATTTTATTATACTTTCACAGTTCTAGTGTTTAAATAAGGGATTATTTCTGGAGATATCAACACTAGAACTACCTAGATAAAATTAAAGCATAAAGTTTCCATCAGACATTCAAGTAAAAGAAACAGAAAAAGTTTATAATACAATAGAATGCACAAGCTTTTATATATTTTATAGAAAATTATTTAAATCTTTAAAGATACAATGTTCTATATCTGTCAAATATCTAACAAAAATTGTAAATTGGTAATATTATATTTTGATAGTTCTAAATGTAAATAAGGGAGGATTATTTCTGGAGATATCAACACTAGTCCTAGATAAAATTAAAGGATAAAGTTTCCATCAGACATTTAAGTAAAAGAAATAGAAAAAGTAATGCAATAGAATACACAAACTTTTATTTATATATTTTATAGAAAATCATTGAAATCTCTAAAGATACAATGTTCTATATCTCTCAAATGTCTAACAAATGTCTAACAAAAATTGTAAATTGGTAATATTACATTTTATTATACTTTCACAGTTCTAGTGTTTAAATAAGGGATTATTTCTGGAGATATCAACATTAGAACTACCTAGATAAAATTAAAGCATAAAGTTTCCATCAGACATTCAAGTAAAAGAAACAGAAAAAGTTTATAATACAATAGAATGCACAAGCTTTTATATATTTTATAGAAAATTATTTAAATCTTTAAAGATACAATGTTCTATATCTGTCAAATATCTAACAAAAATTGTAAATTGGTAATATTACATTTTATTATACTTTCATAGTTCTAGTGTTTAAATAAGGGATTATTTCTGGAGATATCAACATTAGAACTACCTAGATAAAATTAAAGCATAAAGTTTCCATCAGATATTCAAGTAAAAGAAATAGAAAAAGTTTATAATACAATAGAATACAAGCTTTTATATATTTTATGGAAAATTATTTAAATCTTTAAAGATACAATGCTCTATATCTCTCAAATATCTAACAAAAATTGTAAATTGGTAATATTATATTTTGATAGTTCTAAATGTAAATAAGGGAGGATTATTTCTGGAGATATCAACACTAGTCCTAGATAAAATTAAAGGATAAAGTTTCCATCAGGCATTCAAGTAAAAGAAATAGAAAAAGTTTATAATGCAATAGAATACACAAACTTTTATTTATATATTTTATAGAAAATCATTGAAATCTCTAAAGATACAATGTTCTATATCTGTCAAATATCTAACAAAAATTGTTAAAATATATTTTGGGTACTTTGATAATTCTAATGAAGGGAGTTAAATAAGGAGGGATTATTTTCGGAGATACCAACACTAGAACTACCTAGATAACTAAAGGATAAAGTTTCCAATTTTCAGAAGCATTTGAATTTTTATAATTTTCAAGGACGAAAGTATCCTCTTGCCTTTCCACTTGCTACACGGTGTAAAAATATATTCGAAATAAAACCTAACGCAGAATTATCAAAGTGAAGACATCGCCCTTTAAAAACCAAGCCAAGTGGATTGTCATACGATCTTCAGCTATAAAATTTCAACAATTTACAACATAGATTTCTCACCGAGAGCGAATATTTGCGAATATTTTTCGTCCAATTTTTCTGCACTTGCGAGAATAACTTCGATTCACGAGGCAAAGTCGTCCCAAAAAATTTCTCACGAACAATTATCGAGATTTATCGATGACGAAAAAATTATTATTTTACTTCTTCTTCTTTTTTTTTTTCTTTCTTTTCTTTTGTTTTCTGATTACGATAGTCGGCGACGAAACAATGCGAAACCAGTTCTCGGCGTTAACGAGAAGTCGCGTTCCACCGATTGCAACGACGCGTTTCTTAATTAGTTTCTTGGACAATCGGCCTCTCCTTCCACCGTGCGGTTCGTTTCTTCGCCGAGGGGGGGCAGCACAAACAACCTCGAGAGCTCGAGGGATAGAGTGATTTAGAAAAGAAAAAAGGAGAGAGAGAAAGAGAGAGAGAGAGAGAGAGAGAGAAAGGAAAGGGAAAGTCACGGCTTTCTTTTCTCTTTTTTTACTTCTCCCGCGATTCAACGAGAATCTGGAAATCGACCGGCGAACTTTCGGGGCGAGCTATGCATTCTTTCGGGGGCTCGCTGCGCCTCCTCTCGTGGCTAATTAAATTTCATCGTCACCCTTTCTCTCCTTCTTCGTCAGCCTCGCTCGCGTATTCTTTTTCTTCTCAAGTTTCCCCTATTGTCGATGGTGTCGCGCGCGTAGAATTTCTCGAATTGTTGTGCCTCATTTTGCCTATAGAGACGAAATAGCACCGCATTTTTTTTTTCTTTTTTTTTCTTTTTTTTGGTTTCTAGAAATGTTTAGGGAAAGACAGACACGCCCGAGAGGGCCAATATTTTTCATCGGGATTTTTGCATATTAGACGATGAATACGGTGGAAAGTTATTCTATTATACATTCATTTGAATCAAATTCTACGTATACTATGATTTGTCCATCGATAATGTTCGCATAAGAAGAGTTATTACTATCTACTATCTGAATGGAAGACATATAGCGAAATTTCTATTCATTTGAGCCAGATTTTAATCAACGAACGATTTGAACTTTTTATTATTAGGAATGAAAAATAATTCACATAAAGTATAATATGGAAATCGAATTCGGATTAACATAACCTATTTACCCCATTGACTATTTTATAATATGAACTCCAATTGTATGAATTATTTATCCATTGATAATTTCGTATAATGTGAACATTATATCAACTCTAATTACATAACCTATTTATTCATTTACAACTTTCTAACGTGAACTTCAATTATACGACCTATCAGTCCATTGACGAACTTTGTACATATTATGGGTGCTTCGATTATATAACCTATTTACAACTTTATAATACGAACATTATATGACGATGCCATAACTTATTTGTTTAATTACATAACCTATTTATCCATCGACGACTTAATAATTTGATCTTCAATTACATAAACTGTTCATCCACTGACAAATATAATATGAACATTGTACGAACTCTAATCACATAACCTATTTATTCATTGTTATACAAACTATTACATAACCTATTTATTTAATTACATAAACTGTTCATCCATTGTATGAATTCTAATTACTTAGTATTTATCCATTGACAATCTTGTAATATGAACATTATATTTGAACTCCAATTATACAAACTATTAGTCCATTGATGAACTTTGTACATATTATGTGAGCTTCAATTACATAACCTATTTAGATCTTTAGAATACGAACATTATATGAAATACATAACTTATTTCTTTAATTACATAAACTGTTCATCCATTGACAACTTTATAATGTAAACATTGTATGAACTCTAATTACTTAGTATTTGTCCATTGACAATCTTGCAATATGAACATTATATTTGAACTCCAATTATACAAACTATTAGTCCACTGATAAATTTATAACAAACAGAGTTCTATTATTTATAAATTTATAACAAAGAGTTCTATACATTATACAAAAAAAATATAAATAAATATAAAAAATATAAACAAATATAGAAAATATGAACAAATATAGAAAATATGAACAAATATAGAAAATATGAACAAATATAGAAAATATGAACAAATATAGAAATATAAACAAATATAGAAAATATGAACAAATATAGAAAATATGAACAAATATAGAAAATATGAACAAATATAGAAAATATGAACAAATATAGAAAATATGAACAAATATAAAAAATATAAAAAATATAAAAAATATAAAAAATATAAACAAATATAAAAAATATAAACAAATATAAATAAATAAATACTACAAGATACTAAGTTTGAATAACGCGACGATTTCGGCACTGCTTCGTTTTCTTCCGCCTCCTCGAGAGAGAGAGAGAGAGAGAAAGAGAGAGAGAGAGAGAGAGAGAGAGAGAGAGAGAGAGAGAGAGAGAGAGAGAGTTGATCAATGTGGCTTTCGCTGGCCCCGGCTCACACGTAAGCACGTACGCGCGATCTATGAAAACGATCGAGCAATCGGCGAAGAACGATAACAATAATGGAGACATGGTTTGTTTCCAAGCATTGTCCGCGGCGCGGAATCGAGCGGAATTTAATAGACTTTGGCGGGCATTGTGCATTCCGGGGCCGATCATTGAAAATTGCCGATATTCCGCACGGACGGGGCTGGAATACGGAACGATCTCTATTGAATGACAACGTGATAACCGAATCAACGACGGTATCTCCGTTATTAGGAGGCCGACGATTCCGAATGTACGAATAAAATGGCCCCGCAACCGTGCTACGTGTCCGCGCATGCGCGATGCGCCCCTCCGAACGAAAACATCAACCGTCTTCTCTCTTCACCTCGACGTTTTTTCAACACGATACAGAATTTTACGAAAGCCTCGAATCTGCGAGGAAGGAAAGAAAGAAAGAAGAAAAAAGAGAAAATAGCGAACGGGTTTCCGCGATGCAATTTTCTCGGTCACGCGTTCGCATACAGGGTGTCAATTTTACGTCGAACGTTTGGAATCATTGCTTAACATTTGATGTTAAGAAAACAGAAAAAAAAAAATGAAGAATTCGAAATAGAATTAGAATAATTTAATGATAATATCGTTGACGATAATTGTTATTTTAAATAGAATTTAAATAGTATCAAAACGTGAAGTTTCATTCGATATTGGTAAAAAAAAAAAGTACTGCGCTGTTCGTTTTAACAATTCTCTTTCAAGGTCATTGCATTTTCTCGGCACGTTGACGTCCATTTTTTTTTTTTCTTACGAAAAAAAAAAACGACGTCGCAGTCTACGTCGAGGCGAATTCAGCGAGCTACAACAATACCGTGACCTTGGTGTGACCTTGAGGATTTTGTCAATGTTAATAAAGTTACTTTACAAAGTTCGCGTTAATTTTTTCACTCTCGCTATACATCGATGACGTCTTATCGCGGAACTTTATTAAAAACCTCTCGCAAAACGTTGGAAAACGTTTCGATCGACCGGACAAATGAAAACCAGATTTCTGGGCGGTTTAATCGACGAAAAACTTTCAGCTCGACCAACTTGATCAATAAATTAATCTAATTTAATTAATGAATTAAATTAAATTATCGATCGTCTACCAAGGGGAAATTCATACAACGATTAAAGGCTAACTGAGCGTTAAATGCAAATTCGTGTTTGACCGCGAACAGAGTTAAAAGGGGCAGACCTAACCTTTTAAAACTGTGTTCGTTAGAATTCAATTCTTCCGATCAAGGAGCACGAAAGGAGGGGAAAAAAAAGAAGGAAAAAAAAGAAGGAAACAATTTCCGAGCGGGTACACGATCTCCGCTCGAGATATTCGAAATTTCGTCACGAAAACCCGAGTCGAACGTATATTTCGAAAGGTGTCGCTGCGTTGTGAAACGACACGCGACAGGGCCGAAGAAATTGTTTTCATTTCTTTCTTTATGTTTTTTCCCCCCCCTCCTCTCGAAACCTTCACGAGGGATTTTATCGAACGCGACACAGGCACCCTACCTCTCTCGTTGAAGCATTCGCGAAACGAGAAGCGAAACTGCAAACGATTACAGGGCACGATTGGTCGAAAAATATCGCGTGTCTCTCGTGCAGCGGCTGGTTTCTCGTTGAGAACGCGGCCCAAGGCTGATCTCGCTCGACAGAGAGTCGACTCGCGCCAGCCTTAATCAGTTAGCTGCGATCGACGAGTATACTCGTCGCGCGTAAAACGTAGTTACCATCGGCTATTGAAATTGTAATTTTAACATATAACAAGAATATATTCGTGAATTTCGAGAAGACGAAATAAAACGAACAAATGAAAAATTATAGTTTTTCTTTTTTTTTTTTATATATTAACGAAACTCAATGAAAGTGTCCACTAAATTGTCCGAATATTGTAAGCGTCGGTCCCGCGGGACTGACACCCCCCGTCTTGGAACGTTTCAAAAATCTCTCGCGTGATTAAAATCAAGCAACGAGTAAAAAAGAGAGAGAAGAGAAAAATGAGTTGTCGAAACTTTTTGCCGAATAAAAATGCAATCCTTTCGCTTCTATGAAAATGAAATTTACAAAATGGACAATGCACTGGAAACAATGGATTGCGATCTACTTTATCGACAATCAAATTACACAACATCCATGGAAACGAAACGAATTTTTTACTTTACGACCGTTCGGAAATGAATTAGATGTTATTTAATTGAATCGACGAGTTGGACAACGAATCGGATAATTTCACGATTGAAGTTCTCACCGTAGATCAAATGGTAAATATGAAATGGTTCGTATAGGTTAGGCACGTGTGGCGCGTAGGGCTCCTACGCACGGCCCGATGTTTAATGGACTTTTCTACTTAGAGGCCAATCAAGTGCTACGAACCGTTCAAAACATCTTTCCCCTTTCACGTGAAAGCTCTAATCTACTATCCTTGGACGAGAGCGTGCTTCTCGACTCTGTGAAACCGAGCAAGGTAAACAGGCCAACATCGAAAGACGGAGGAGGAATCTGGAAATGTGGTTTAAACCTATTTGCCTATCTAGTTACTCTTTCCAAGAGTTGCAACCATGCCTCGGAACATTTATCTTATTTCATTTCATTCGTTTATTTCTGTTTTATTCTTTGTTTTTATTTTTCAGCAACTTGCAATGACTTTCGGAGGCAATTTTGTCTGAAACGATAAACTACAGGGTGGGCAAAAAAAAAAAAAAAAAATCACTTCCAACTAATAATAAATCCGTAATTTTTCTAATATTTTACGATGTATCTGAAAGAAATGATGAAAATAATTTTTAAAACACGAATGAGAAATATCATGCCTGAAACTCGAATTCAATTTAAATTTAAAATTAACGAAATTAGTTTTTCCTTAGATTTTTGATGTTTCGTTAAGAAAGAATAAAGAATAAGGAAACTCTTGGCCCACCCTATATTACCCAGCCCTGCCTCAATGAAACGTCCATTTGGATTCCATTTCTTCGAGGATCGAACGCTTTCTCGATTCGAGAACGAGAATTCTAAGATACCGCCGCGGCCTGGTTTCGTAGACCAGCTTCTCGTCGTCGTGGATGTTTCGCCGGGGAGGAAAGTTCCCGATGAAACAGCGGTAACAGATAGCCGAAAATGTTTCGATTTAATTTCCCCCGTGAGCGACGAAGTCCTCGGTTCGAGCCACGACTAACGAACACCCATAATTACTAATTAACAACTTCGCGAGACTAGTGGAAATTATCAGTTTATTCCCAGTCGAATCGCGATTGCGCTGCCCGCTCCTCGAAAATACTTTCACAAAGTCGTCCGAGATTTATCGAAGGGTCGAACAGAACTTCTGCTTGAAAAGAAGAACGTGATTTTTTCGGCGAGAATTTCACCGATTCATGGAATACTGAAGGAATGACAAGATCAGCTTGAAAAGTGAGGTTATGTTTTTTTAGTGTGTAATATAGTTCTCGTGTGTATAGTAATACACACAGTATTGTGATATAATATAGTGTGTATAGTAATATATAGTAATATGTGTAATAATATAGTACCTAGTGTTTAATTATTATATATTATTATATATTATTATATACTGAAAATTGAGGTTATGTTTTTTAGAGTGTAATATAGTTCTAGTGTGTATATAATAGTTCTAACATTCCGATATTTTCTAGTGTGTAATAAAGTTCTAGTAATATACACAGTATTGTAATATAATATAGTGTGTATAGTAATATATGTGTAGTAATATAGTACCTAGTGTTTAATAAATTATTATATATTATTATATATTGAGGTTATGTTTTTTAGAGTGTAATATAGTTCTAGTGTATATAGTAATATATGTGTAGTAATATAATACCTAGTGTTTAATAATATTATTACATATTATTATTACATATATAATGAAAGTGAGGTTATGTTTTCTAGTATGTAATATAGTTCTAGTGTGTATAGTAATATACACAGTATTGTAATATAATATAGTGTGTATAGTAATATATGTGTAGTAATATAGTACCTAGTGTTTAATAAATTATTATATATTATTATATATCGAGGTTATGTTTTTTAGAGTGTAATATAGTTCTAGTGTGTATATAATAGTTCTAACATTCCGATATTTTCTAGTGTGTAATAAAGTTCTAGTATATACAGAGTATTGTAATATAATATAGTGTGTATGGTATATATAGTAATATATGTGTAGTAATATAATACCTAGTGTTTAACAATATTATTACATATTATTATATAATGAAAAGTGAGGTTATGTTTTCTAGCATGTAATATAGTTCTAGTGTGTATAGTAATATACACAGTATTGTAATATAATATAGTGTATATAGTAATATATGTGTAGTAATATAGTACCTAGTGTTTAATAAATTATTATATATTATTATATATTGGAAATTGAGGTTATGTTTTCTAGAGTGTAATATAGTTCTAGTGTGTATATAATAGTTCTAATATTCTGATATTTTCTAGCGTGTAATATAGTTCTAGTAATATACAGAGTATTGTAATATAATATAGTGTGTATGGTAATATATAGTAATACATGTGTAATAATATAGTATCTAGTGTTTAATAATATTATTATATGTTATTATATATTGAAAAGTGAGGGTATGTTTTCCAGTGTGTAATAATTCTAGTGTATATAGTAATATATGTGTAGTAATATAATACCTAGTGTTTAACAATATTATTACATATTATATACATATTATATAACATATTATATACATATTATATAACATATTATATTACATATTATATAATGAAAAGTGAAGTTATGTTTTCTAGTGTGTAATAGTAATATACACAGCCTAGACACTATTAGACACCCAGTGTTTAATATTATTATTATTACACATAATTAGTAATAAGGATCAAACGAATCATGCCAACTTGTAAAATCCATTACAATATTAGGTTACATAAGGAATGACAAGATCAGCTTGAAAAGTGAGGTTACGTTTTCTAGCGTGTGTAGTAATGTACAAAGTATTGTAATATAATAGTGTGTACAGTAACGTACTACCTAGTGTTTAATAATATTATTACATATAATTAGTAATAAGGATCAAACGAATCATGCCAATCATGTAAAACACGTTACAACATTAGGTTATGTAAGGAATGACAAGATCAGCTTGGAAAGAAGAAAAGCTCTCTTAGCGGGGCTCACGCAGCGTCCGGAAGAAAAAGAAAAAGTAAAGTAAGTAAAGTATGACAGGGGCTCTTCGCCTGCGGCTCGCAAAAAGGACTACAAAACTACAGTCGTCAGTTCACCAGGATTTAATCGTTGATGCATTGAAGAATGATCGAAGAAAATGAGTCGCACGTGACTGAAAGATCGGCAACTGAGTGTTGCAAGCAAATCGAACGAAGGAGTTGCGACAGGTGCGAGCAGAGTCGTCACGGTCACTTGGAGGTGCGTGTAACTGCACAAGGTGCACCTTGACCCAACGAATCTGGCTTCGGTCGCGGCTTCGACTCGCGTGCGAATCAAGATTAAGTCGCCAGCCAGTCTCTGGCTGACCTTACCTCGTAAACACGATCGGCCAAGTGTGTCTGTTCGCGCACGCGCGCTTATGTTAGTCAAGAAAACTTGGAATTTCATCTTCGAAAGCCTAACGTTGGGAAATTAACGTTGGGAAGAAAGTTTCACGTGTCAAATGTATAAAAATGTTTTACAATATCTCGGCTCATTGTTATTATTGATATTATAGATACAACGTGTCAGGTGTACCAATAGGTTTTCAGGCATTTTTTTTTTTTTTCAAAAATTTATAATTTTCCCATAAATCCGTAGTCCAGTTACAACGTGTTATAATTACATTATACTGCATTTGGCTGCAACAAAGAAAAAGTTAATTTGGGTCGTGATAACTTTCAATGATGAAAAACTATCGATAATTTGTGCTGTTGAAACTTCGTGAAAAAGGAAGATCGCGTGACAATTCACTCAACTTCGTTTTAAAAAATGATTATAACTCAACGTAAATAAATATAACCTCAAAATAAATATAACACAACGTAACTTCGGTGCCTCGATCGGAAATTTATATATTTAGCCAAACATAACCTAAAAATAGTCCAAGTTCTAATTCTAACCTAACCAAAAATGTGTTCGGGTTGGATTCGAGCTTTCATCGAGATGAGGATGCAAAGACTGTCCACGCTTTTATCATACTCATAAAAAGGAAGGAAAAAAAAAAGAAAACAAAATGATCAACTTCTTTTAAAAAGAGATATCGATATCAGTTCGAGTTCAATAAATCTTTAACCAGCAACTGATGTTCTTTGCCAATATTTCGAAAGCTAAGAGAACTCTTCTCCTTTTTCTCCGAGGAAAGAATCATCCAATATATTGATTTCTACATCATACTAAAAAAATTATGATAATCAAAGACGACTCTTAATCACCAATTATGAGTCATTATGATCAATATCAACGTTACAAGGATCACTGTATTCACAAATAAATTGTTACATCCACAGGAATTGTAAGCAAGGCAGAGAAACTCAAACGCAATTGAAATGAAATTTCTTTTGCAAATGGAGAAAACCAAAGAATCTTCGGGAATAAAGCATTTCGTTCGATGTTGAAACGAAACGGAAAGTTTCGCGAATTTTGCAACTGGCGGGGCTAGAGAAGAATATTATATCAGTTGCGAAAAATTTGTAAAAAAGAAAAAGAACGTAGCCAAACGTAACCTAAACATGGCGACGGTAGGTTACTATCCTTTCACGTTACGAAATCACTATCCTTTCACACGTCACACGTTACGTAGCGAAGCGCGATTTGGTTTTCCTTTATCTAAAATCACTTTGCCTTGGATTATCACCAACTAATTGACAATCTGACCTTTGCCTTCGCGTAAGAAGTTCGAACGAGTTCCACGGCTATCGCGATCGTTCTGCGGATTATAATCTTGATGGACACGTGGACGTTTCGCGGAACAATCCGGCTAAACACAACCACTTAAGAAAGAGGTTATGTAACCTATTTCTCTGTCTGTCTGTCTGTCTCTCTCTTTCCCTCCTAGAATCCAACCAATCCACTCTCAGAATTGCCTACCGTTGGAAACACGTTCGTGTGAAAATTTGCAGAAACGAAGGCGCTTGTCGCGTAACATTTTTGGGTCGAACGATCCGGTATCGATGTCAATCGGATGAGAGATACCTGCGTCGTACGCTAATCCGAGAATCCTCACGAGTAAAATGTCGCCGACAGATTCAACTGCATTCTCATCGACTCACGCGTACACGATCGATGACTTTGTGAAACGTCTCGCGTTCCTTCAGGATTCATTTGTCATTCGTCTCCTTGTAACCGACTATGATCGGCTATATTTTAATTTAAATTTAAATTATTATGCTCGAATTCGATATAATTCTTCGATGAATATTCGGTTCATTGTAACGAGTATAATCGCACGTATACGTTTAAATTTAAATTTAAATTAAGATTGTTAATTTACAATTTGAGGTTATGGATCGATTCAAAATGGTTCATATCGATACAACTCTGATGAATATTCGAATATTGTATAAATTGTATATATTTAAGTTTAAATTTAAATTAGGCTTGTTAATTTACAATTTGAGGTTATGGATCGATCCAAAATGGTTCGTATCGATACAACTATTTGATGAATATTTGAATATTATAAATATAAATTGTATATATTTAAGTTTAAATTTAAATTAAGATTGTTAATTTACAATTTAAGGTTATGGATCGATTCAAAATGGTTCGTATCGATACAACTCTGATGAATATTCGAATATTGTATAAATTGTATATATTTAAGTTTAAATTTAAATTAGGCTTGTTAATTTACAATTTGAGGTTATGGATCGATCCAAAATGGTTCGTATCGATACAACTATTTGATGAATATTTGAATATTATAAATATAAATTGTATATATTTAAGTTTAAATTTAAATTAGGATTGTTAATTTACAATTTGAGGTTATGGATCGATCCAAAATGGTTCGTATCGATACAACTATTTGATGAATATTTGAATATTATAAATATAAATTGTATATATTTAAGTTTAAATTTAAATTAAGATTGTTAATTTACAATTTAAGGTTATGGATCGATTCAAAATGGTTCGTATCGATACAACTCTGATGAATATTCGAATATTGTATAAATTGTATATATTTAAGTTTAAATTTAAATTAGGCTTGTTAATTTACAATTTGAGGTTATGGATCGATCCAAAATGGTTCGCATCGATACAACTATTTGATGAATATTTGAATATTATAAATATAAATTGTATATATTTAAGTTTAAATTTAAATTAAGATTGTTAATTTACAATTTAAGGTTATGGATCGATTCAAAATGGTTCGTATCGATACAACTCTGATGAATATTCGAATATTGTATAAATTGTATATATTTAAGTTTAAATTTAAATTAGGCTTGTTAATTTACAATTTGAGGTTATGGATCGATCCAAAATGGTTCGTATCGATACAACTATTTGATGAATATTTGAATATTATAAATATAAATTGTATATATTTAAGTTTAAATTTAAATTAAGATTGTTAATTTACAATTTAAGGTTATGGATCGATTCAAAATGGTTCGTATCGATACAACTCTGATGAATATTCGAATATTGTATAAATTGTATATATTTAAGTTTAAATTTAAATTAGGCTTGTTAATTTACAATTTGAGGTTATGGATCGATCCAAAATGGTTCGTATCGATACAACTATTTGATGAATATTTGAATATTATAAATATAAATTGTATATATTTAAGTTTAAATTTAAATTAGGATTGTTAATTTACAATTTAAGGTTATGGATCGATTCAAAATGGTTCGTATCGATACAACTCTGATGAACATTCGAATATTGTATAAATTGTATATATTTAAGTTTAAATTTAAATTAGGCTTGTTAATTTACAATTTGAGGTTATGGATCGATCCAAAATGGTTCGCATCGATACAACTATTTGATGAATATTTGAATATTATAAATATAAATTGTATATATTTAAGTTTAAATTTAAATTAAGATTGTTAATTTACAATTTAAGGTTATGGATCGATTCAAAATGGTTCGTATCGATACAACTCTATGATGAATATTTGAATATCATAACGAATACAATCGCATAAATTATACATACATATACATTTAAATTTAAATTTGAATTGGAACTGTACAATTGGGGTTAGAATTGTACAAAGAGGTTATGGCTCGACTCGAAATGGTTCATTGTATCGATACAACCTTTTGATGAATATTTGAACGTTGTAACGAGTATAATTGTATAAGTATGTTTAACTAAACATATTATAACTATGTATCGTTAAACTATATACATTGTCTATATACTGTCTGTATACTATAATACAAGCTATATTTTCATTTAAATTTAAACTAGGCTAGTTTAAGAGGTTATGATTGGTGATTCGTGTTCTAATTTTATGTCGTACAGCGACCAAATCGTTGTCGTACGAACGATCGAACAAACACGAACAAGAAACGAACGAAGCAAATCCTATGATCATGATCCAAACTTGCAACGTTGATTACAACGAATTTGCTTCGTCTGTCGCTGTCTAACATTCAATTACGACATAACCTTAAATACATTATATCGATACAATGAACAATTTCGAATCACCAACAATTCTTATAAACCAGATAAGTTTAAATTTGAATTTAACTTTAAACTGTTCAAAATTCCAGCTGAAATTTGTTCTCTCATCGATCGCATTTTTTAACAAAAACGAGTAATTTCGGAGTTATTAATCTACAAAATAGAAACAAATGGGCCGATTTTGTCAAAAATATCTTGCAGATTGATCGTCATGGATCGTTACTAATTGATCCGACATTGATCAACGACGTGTATAGACACTTGTCGTTCGATCGACCAACTTTCGAACTCGACCTTCTTGAAAACGGGAAGCTTCAACTTAAAAGAAATTTATTCTTTCGCGTAGTAACAACATTCCCTCACCCTTCGATTCTAGGAAACCCTGTGTATAACGGGTTATACGTTAAAATTCTGTGAGCTTCAATCGGTAATGTAACAGAACAGGGGCAGAGTATGTACGTGCAATGTACAGGGTGTGCCAAAAATCACTTCCTAATAAAACATATGATATAAACGTGTGAATTCATGTCACTTTTTTTTTTAAGGGCTTTAGACAGCCCTTTGCGAGGAAGCGAAGAAAAAAGAAAAAAGGACGAGGAGGCAAAGGGGGGGGGGAAGGGAGAGAAGGAAACAGAAGTCACGGTGTGACCTCGGAATTCTCCTCGAGCTTTTCTGTTTCTCGCGCGTTCGTTCTTTCACCGGCGAGCGCAGACGGGCAGCGATGGAATCGTGGAAGCCCCTGGTACCTCTGCACGCAACCACCAGCGAGAGCAAATGCTCGATTCTATAAGCGTTGGTACCGACGCACTCTACTGACCTGCCCTCCCCTCCACACCCCCTCCCCCGCCGCCGCACCGCGCCGGTCGATGGAACCGGGTCAAGGCTACGTGCACCGACCCTATGTAACTTTCTACGCGGTTAACCCGCCCACGTATTATCCTTTCGGCCATCCAGCTGGAAGTACTCATTCATGCACCAGGTGCGAGAGTTTCTGTGCTCCTGAAGACGCTGCGCGCTGATGATCGACAAATCGGCACGCAGCTATGGGTCAGGGACACGCGTCGGGCAAAACCACATACGATGATAGCAATAACAATAACAATAATTTAAAACAGTTGAAAAAAATTGTTTTCCAATGAAATTTCATTTGTACGTGAAAACTACGTGCGAATAAGTTCAAAATTTTAATCTACACGTTATATGTTGAAATAATTATATATGTTGGGAAAAAGAATACTGTGACAAATGTAATGTAAATATGAATTTTTATTCACACGTTATATGTTGAAGTAATTATATACGTTGGGAAAAAATATTGTGATAAATATAATATAAATATGAATTTTAATTTACGCGTTATATGTTGAAATATAATTATTATTCATCTATAATTATTATGAATAATATACAAAATTTTTAGTCACTTATAATTCTTAGTTGTATATATACACACAAATAACAATTATATATATATATATATATATATATGTGTTATAGATTATAGTTTGTATATATAAGGTTATATGTTCAATAAATACAAGGTTCAAACGGGACACCCTATGTATAACGTAAAACAGAGTTACACAACAAACCAAATGTTTCTTTAGATTAGGTTTCTCTTTAGTTTTGGTCTACAACTGGATCTACTCAAACCGCAAGCAGCTTCCAATAGTGATATTTAGTTACATCGAATGATCCTATTTGAATAGTTTGAACCACTGACACGTTTTATGTATATTAATGACAATGTAAAGAAATAATACGTTACAGATAAAATTAGTTGTTACATTCTCTTAGTGTAGACCTAAGCAAAAGTTGTACCTAATAATTATATATGTTGGAAAAAAGAATATTGTGACAAATGTAATGTAAATATGAATTTTTATTTACACGTTATATGTTGAAGTAATTATATACGTTGGAAAAAAATATTGTGATAAATATAATATAAATATGAATTTTAATTTACGCGTTATATGTTGAAATATAATTATTATTCATCTATAATTATTATGTACCTAACCTAATTTATTGTACCTAACCTAACAGTACCTAAGTTAGTAGTGTAAACTTGACCTAAGTTGTACCTAAGCAAAACCAACCGGTTTTAGTCAATGCAATTTGATCAAGTTCGAGAAAGAAAGTATATGAAAATTCTCTTGAAAGAAATGATACAACTGCAAAACTCAAAAAGGAACATACGCAGAAATAAAATTAGTGAGAAAACAGATTACTGTAACCAACAACGTTCTTACTTTTATAAAGGTTAATGGCTCAAAAATTACCCTTTAACGATTACAAATCACAAAAACTGACTGACAAACTCAAGATTACTATTTTATTAATATCATTGTTAAATATTATTAATATCATTAATATATTTATATCATATATCATATATATATATCATATTATTAATATCATTACTGAATTCATTTATTAATATTATTAGTAATTTATAACAATGATTAATAGATCAACTGGCTCAGATTCCAGCTAAACGAAACACAAAGCAATTGATTGTTGCCCAACTATGCCTTCAATTTCCCGCTCTAGTCTTCCGCGTCTATTTATAGCGACGTTTCTTCCCTCCCTAATTTCACGCTGAAGCGAAGGGAGGGGGAAGGATAAAAATCTTCGTTGTTCGCAAGTTGCTGGCTTCCAGTGGAACTTTGCACGGCCACGTTCGGCAAGAATCGCGGGGTAACCTCTCCACCGTTCGAGGAACTTTTCCAATTTCGGTGTCGCAAAACGATGCAAAACGCGACGCGTACGCTTGGTCAGGTTATGTAACACTCGAAGAAGAGGGATTATGCCCCTGTGTCTGCGAAATTAATTCATCCTGTCGTCCGTCGTGACGACTTCTCATTGTCGCGCAGGGAAAATACTGCGAATTAATGCTAGAAGTGAGGAGGAAGGCGTTAACCGATGATCTTCACAAGGAGGAACATGTCACGCTGAATGAAAGCTTCGCTCGCCGATTTCATTTCAAGTTTTGTTTATATATTATGTAACTAGATCATTGAAATTATTTATTACTTATATCATGTAATTATTATGTGACAATATGTATCATATTATAATGTACAATTTTATATATAAACATATATATTATAACATATATATTTATAATATTTATTTATATATAATTAGAATTTAATATATATTTATAATATATTATATTAACATATATATATATTACATGTATATATAAAATGGTATATTATTAATATATATTATATAATTATGTTAGTACTAATAATAGTATTTTATATACATATATGTACGTATCAATAATAATTCCGATAATGATATATGTGTACACTAATAATAATAATTCTTTCCATATATACATACAGAGTAGTATTTTTAACTCTGTTGATTTCAGAGACATGGATAAACTTTGTTACCAAAGTTAGTCAGCACTAAGAAGATCATAATATAGTGGTAATTTTGTAAGTGGAAGGATCTAGAAGATTTCAAGGTCATCTCCAATTTTTTTTGAAATTTCTAAAGTCATATATCTTTTTTCTACGTTCTCTATAAAAAAAAAAAAAAAAAATACTAATCTATGTATGTCGATTAATTTAGAGGATTCAATTTCAACTTTAATATAATGTAATTAATTATATAATTGCATTATATATAATATATATTATTTTATAATTATATATTGTACCACAATATATGTGTATATGTGTAATCTATATACAATTAGATATTATTTTATAAAACTTTTGTTACATTATTTAATTATATACATTATATATTATTTAATTATATACATTACATCTTAAAATAATTGCTTCATCTATATCACAATAAAATGAACATTCATTTTATTAAACTATAGTTTATACAATGAAAGAGAAGAAAGTTAAGCAGTACAAAAAAATAATACTTTCTGCATCATTTAATTCCCAGTGCTTAAATTTTTCACTCTGCGTAATTCCTGGAATTTCATTAAATTTCATTAAATGAAATTATTTTAATGAAATCTATTGAACTTCTAAACTTTAAACTTTAAACGTCGAGCAACACCTATCTGAAACTTTCTCGATTAATTGCTGGACTTCGTGGACAACTTGTAATCAATAATTTTTGACGTCGAGGCAACACTGACTTATCCTAGTCTTTATATCCCTTTATACAGGGTGGGCTAAAAATCACATACTGCTGCAAATAAATCCGCAATTTCTTTTATTGCATATTTTCACATAACACTTGAAGGAGATAATTTTTAAACAATGAAAAAAATCACGCTTGAATTTAAATCTAACTTAAAATTGATAAAATTAACTTTTTCTTATATTCTGATGTTTTATTGAAAAAGAATAAATCGGGAGAAACTTTTGGCCTATCCTTTTGTTCTAATATCATAATGAAAAGAATCATGTTCGAACTTAAATTTAATTAAAAATTAATAAAATTCGTTCTTTCTTAGTATTTTGATATTTTATTGAAAACAACAATTTTTTGGCCTAACCTGCATCATCGTTACGTTAAATTCATATTCTGTAGCATTTTACACATTATTTTACACATTTCGAGTGAACCTAACCTAAAAATGCAAGAACGTTCACAGTTTATCTGCAATATATTTAGGTTAGGTTAGGTTTAGGACGATAAACGGGTCAAATTACATTAGATCAGCCGAGGCAAAAAAAGAAAAAAGAACATTTCCACCGATGCGTGACACACAGAAGCATAGAGTTAAGTAGTTTAACGGATGATCGTTTATTAGGATTATTTATGAGCACGCTGGAAATTTCCAATTAACGCCGGTCCCAAACCGGGTATGTTCTCCGCGGCGGCTAGTTCTCCAATTAAGCCGGCTGCGAAATGCCGTTACATAATGGATCCATTAACAAATGACGCTTGATTCGTGTAACAAGCCTGTCCACGTGTCCCTGGAGTAACGTGCCACCTACGTGTTCGCCAGACTTCGCAGGATTAAAATCGGCAGAGACTCTCGACCGATCACCTCGGCTAGACACCGGCGATTTTTTCAACGATTGATTACTCCCTGTTTTAATTAACACTTTACCGACCGGTAGCCTATTAATCGGCTATTATTTACCGCTATCGGTCGGTAAAGCGTGGATATCGTGTAATAATATATTTATATATTTTAACACTTTACCGACCGGTAGTCTATTAATCGGCTACTATTTACCGCTATCGGTCGGTAAAGTGTCGATATCGTGTAACAATATATTTATATATTTTAACAGTTTACCGACCGGTAATATCGTATATTAATATATACAAATATATTATTGTACGATATTAACACTTTACCGACCGGTAGTCTATTAATCGGCTATTATTTACCGCTATCGGTCGGTAAAGCGTGGATATCGTGTAATAATATATTTATATATTTTAACACTTTACCGACCGGTAGTCTATTAATCGGCTACTATTTACCGCTATCGGTCGGTAAAGTGTGGATATCGTGTAACAATATATTTATATATTTTAACAGTTTACCGATCGGTAATATCGTATATTAATATATACAAATATATTATTGTACGATATTAACACTTTACCGACCGGTAGTCTATTAATCGTCTATTACTTACCGCTATCGGTCGGTAAAGTGTTAATAATCGACGTTAATTCTGTTAATCGATCAAATTGATCGCCGATTTCACGACGATTATTCGATGCACTCGATCGAACGTAGCACGACATTTTGTATAAAAAAAAAAAAAGTATAAACGACAAAAAAATTATTAGCAGACCGCGGATTTATGGAAAATTTGAAATGATAAATTTAAATAATAAATTTGCGAATGATGCTATTAACAGATCGGATTCGATTGCCGATTTTTCGATATAAACTTCATCAATCGTAATATTAATATTATTAATTATAATGTTAATTATGTTATTGTAATATTAATAATATTAATTAGTAGCTAGTGAGAAGGTTGGCAAAAATGTATTCGAAATGAACGACAACGATATAAAAAAATCATACCACATTTTTTTCTTTTACCAACAGAGTTGTATTTTCATTTTCACTTTTCGTCTCATTCCAATATCTGTTTTCACATAAGGCAAGTCCTAAGGTGAGATACCAACCGTTTCTTTTTTTTTTTTTTTTGTTCATTTTCATTTGAAAAATGAAGTACAATGTAAGTCATAATGTAAGTAAAGTGTGAGTTATAATCGAATAGTTTGAAAAATTTTCTACCTAACCTTTTTAAATCGTACTTTCCTAACATTTTACCAATAAGCAACGATTTCTTCGGAATATAGTGTATCGATATAGTGTTTATATATTTAATCACTACATATATATATATATTTTTTTTTAGATATAATTCTCGTAACAATTAAAAATAATTCTTAAATAATTCTATCAAAAATAATTTTTAGCCGTTATTCCGAGAATTATGCTACAGGCCAGCGGTTCTCAACCTGTGGTACGCGAAAATAATGTTGATAATGGCGGGAAACATCGAACAAAGTACTTAAAATAAAGAACACACAAAAAAAAAAAAACAAAGTTTTACAGAGTTTTGATTTGAACTTGTCATTAGATTGATTCGAGTCGTTTGATTACCTAGCTAACCCAAGAAAACTGAAAACGAAAACAAACTTTTTCGAGGGTTGGGAGAACGTTTCGTAAGAGAAGGGAGTAACTCATAAATGGTAAACCTAACCTAATCAAAAGGTACGGGAAAGAAAAAGAAACTGCTATAGACTATTGTATGTGTGACTATTGTATATATCTAAATACAGCCGGTGTGCATTATTTTACAGTATTTACATATTTATACGAGTCAGAATTGAAGCCAGTGTTCACCATTCGAAAGTTAATTCGCTAAAAAAAAAAAAAAGAAAAAAAAACCATTCTCTTCGCTCACTTAGGTCAGGTTACTTAGCATGCTTTCACCGGTCCTCGACAAATAACGCGAATTCATTCTGTTCTAATATACCTTGGTGATTTATCTCGCCAATTCTCTCTCTCTCTCTCTCTGAGTTTCATCACCACTCTCATTTCCTTTCCCACTGTTTCTCTTTCTACGTTTTTCTTTTCGTCTTCTCTTCTCTTTTTTTCTCGGTTCCCGCCATCTTTCTTAGTCCGGTAAATTTCCTCCTTTATTGGACCTAACCTAACTTTCGCAGTTTGCATGGAGACACGGTCGTTCTACACGAGCCACGGAATCTGCGACAAGCATCTTTCTCTCTCTCTCTCTCTCTCTCTCTCTTTCTCGAGCACGAAAACGTTTCTCTTTCTAAGCGATGGCCCGGCTTTTTTAACTATCGTGTATACGCGAGCGGGAAATAAATAAACGCGCGAAACGTTCCAGGAATACATCCCAGTAAATCCCGACAAATAATGGATATTATTTCGAGAGGCAGGGTGCGGGTGAACGTACCCAGGTTCGAACCAGTTGGCCTACAAGCCGATAAACATTCGCGTGTGCCCTCGATCGGGTCTCGTATCGAGGCGACGTCCAATCGAGCGGCTGTCGTCGACATCCCGAGGGTTAACAACCCTCCGGTTGTACCCCGGATTCAGTGTCTCTCGGCAATTGAGCGAGAATTGTTCGGGAGATACACCATCTTTCCTTTTTTCTTTTTAGAAAATCAATCAAGCTCACTTTTTGTGAACGTACGGTATTCTATCGAGCATGACAAAATCTATTTATATATTTGTATGATTTTGTTTCTTTTCTTTCTTAATGGCAATAGAATATGGTAGCAAAGTTTGGCCATGTATTATTTCCTCGACACCCTGTATATCAGACGTTCGTTTTACTTTAATACACATTTTAACGCGTTGTGCAGGGTTGAAAGTTATGAATTTACCATTATTATTATTGTTAATTTACTATTATTAAAAATGTTCGAAATGAAACTTGATCTGTTTCGATGTTTTCTTACAGTAACTATTAGAAACACGGATACGTTTCTCACTTCAACCTTTTTTTTTTTTTTTTTTAAACAGAATCATGTGTCTTTTCATGCGTTTTCTGTTAAAAAAAAAAAAAAAAAAAAAAAACTGTACGTCGAAAAATTATTAAATTAAGAAAATATAATCTATGCGCGAAAGACAAGTTGTCCTTCGTCGTCTGCCATACGACAGATTTTTAAAAAAATTGAAGTTACAACGTCTCTTAAACATACTCTCAATAACATACGTCTTTAACATAATGACCTTTCTACAGAGAAAGGTTTTTTAACGCGTGAAAAAATTTGTAAAAAAAAAAAAAACAACAGCGACCTTGAGATCATATCACGGAAATATATGCAGCAGACAAACACGGCAGCCAACGTAAGAACGTCCCCCTCGAAGCACAGCAAGTTCTACCTGAAACATCTCTCACGGTAACGAACCTCTTTACAGACGTAATTGCGCGAGAAAGATTAGAATACGACACTTGAAGAAGGAAAAAAACGTGTCAGATTGTCGCGAGGGACAATTAAAAAACAGATGACTATGCAAAACACGTTGTTAGGAATTAGTCATGCATGAGTCGTCTTAAGATATTCTTGACCAGGAATCAATGTACCAATAGAATAGGATAAACACAGGAAGGGTCCACAGACAGAAATATAATGTTCACAAAAATTAGGGGATATTATTAAAATATTCCAGTACTTTCAGCATTTTGTAGCATAGTGTAGTTTCACCAATGAAATAAAAGTCAACAGTCAAGCAATAGTGCCTTTTGTACAGTGCATTTTCACCAATGAAATAAAAGTCAACAGTCAAGCAATAATGCCTTTTGTATAGTGAATTTTCACCAACGAAATAAAAGTCAACAGTCAAGCAATAGTGCCTTTTGTACAGTGCATTTTCACCAATGAAATAAAAGTCAACAGTCAAGCAATAGTGCCTTTTGTACAGTGAATTTTCACCAATGAAATAAAAGTCAACAGTCAAGCAATAGTGCCTTTTGTACAGTGCATTTTCACCAATGAAATAAAAGTCAACAGTCAAGCAATAGTGCCTTTTGTACAGTGCATTTTCACCAATGAAATAAAAGTCAACAGTCAAGCAATAGTGCCTTTTGTACAGTGAATTTTCACCAATGAAATAAAAGTCAACAGTCAAGCAATAGTGCCTTTTGTACAGTGCATTTTCACCAATGAAATAAAAGTCAACAGTGAAGCAATAGTGCCTTTTGTACAGTGCATTTTCACCAATGAAATAAAAGTCAACAGTGAAGCAATAGTGCCTTTTGTATAGTGCATTTTCACCAATGAAATAAAAGTCAACAGTCAAGCAATAGTGCCTTTTGTACAGTGCATTTTCACCAATGAAATAAAAGTCAACAGTCAAGCAATAGTGCCTTTTGTACAGTGCATTTTCACCAATGAAATAAAAGTCAACAGTCAAGCAATAGTGCCTTTTGTACAGTGCATTTTCACCAATGAAATAAAAGTCAACAGTCAAGCAATAGTGCCTTTTGTATAGTGCATTTTCACCAACGAAATAAAAGTCAACAGTCAAGCAATAGTGCCTTTTGTACAGTGCATTTTCACCAATGAAATAAAAGTCAACAGTCAAGCAATAGTGCCTTTTGTATAGTGCATTTTCACCAACGAAATAAAAGTCAACAACAACAATCAATCAAACAAAAATCAAATGCAAAAACACATCAACATGCCCTAATTTTTGTGAGCAGTGTAGTTTAGCACAAGCTAGTGTTACAACATTTTTGTATCTGCAAGTTCCTACAACTGGAATTCTTCTCTTGTTTTCAAATAAATAGTTCTGTGAAACTGTAAAGTATGATTCTTAATTGACCCAAGTTCATTTATCTCTAAATCAAGATATATAACAGTTCGCGTTTTGATAGATTTAAAAATATTGGTAACTGATAACATGGTAGTATAGTATTTCCGTGGGTGTATAATTTACCAACCCAATTAGTATGATGAACACTGTTTCGAAGATAACACGTTTTCGATGGCTATAAATGGACTTGAGCCACTTTCAAAATGAAAATCTTTATCATCTTCTATCAACCAGCTAATTTTCTGCGTACAAAATCTTTAATTACTATTGTAATTTGTTTAAAAATGAAACGATGGCAAAGAAATGTAAATGATTTCTTTGGAAAATAGACTTGGGCCACTTTCAACATATGCATCCTCACAACGTAACAACGTGCCCTTTGGAGAAGATCACTCGTCACTCCGCGTCAAATCGGCTCTTTAAAATCGACAAAACCGATGATCAAAAGTCAAAGTCGCGCCGTGTGTTGTTATCGCGAGAAAAAACAAGATGGAAAAAACATGGGGCTAGAGTAGAACAAGAGCACAGAAGAGTAAGAAAGAGAAAGAGATAAAGTGGATGCAGAGGCGCGGAAAAGTGAGGTTAGGACGGTCACGGGGCACCGTGTGTTGCTCATCTTTTATTCGGGCTCGACCCGGTCGCGGCGCGGGCCACTCCGGGTTCTCTCTAACTCCAGGAGGTCGGTCTGTTCTAAAAATAGTCGCGCATCGAATAACGAGCCGCTAAGGGTTGAAGTTTGCATTGTGAACGCGTGCAGTCCGTCCTGTATACGGCTCTAGCCCCATGTAACCGAAGATTTGACCCAATGACCCAACGAGCCGAGCCGAAACCGGCCGGAAACGCCCGAATCCTCTCCATCGCCTACACCGACCACTTTTCTCTCTCTCTCTGTCCTATTCTTTCCTCTCTCTTTCTCTCTGCTTTTCCGTTTTTCACCTCGCTCGTTCCTACATCTACATACACACGTACTTCCTACGTACACCACGGTCGAAAGTTTAAGAGCGCTACACAATGGTGTGGAAAAATAACATGAACAAGTGGACAAAAGATGATTCCTTGTTAAAAAAAAAAAAAAAAAAAAAAAAAATACGAGAAAGATGTAGGATAATGTTTGGCGATTCGAGGCTTCGTTTCTGAGGTAACTCGACTTTGGAAATATACACACTTTCGAGTGTGTTTGAATTGAGGTTATGTTCTTTTCGATACTGTCAAATTTTACTTGTTTTACAGCGACTGTCGTTAACGTTTCGGACGCTAAACATTGGAATTGTGAGAAATCGTATAAAAATGAATTATATTTCGGACCTATGTTAAAGCTCTGTTCTAAATTGTTTCTCCATCGTGTAAATGAAGATACTTTTCTTCTCGAAAATGCTGCGAATTGTACAAAAAACGACAAGGTCTACGATAAATTTGGAGACTGAGGGTCTTCCCTCAAAACTCGCTGTACAATTTTTTTCAATTATTTATTGAACTTTGAACATCAAACGAGAACGCTAATTTCTTGAATGTTTGTGTATATGTATGTATATATATATATATATATATATATATATATATATACGAAATATATTTATTATGTATTTAAATAAATATATATGTATTTCATATTTTGTATTTTTATATATGTATATTTTATATTTTGTACATTTATTTGTACTTATGTACATGTCTATTATCTACATTTATTTGTTTATATTTTGTATTTTCACGTAATATAAAATTGTCAAAATATGAAATATACATTACGTATTCTCATGTGCGAACAAAATCGTCGAATATATAAAATACACATAATATGTGAAATATATTTTACATGTTTTTTTACAAGCACTTTTGGAAGCCTCACAGCGTTCCGGGCGTTTTCAACGTAATCATCACCAAATCCATATTCCAAGGTATCCGTCAAAGTAGCTAATTTCATGATTCTATTATCCCCGTGGCTCCCGCACTTTCGACTCTAACACACTCTCCTCTACTTCCTCTCATCGACCTAATTAACTACGACCGTGCAAGTTTCATAATATTACAATTGGTCCATCGATGGTCGTGAGATATCTTACAAATTACTCTGCTCCCTCATTTCCCGTCTCTCTCTCTCTCTCTCTCTCTCTCTCTCTCTCTTTCCTAAAAATGCTTCACTTGGTAAGTAACTGAATTTTCACACTTTGCACAACCGTTGTAACTCGATAAAAAAAAGAGAATCACGTAACAATCTAGTTGATGTCACTCTAAAAAACGTGAAGCTTTTACCTTGAGTTCGTTTCCTTCAAAGGCACATTAACAAATGAGTCCAGCAAATGACAGGATGTTCTTTTCACCGAGAAAGATTCGAAAAATTCAAAAAAATTTTTTTGGTAAATTTCCTCGCTTTTTTTTTTTTTTACAGCTAAAACGAAGAAATCAATCGGGGAAGATCGAAAAAGTTATATTGCAGTCCTTGTTGTTTGAAGGAGAAAAAAAAAGGTAGCGAAAACGTGGCAGAAACTGTAGCAAAATAACCAAAACTGAGACAAGTCGGTAAACTAGAAATTTACCAAAATTTTCTTTCCATGACTAATCTAAATCTACCACAGTCTTGACGATCGAGATTTACCCTTCTCACACTTGCGAAATCTGCGCATTTACACGACTTTTGTACAACAATATACAATAATAAATGTAAATATAGTAATAAAAATATAATAAGTAATAACAATTTACAACATATCTCTCTCTCTCTCTCTCTCTCTCTCTATATATATATATATATATATATATATATTATTCTTCGTTCTTTTACCAGTAACAATGCTGGCAACAGATTACGATACAAGCGCCATTGATATCAATAATATCAATATTGCTTTCGTTATTAATAGCTACGTTATTAATGTATTATCAATAGTTCTATTAATAATAATACTGCTAATGTCGATTCTCAAGCGAAGCGATGCGGACTAAATTGCGTGCTCGAAATCATCAACAGATTATTATCTTAAAATCAATTTTAATTACACTGTCGCGCGAATAACACTATTAATCCATCGAACTTCGTTCGGTTTGGTTTACGCAACGGAGCTTGTGCTTCGAGCAGACACAGTGTGCCCCCACTGCATTGATAATACAGGGTGGCCACTGAAAAACTGTTTCTTTTTGGAAACTTCGTTTTGGAAACGAATTGGCGGATTTTGACATTTTATTAGAAATAACATCAACCTGTTAAACATTAACAGTCTTAGAAATAATATTTGGGAGTCACGCTTAAGCGAGACACCCTGTATATCATTTGAAGCTACGGAGCAGTGCAGTTAATTAAATGTGAATGCTCGGTGAAACATATACTGGGTGGACCATTTAAATGGCAGCAGGTAAATTTTTCCGTTCTTTTTTTTTTTTTTTAGAGAGATTGTTATTTTGTACAAAGGGGGCTAGAATATGATACTATAGTAATTTTAAGATTCTTGCAGAGAATTTCTTGCACGAAGATCTTGGAACACTTTTTATAATTAATAGATAGTAAAATTGTTTAACTGCACGAAATACAATTGTCAATGTATTAACGCTTTACCGACCGGTAGCCTATTAATCGGCTAACTAACATATTTTAACACTTTACCGACCGGTAGCCTATTAATCGGCTAACTAACATATTTTAACACTTTACCGACCGGTAGCCTATTAATCGGTTAACTATGCACCGCTACAATGACACAGTCGGTAAAGTGTTAACGCTTGACAGATTTTTACTCGTACGAAGTATTAACTAATTTAATAGTTCTACGGGACAGTAATAATTTTTCAATTTTCAGTTTTCTTTCAATTTCGAGACAAATCCCCACCACTTATCGCAAGATTTTCGAGCGAGTGTGCATCCGTGTCGAAAAAAAATTAATTCCGGTGATACTGTCGGTTGAATTTTACCAAATTTATCGTCCGAAAGACGAGAGCAGTATGAAACACGAGAATACTGTCCTCGTTTTCTCTCGTCGTTCAATACGACTTTTGCAGAATTAATGTCAAAGTATCTCTTTACAGGCGAGTTCATATACATTGTCAAGTTAATATTCGGAGACGAAACACTGAAACTATTATAATTCTGTAAAAGAGAATCGTGTCGATACTTGGCATCAATTTCGAGAAATCCGAATCTAACACAATGTTCGAAGTTCAATATAAAATGGCGGGAAAAAATTTCGACTCTCGAACTTCTCTTGTATTATTATCTATTAACTATTATATTATTATATATTTTTTGTATAATATAATAATATATTGGTATAAAATGTATATTATAATATATTACATTAATCACACATATTATATATTAATATATATATATATATTGTAATAATATTGTATTAATATTGTATTACTGAATTATTATATATATTATATATTATATGTGATATTAACTATTATATTATTATATATTTTTTGTATAATATAATAATATATTGGTATAAAATGTATATTATGATATATTACATTAATCACATATATTATATATTATCATATATATATATATATATATATTGTATTAATATTGAATTAGTGAATTATTATATATATTATATATTATATGTGATATTAACTATTATATTATTATATATTTTTTGTATAATATAATAATATATTGGTAAAAAATGTATATTATGATATATTACATTAATCACATATATTATATATTATCATATATATATATATATATATATTGTATTAATATTGAATTAGTGAATTATTACATATATTATATATTATATGTGATATTAACTATTATATTATTATATTTTTATATATTTTTTGTATAATATAATAATATATTGTAAAAAATGTATATTATGATATATTACATTAATCACATATATTATATATTATCATATATATATATATATTGTATTAATATTGAATTAGTGAATTATTATATATATTAAATATTATATGATGTATATATTATATTACATTAATCACACACACACACACACACACACATATATATATATATATATTCTATTAATATTGAATTACTGAATTATTCTAACATATTAACAGAAACTGCTACCGTGCAAGTAACTATTTACGAATTTTGTTAATACATATCGTTCGTTTTGCACAAAGATGTCGCCAAAAAGCTAAGTGTGCTGATACTTTCCCGACGATTCTCTTCGATTATGAACATCACGGAGTGGTTATCCGTGTTATTAATATCTTCGTACAATACGAACGCAAGGTCGGTAATTGTCATTTAGTTTCGACGAGGGGCCTCGTCGAAACTTCGAATCCTCGAAACTCGAAACTCTCTTGCATTTCGATGGGCTTCGAAGGCTTTCGAAGTAATCCATCGCTATTAAAAATGAACGATTGCTTATGCACGTGGCTATACATCGGCGATTTACATCGGATATTAAGCGCAATTATACGGGCGAATAATATATAATATAAGCGATTCCTTGCGGAAGAAACGAAGAAAACGAACTGCGAAAAGGAAGTTGCTCGATCTGTGGCCTCAGCCATTTCGAGAGTAATCAAGTTTCGAATGTTATGCTTGAATTCAGTTGATTATGGCAGAGAAATACGACAGAGAAAAATAATTGACAAGAGGACAAGTGAGAAACGTAGAACGAAATTCTTTGTCAACTCTGATGATTTGTCAAGAATATTTGAATTTAGCTAATTCTTGACAGTTGACAGCAAGTTAATAAAATCCTCCGAAAAACTTCTTTGTTTTCGAGAAAATCGAGCTTAGAGAATACTCGATAAGAATTTTTATATAATTATTGTATAATTTATTTTTATATAATTTTCATGATTTCACGTTAATTGTTTATACAATTCATTTTTATGTAATTTTTGTAATTTTATGTTTTCATAATCTTTTTTGTATCATTCGGAATACTTTGATTGTGAATACGACAGAAGGGGAGTAAAATTAAGAGGATCGAAATGTAAAATGTAAAATCTAAAATTGATATAATTAAAAATCGAAATAACAACAAAACAAATTAAACAAAAATATTATCAGTCAAATAAAGAAATAATAACAACGTGAAAATTAAAATTAACAACATGTATCTAATTTAATTAATAAATTAAAATGAAGAATTCTTCGTCTTTATGTTTCGAGGCTGCGGTGTTCAACGATGAAGAAACGATTTTTTGCCATTTTTCAACAAAACTATTAGATTCGATCGACCTATGGTTCCTCGGTTTTAAGTTTTACCTTAGCGATGAGTAGAATACAATACAAGGAAAAGAAAAAATTTTAATTGAAGGTCAAGATCAATTTTGCGGCAGGTTCTACGTATTTCCATCAAATCGAAAGCGTTAGAGAATTTATCTGATGATAACGATGGGCAAACTTTTCTTTCCACCCCATGCACACGACGAGAACAATAATTTTCGTCCGCGTTTACGAACGAAGAATGCGATCATAAAGTGGACTCAACACGTTTCTTTCTTCCTCTTTTTTTTTTCTCTTTTCTTTTCGCGGTCGCGTAACAATCGCTGTCAGTGAGTTAATCGATGACGTCTATGGGCAAGGACGAGCCAGTCGCGTTTGCCCCTATTCGATAAACATGCACGCAGCGAGCAGGTATACTACCCGTGCACAAGTGCGCCAGGAACGTCGATTAACCGAATCCGTCGATTATTCGAATTTCGATTATCCGAGTACAGGCTAATTACGAGTACGTGCGCGTTTAAACGTCGAGCAACGTTTATATTTCGGAACGCGTCGTTCTCGCCTCGAATGCCCTCGTTTCAGTGACTCGTCTAACTGCAAGTGAACCGACTTTCGTGATAAACACTGTTAAAAGAATAGGAGATGGCACTGAGATTAAAAGATAAGTCAAATATTATTGAAAAAAAAAAGAAAAAGAAAGAATGAAAATACGCACAGAAATGAGACGAGGCTTAACCTCTTGCGCTGGCACTTGATTCGCGGACCATAACGAGTGACCAAACTCGTATACAATAATTCGTCGCTTTCTTTTTGAATTCATCGGAATAATATCACTGGATAGAAATAGAACTACTGAATAATAAATTTTTAATATTATCTGTTTTGCCTGGGTTATATTTAAATATACTTAAAACTGAGAAAATATAGCAATTTTGGGACAGAAAGTTCTCAAACGTGCGTGGCACATCATTGACCTCTTGCGTTGGCAACTGATTCGCGGACCATAACGAGTGACCAACCTCGTATACAATAATTCGTCGCTTTCTTTTTGAATTCGTCGGAATAATATCACTGGATAGAAGTAGAACTACTAAATAATAAATTTTTAATATTATCTGTTTTGTCTGGGTTATATTTAAATGTACTTAAAACTGAGAAAATATAGCAATTTTGGGACAGAAAGTTCTCAAACGTGCGTGGCACATCATTGACCTCTTGCGTTGGCAACTGATTCGCGGACCATAACGAGTGACCAACCTCGTATACAATAATTCGTCGCTTTCTTTTTGAATTCGTCGGAATAATATCACTGGATAGAAGTAGAACTACTAAATAATAAATTTTTAATATTATCTGTTTTGTCTGGGTTATATTTAATATATTAACTGAGAAAATATAGCAATTTTGGGACAGAAAGTTCTCAAACGTGCGTGGCACATCATTAACCTCTTGCGTTGGCAACTGATTCGCGGACCATAACGAGTGACCAAATCGATATAATAATTCGTCGCTTTCTTTTTGAATTCGTCGGAAATATCACTGGATAGAAGTAGAACTACTAAATAATAAATTTTTAATATTATCTGTTTTGCCTGGGTTATATTTAAACATACTTAAAACTGAGAAAATATAGAATTTTGGAACAAAAAGTTCTCGAACGTGGCACATCATTAACCTCTTGCGTTGGCAACTGATTCGCGGACCATAACGAGTGACCAAACTCGTATACAATAATTCGTCGCTTTCTTTTTGAATTCATCGGAATAATATCACTGGATAGAAATAGAACTACTGAATAATAAATTTTTAATATTATCTGTTTTGCCTGGGTTATATTTAAATATACTTAAAACTGAGAAAATATAGCAATTTTGGGACAGAAAGTTCTCAAACGTGCGTGGCACATCATTGACCTCTTGCGTTGGCAACTGATTCGCGGACCATAACGAGTGACCAAACTCGTATACAATAATTCGTCGCTTTCTTTTTGAATTCATCGGAATAATATCACTGGATAGAAATAGAACTACTGAATAATAAATTTTTAATATTATCTGTTTTGCCTGGGTTATATTTAAATATACTTAAAACTGAGAAAATATAGCAATTTTGGGACAGAAAGTTCTCAAACGTGCGTGGCACATCATTAACCTCTTGAGTTGGCAACTGATTCGCGGACCATAACGAGTGACCAAATCGTATATAACAATTCGTCGCTTTCTTTTTGAATTCGTCGGAATAATATCACTGGATAGAAGTAGAACTACTAAATAATAAATTTTTAATATTATCTGTTTTGTCTGGGTTATATTTAAACGTACTTAAAACTGAGAAAATATTAGAATTTTGGAACAAAAAGTTCTCGAACGTGGCACATCATTGACCTCTTGCGTTGGCAACTGATTCGCGGACCATAACGAGTGACCAAACTCGTATACAATAATTCGTCGCTTTCTTTTTGAATTCGTCGGAATAATATCACTGGATAGAAGTAGAATTACTAAATAATAAATTTTTAATATTATCTGTTTTGCCTGGGTTATATTTAAATATACTTAAAACTGAGAAAATATAGCAATTTTGGGACAAAAAGTTCTCAAACGTGCGTGGCACATCATTAACCTCTTGCGTTGGCAACTGATTCGCGGACCATAACGAGTGACCAAACTCGTATATAACAATTCGTCGCTTTCTTTTTGAATTCATCGGAATAATATCACTGGATAGAAATAGAACTACTGAATAATAAATTTTTAATATTATCTGTTTTGTCTGGGTTATATTTAAATGTACTTAAAACTGAGAAAATATAGCAATTTTGGGACAAAAAGTTCTCAAACGTGCGTGGCACATCATTAACCTCTTGCGTTGGCAACTGATTCGCGGACCATAACGAGTGACCAAACTCGTATATAACAATTCGTCGCTTTCTTTTTGAATTCATCGGAATAATATCACTGGATAGAAATAGAACTACTGAATAATAAATTTTTAATATTATCTGTTTTGTCTGGGTTATATTTAAATGTACTTAAAACTGAGAAAATATTAGAATTTTGGAACAAAAAGTTCTCAAACGTGCGTGGCACATCATTAACCTCTTGCGTTGGCAACTGATTCGCGGACCATAACGAGTGACCAAACTGTATACGATAATTCATCGCTTTCTTTTTGAATTCGTCGGAATAATATTACTGGCTGTGTTATTAAGAAGTAATAAATTCATTATTTGTTTTGCCTTTTGGGTTGAATATATTTAAAATTGAGAAAATATTGCAATTTTGGGATAAATATTGCAACGAGGAGAAACAATCGCGGTAGAGGGGAAATGACTCACACACAGATGGAAATAAAGATAAAAATCAAGGAAAAAGATAGATAAATAGATGCATAGATAGAGATAGAGCCAGAGATAGATAGAGAGAAAAAGAGGGACAGGGAGAGAGAAATACATATACATTCTATAGAAAGAACTAGAGACAGAGACGGAGACAGAGATAGAAATAGAGATAGATAGGAATACGGGATAGACAGATGGGTGGATGAATAGATAAATGGGTACAGAGGGAGGGGCGATGGGAGATAGAGATAAATAGATGAATAGATAAATAGATACATAGAGAAAAAGAGAGAGAAACATAGAAATACAGAGACACGGAAATAGAGGTAATGATAAAAATAGAGAAAGAAACAAAGAAAAAGGTGCGGAGGGGAGGAAGAGAGAGAGAGAGAGAGAAAGAGAGAGTAAAACGGATCGTAGAAAAGCTCTATATATTTTTTTATCGGCATGGAAAGCATGGCAAACATTCGACAGGGGAAACAGATAGTCCGCCGTTCGGTTTTATCGAAAATCGACATTCTCCGCTCTAACAAACAACCGTTACGAGGGAACAGGGCTTGGCTACCCTTTAACCAGAGAGAGGGAATTCAGTTTCTCCGTTCGACTCGAAAATGCAAATTCGGCTGCATTGTCCACCTATTTCTCGCCAGCCTCTTTCGCCGGCGTTTCATTTCATTTGAGTGAAACCTAACCTAACCTGAAACCGCTGTTGCGACCATACGCGACATACAGGCTGATTCACGTGAATGACGAGAAAAAAAACGTCTAAACACAATCGTCGATCTCAACGAGACGAAACGTACAAACGTTTTATTTGTGTTCTACATTAGGTAATCTGACAATCTTGTAAATAATTATGTAATCATGCGTTTGAACTAACACTTTGAATTCCTCGGTGCTCTTCGTTCGATTATTCGACATTCAATGCAGATTCACTTATGAAATCGAAAATAATGACAGTTGATTTCTGAACTGTTATCAAGGATTTTAATTAGATTCATTAATTAGACATTTTTTAATCCTCTCGACGAGTATACTCTAAATATACCTTTTTTGTTAAACACCCTGTATATGCATCATACGATATACAAACACAGTAAGCATGGAAACTGCTACGATCTTGTACAAATTTTACCAACTATTGCAAAATGGAATTGTAAATTGTCAGTATTGTAAATTGTAAGTTGTTCATTTTATTTCCAAAGTATTTTTATACCACGTGATGGACGATTAAATGAACTCTTCTCGAAGATGCTACGAATTGTCACGTAGTATGTAAAAACAGTGAAAAATTTTCTTCTCAACTGGAATGTTGACGACAGATTTGAAGATAGAAGCCTTCTTTTTCACAACGACCCCCGAAAATTCGCTGCACGATTCTTCTTTGTCGCCATTTTATCGAAACTTTGAACGATTAGGTTTGAACGATCAAAAATTCAAAAAATCTGCGTTCTCGCCTGACATTCAAGAAAAAGAATCGTATAGCAAGTTTCAAGGTGTCGTTCTAAAGAGCAGTCTTCGATCTTCAAATTCACTCGTGAAAAAAAAATCTTTCGATGTATTTATATGTTAGGACAACTCGTAGCATTTTCGAGAAGAGAAGTGTATTCTCATTTCGACATCTGCTACACATTGTAAAAACATCTCAGAATAAAATGAACGACGCGTTTCGAAAGTGGAGGCATCAAGCTTCAAAATGAGCCTAAGTTTATTATCCTACGAAATTATAGTACTTAACACTTTACCGACCGATAGCGGTAAGTAATAGACGATTAATAGGCTACCGGTCGGTAAAGTGTTAATATCGTATAATAATATATTTGTATATATTAATATACGATATTACCGGTCGGTAAAGTGTTAAAATATATAAATATATTGTTACACGATATCCACACTTTACCGACCGATAGCGGTAAATAGTAGCCGATTAATAGACTACCGGTCGGTAAAGTGTTAAAATATATAAATATATTATTACACGATATCCACGCTTTACCGACCGATAGCGGTAAGTAATAGACGATTAATAGGCTACCGGTCGGTAAAGTGTTAAAATATATAAATATATTATTACACGATATCCACGCTTTACCGACCGATAGCGGTAAGTAATAGACGATTAATAGGCTACCGGTCGGTAAAGTGTTAATATCGTATAATAATATATTTGTATACATTAATATACGATATTACCGGTCGGTAAACTGTTAAAATATATAAACATATTGTTACACGATATCGACACTTTACCGACCGATAGCGGTAAATAGTAGCCGATTAATAGACTACCGGTCGGTAAAGTGTTAAAATATATAAATATATTATTACACGATATCCACGCTTTACCGACCGATAGCGGTAAGTAATAGACGATTAATAGGCTACCAGTCGGTAAAGTGTTAATATCGTATAATAATATTTGTATATATTAATATACGATATTATCGGTCGGTAAAGTGTTAAAATATATAAATATATTATTATACGATATCAATACTTTACCGACCGATAGCGATAAATAGTAGCCGATTAATAAGCTACCGGTCGGTAAAGTGTTAATACTTAACATTTAATGTTTTAATGTTCAATATTCAATGTTCAATGTTCAATGTTTGTCTCCGTGTATCCACTATTCGATGTCATTAATTTCCCGTTTATTTTACAAAACTACCAACCTAGTCAGTGGTTCGCCAAATTTTCGAATCCTACAGCGAAAGTTTCCGGGAAATACACGCGTTTTATTGCCTCGACTGAAGTTGCCAGGACAATCAGCAAAAGTTTCTAGAGACTGGTCAACGCTGGTCGTGAATCGTGGAGAAGAACATTAACTCGGGATAAATCCTGCAGTGAGTGTTGTCGCTTGGAATCGTACACCCCGAAAGCTGTCGATGTTTTCCAACCGCGTCTCGTCGTCAACTTCGAACTCAATGATTCACTCACGATTCACGTTCTTGATAAATACACAGATCACGCTGAATTTGTAAGGCAAGTATTGAAAAGCGTCTAATATAAATATTAGAATCAATCGATGAATAAAAGCGAAATTTTGTCGAAATTCGAAATACTGAATTGAAATCTGCTACTTGTAAAATTCGTTAGCAGCAAAAAATCGTTTCATCGAAATTCGTAAATTGAATATATTTGAAAATCGCGTACGGAAGAGGAACATTCTTCGTCAAATAAAAAAAATCATCGTTGCATTGAAAATCGTCCAGCTGCAACGTTCGAAAAAGACTAAAACACGTCAAATCGACAATTGTTTTTCGGTATTTTCATTAATTGCTATAACAAATCACAATTAAAGGCACTTTAATTGTTTGAAGCGACTTTTATGAAACAGAAGATTGAAAAATGACAAGAACACAAGAACGAAAAACTTGTGGTATTTATAATAAGAGTTTATCATAAGGTTATAATTAGATCAAATTAGGTTAGGTTCGCATCTGGCGCGAAACAATCCAACATTTGAATTGTATAAATCGTGTATAGAAGAGTATAAAAGAATACTATCATGTTTCGTCAAGTCAAAAAAAATCTCCAATTGAAAAAACGTCCAATTCTGCGATATTCGAGAATTTCCTAACCTAAACATTCCTTGTTCAATCCAGTTATCGTCTTTCTCATTAATTATCAAATTAAACTGCAAAGCGATTTTACTGAACACTGAATATTAGCAAGCAATATAAGGATCAAAACTTGCAGTATAATTTCGTTATAATCAGATCAGATTAAGTTAAGTTAGGTTAGGTCTGAAACGTACGCGTATTCGGGAATATTGTGCCTTGTAAAATTTAACAAAATTAATAAACAGAGACGTAACTAAAGAGATCGATTCTCGATAGAAATTTATTTCATCTGCCAAATATACGTACCATAATTGAACTGTGACTTTTAATGCAAATTACATATTTTTGTAAATATAATTATAACATTGTTTTACGTACCGAACATCACGGAAAATACTACAGACTTTGGATATTTTATATATTTGTACATATCGTACAAACATGTGTATCCCATACAATTTTGAATTTTAAAATTTTCCACAAATCCATAAAAATCCGCAGTCATGATAAACGCTCTTTTCAATATTTATACAGTTCAAAATTTTTGACAAAATAAGTTTAACAAATATTCACAGGCCTATTAATAATCCCTAAGTCTTCTAGTTACATTGACGAATACTTATGTTACCGTATCAATTCGCCATCAGACAATAATCGATACGTGTGGTATGCTTTAACTGGCATTATTAAATATTGGAAGCCATAGCAATTTAAGCTTTCGCGTTACATTGTTTTGAAATTTCCTGATTCGATTTAAATTTATTACTAATAGAGAACGTAAGGTACAAACAGAAATTACATAACCTAAAAATTTAATCTGCCATAATATAAAATTAAGTACACAACCTTAAAGTTTAGTAATCTAGCATCATATAAAATTAAATATATAACCTAAAATTTTAGTATCTAAATCTAGCATGATATGAATTTAAGTACATAACCTAAAATTTTAGTAATCTAGCACAACATAAAATTAAATAAAATTAAGTACATAACCTAAAATTTTAGTAATCTAGCATCATACAGAATTAAATACATAACCTAAAATTTTAGCAATCTAGCATCATATAAAATTAAATACATAATCTAAAATGTTAGTAATCTAGCACAACATAAAATTAAATAAAATTAAGTACATAACCTAAAATTTTAGTAACCTAGCATCATACAGAATTAAATACATAACCTAAAATTTTAGCAATCTAGCATCATATAAAATTAAATACATAATCTAAAATGTTAGTAATCTAGCATGATATAAAATTAAGTATACGAATGTATCGTTTTTTTCTATTACATTCGTATACTTTTGATGAAAAATGATCGATATTTTAAATGCTTATGGCTTTTAAGAGATTCTTGTAAGGAGGAGACTTTTAATCGTCAGGACTATGATGAACTTATTTACGAAAAAAAATTTTTCAATGTCCATAAAGATATTTGGAGTTGCAAAATTTGCAGAAGAGAAAAGACAGCCTTGCTTAACTTCTTTTCAAAAGGAAGAAATTTTTCGGAGAGATCCATTCAATATACTAAGAAATTTAGAAATTATAGATATCAAGAAATTTGAAGGAAATTTGAAAAAAAAGACATTTAAAAGAGGAAACTTTCTTTGGAGGAAAAAAGAAAACTTACAGGTCGTTATAATCTTTGATACAATATTTGATATAATATTTAATCTTTGATATTTAATACAACATAATCTTTGATCGAGAAAATTGATAATCGTCAACTGTGAGATAATTGATTAATATCCAGAAATTAAAGAAATTTCGTATCAACTTTTCCCCTATGTAAAGTTCCCCCTATCGCGAACAAAAATATCCCATTACATGGTCACTGAAAACACGTAAAATCCCACTAAGGAGTTATCGTTTTTAATTTAGCTCGACAAAAAAAATCTAAAACTAAAAATCTACTAAAACTTAAAATGTTGGGAAGATCAATCGTCCAAACATTTACGCGAGCTTCCTCGAAATACTAAATTCATAGTTCCGAGAAGTTTTTAGGTTAGGTTTCATAGACCTTTTTTTTCTCGGTCAAAACCGATAAAAAAGTTCAGCGAATATATGACGTCAAATAAACAGGTTCCAACAATTTTATGAACAATATCGAATATCGGTGCCTTAAATTTCCGCGTGCTAATTTTGTATTTGTCAGTCTAAAATTAAAAAAAAAAAAAAAAAAAAAAAGAGGAAGTAGCGCGATCAAACGCCTTTATCGTTTAATTATACACCAAAGCCCTACACGCGTCCGGGTGAAAATTTCGTATCAACCTTTTAACATACGGATTTTTCTACTGCAAAAAGTTCCACCTCTTTTCACGTTCAAATTTCGCGGTTTTGTTAACTTATTAAGCTTCGAGCTTTGAGATAATGCCGAAAAGTTTCGTGAAATATCTACTGAAAAGCGTAAATCACGAAGTTTCATAAATGAGGGAATAACGATGATGAAAACTTAAAATGTTAAACATGAACTTGATAACCTAACTTTCCTTTTGTTTTACTCGGACCTTCAGTTCCTAACCTTACTTTTGCACTTCTTTCGAGTTTATTCAAAAGTATCGTGGGATTCAAAAAAGAACTCAACATTAAACGAAAATAGTATTATTTAAATTAGATTCTATATATGAACTAGAATTATTGAAAATAATTAAGCCATAGAATTTAAAATAAATGAAAATTTATCAAGTGATTTAATGTTAATTTGCTAACCTAACTTTGTTGCTTTCGCTTGTCAATTGCTAACCTTACTTTTTTTATATTTCTACGGGTAAACGTACCCTGCATTAATTAATGCATTCATTCGTTTTTTACTGAAAAACAATTTTATTATATTCATATTTTTGGAATAATCGAACTCGGCAGAGTTAAAGTTGGTAACTTTTTTTAACTCTCGGAATATAGAGTTGCTGATAAATAAATGAAATTAAAACTACAGAATCACTAACTTTTAACTGCAAAAGTAATATTGTACTTATTTATATTTAGCTTATTTATTATATTTATATTACTCAATTTCATCATCATTATCTTCAATTATATCAACATTCTTTTTTATTATTATTTACAACAATTTAACTTTAATGTAATTTTTGAATTCAAAATTTTCAACAAATTCTGTATTATTTATATTAAGAAGTTTATTAAATTAAGAACATTTCCATTTTATAATCGAATAATTGTTTATTTATATTCTATTTAGAAAACGCAGAGTTTCCTTAGAAACAGATAACTTTTAACAATATATTAATCACTAACTTCCCAGCTCTATGAATATAAAATTAAGAACACAGAAAACTAACTGTAACTCTGCTTATGTTTGGAAAACTTACAATCAACAATAATTGAATTAACATTTTTAGAGACAGAGATCAGTTACATAAAACAGAATGCGGTATTACCAGAACTTTCAGCTTTGGCGATAGAAAGTTACGAATATAGAAGTTTGAAAATTAAATTATTGTACACTACATTTATTATCTTGTCGAGAAATCGAAATCGCCAGAGGCACAGATTAACTTGTCCCCGCCGATTTTCGACGTTCGAGAAAAAAAAAAAAAAAAAAGAAAAAACACAGACACGTTCTCTCGAGATCAAGAAACGAGATCCAGTTAACAGCTAATCCTCTGTTGATGAAAAAAAAAAAAAAAAAAAAAAAAATTCCCCGACGCTGCTTGAGAAATTTCGTTAACAGGATCGCGAAATACGATTAAACGATCGGATTGTAGCATTATATAGGAAAGGGAAAGATTCTCGAGAGCAGGTGGGAGAACCTCAATCGTGTTTAATTCTCGTTGAAAATTAACATCGTTCCAACTGGCAGGAAATTTCCATTCAACGATCGAACCGGATCGTTCATCGATGAAATATCCGGGCAATTAATTGCTCTCGACTCATTCGAGATAACCCTGATGTTCCTTCAATGGCAGATTTTAACGCTGGATCCACTGGCTCTGCCAAGAACAACGTCTCCATTTTGAGTTTCTCATCGGGCAACGTTTCGAGGGGAGAAAAGAAGAAGAAGAAAAAAAAGAAAAAGCGAAGAAGGAAAAAAAGAGAGAAAAAACGACGCGTTTTTGTCACGATGGTAGTCGTTGGATTACCTGTTAGAAACTCTGTGGGATGTTTATTTCTATTGTTCGTCAGTAATATTTTGTTGTTTTACTGGAGTATTTATTTCATTTATTAACTTCATTTGTTTACTTCATTCGCTAATAAAAAGGCGGATTTTTATGCATTTATAGGAGATTCGAAGATACAAAAGGAATAGGAAGATTTAAATATCCAAAGATCGAAAGCTCGAAATATTCCAAAGATCCAAAGATCCAAAGGATTCAGAAAGATCAAAACATTCAAATATTCAAATATCCAAAAATTCGAAAATCCAGAGATCTAAATGCGAAAATTCGAAATTCAAAATTCAAAATATCCAAATATTCGAAAATTCAATGATTCAAAGATTCGAGGATCCAAAAGCACCAAAGGTCCCAAAAATTCAAAGATTCAGTAATACAAAGATCCAAAGCACCAAAGCAACGAAAATTCAAAGCTCCAACTATCTAAATATCCAAATATTCGAAAATTCAATGATTCAAAGATTCGAGGATTCAGAAGCACCAAAGGTCCCAAAAATTCAAAGATTTAGTAATACAAAGATCCAAAGCACCAAAGCAACGAAAATTCAAAGCTCCAACTATCTAAATATCCAAATATTCGAAAATTCAACGATTCAAAGATTCGAGGATCCAGAAGCACCAAAGGTCCCAAAAATTCAAAGATTCAATAATACAAAGATCCAAAGCACCAAAGCAACGAAAATTCAAAGCTCCAACTATCTAAATATCCAAATATTCGAAAATTCAATGATTCAAAGATTCGAGGATTCAGAAGCACCAAAGGTCCCAAAAATTCAAAGATTTAGTAATACAAAGATCCAAAGCACCAAAGCAACGAAAATTCAAAGCTCCAACTATCTAAATATCCAAATATTCGAAAATTCAATGATTCAAAGATTCGAGGATTCAGAAGCACCAAAGGTCCCAAAAATTCAAAGATTCAATAATACAAAGATCCAAAGCACCAAAGCAACGAAAATTCAAAGCTCCAACTATCTAAATATCCAAATATTCGAAAATTCAATGATTCAAAGATTCGAGGATCCAAAAGCACCAAAGCAACGAAAATTCAAAGCTCCAACTATCTAAATATCCAAATATTCGAAAACTCAATGATTCAAAAATTCGAGGATTCAGAAGCACCAAAGGTCCCAAAAATTTAAAGATTCAGTAATACAAAGATCCAAAGCACCAAAGCAACGAAAATTCAAAGCTCCAACTATCTAAATATTCAAATATTCGAAAATTCAAAGGCTTGAATCGCCAAAGATCCCAAAGATTCAAAGATCCAAATAGCCAACAATTCAGAAAATCCAAATAAATATCTAAATATCCAAAATAATCCACTGAAAGGCGTAAATCACTAAGTTTAACAAATGAGCGAATAACGATGATGAAAACTTAAATGTTAAATATGAACTTGATAACCTAACGTTCCTTTTGTTTTACTCGACCTTCAATTCCTAACCTTACTTTTGCACTTCTTTCGAGTTTATTCAAAAAGTATCGTGGGATTTAAAAAAGAACTCAACATTAAACGAAAATAGTATTATTTAAACTATATTATATATATAAACTAGAATTATTGAAAATAATTAAGCCATAGAATTTAAAATAAATGAAAGTTTATCAAGTGATTTAACGTTAATTTACTAACCTAACTTTATTGCTTTTGCATCACAATTGCTAACCTTATTTTCATATTTCTACGGGTAAACGTACCCTGGCATTAATTAATGCATTCATTCCAAACATCGAAATGTTCAAATATCCAAAAATTCAATGATCCAGAGATCTAAATAAAGTAAATTCAAAAATCCAAATATCCAAATCTTTTAAAGTTCAATGATTCAAAGATCCAAAGATCCCAGAGACAATCCCTTAATGATAATGAAGAATGCAGAAATCCAAAGATTTCAAAGATCCAAATATAACACACTGACAACAGTATTACGTTGAAATTTACGGAAAAAAAAAAAAAAAAAATCAATTCTCTGCAAGTGCTAACAAACGCCACGGACATCGAAAAAAAAGTCACAGTTTTGTCGAAAAGAGTGAAAGCCACAGTTTGGCCACCGCTACAAGCGTAACTTGGTTTCCTCCAAGAAGGAGGCTCTTTTCTCGATGGTTCCTCGTCGTTCAGCGACATTGTTAAAGGGTTAATGGGCAATTGCCTGAAGAAGTTGACATCAGGTAGCATAGCCTGCCCTCTCTCTCTCTCTCTCTTTCCTCGCGAGAGATAGAGAGAGAGAGGAATTTGGCTTCGCCAGGCATTTTCCACGAGGACGAAAAACACACGAGCGTGGGTACGTGACTGTCGGTCCTCTTGACGAACTCTCACCGCTAGTTAATTCATTCGCGGCACGTTTGAATTGAGGACGTAACAACCTGTGCATAAGCACCGGGAACAGAAGTGTGAACGAGAGTGAAAGTGCCTTGGGTTTACGCCTTCGTTGCTTCACCACAGGAGGAAACACCGAAACACGGTTAACACGCTTAACTCGAATACACTTTGCCTAGACACTCGCTTTTTGCCATTGGCTTGAACTTACCAAAGATGCTGGGTTTCTGATGTAACCAACCAGGTGAGATAAGATAATTCACAACCTCTATCCACCTCTACAGTTTATTTGATTAATTCGACTCTACCTGAATCCTCACTTTCTGTCACTGATTTGGATTCAATTTAATATGTTGGAATTATTAACAGCATCCTGACACGACGAGATATGATGAAGTAAAAAGTATTCAACAACTCTGACAACTTTCTCATAACACTGGACTCCTCTGATCTCGATATGCTCTTGTTCATCTCTTGAGTTTAGCTGATTATCACAAGCCATCATTCAATCTTATTAAACGCTTCTTGTCTTGCTGAATATGGTAAATTGAATCTTGATGTAGTGAAGTAATGAAACGAATAAAATATTTAACAACTTTGAAGACTTTCTGTAACACGTGCTACTGGATTCTAAATCTTAGTAATCTCCTGAGTTTGATATATTGTATATACACTCTACTGAATCTTCACTTTTTACTACTAACTTGGATTTACTGTACAACAAGGATTAGAAATTGCAGACAATATTTAGAGTAATAAACAATAAATAACTCTTGAAATATTTGGCAACTTTAAAAACTTTTTATGACAATACATTTAATTGTACATCAATCATAAATCAAATCTAAGAAATCCATATTAGTATTATATGTAATATTAAATGATTTGTGTTCGGTTAATCAATTTATCTATGAATTATTTATATTTATTACGTACAATATTAATGATCCATATTAATATTATTATGTAATATTAAGTAATTTGTGTTCTCATATACTTGTAATTTATCTGTGAATTAGATCATTTACATTTATTGTACATATAATATTAATGATCTATATTTGTAACTGTAATTTTATTAATTCTATCTTCATCAGTTTTAGCAGCAGCAGTTACTATACTATTGAAATTTTAATACATCTCTTTCTTTCATCCCATACGAAGGAGTGATTCAATTTTGTATCAACATTCATTTTGATTTTTTAAACACCCAGAAGTTTATATTTTAATTTCACCAGTCTGTGTAAGTGTATTATTGACCTCTCGATCCTTGATTTATTGTTTGACTAATTATATTTTATATAATTTTTATTTATATGATTCCCTATCTTTACACACATACTTGCATACTTACATCCTCTGTTCCTTTCACTCATTGTATAATACTTCCTTAAAAGATCATAATATCAACGGTGAAATCAAAGACTATTAACAGCATCAATGAGAAAAATTCTTCTTCTCGTTGTTGATAAATAATCGACCTAACAGATTCGAAAACTTCATCAGACTGTCCAGAACTATTAAAACACGTTGATTCTACGAATCACAACGCGTATTCTTGAATCGAATCACGTCACGCTATTGCAGTGGCTCATCAAAAATGGATCTAGATAATGTGCTGACCTAATCCTATGAAATCGACCTAACGCCATTCCGACATAAATACATCTTTACAACCACGTAGCTTGTTAAATATTAAGTAACTCTATTACAAGAAACTATCCTTGCTACAGATATAATTTACTCTATACTGTCACTTGTCCGGTTCTATTTTAATTTCATGCATTAATCACTTAAAAAAAAAAAAAAAAAAAAGGTAATTGATCAATAAAAGGAAGGTCACTGATACGTGACGAAGAGCTTTCTAATTTCCAAAGAAACATTTCCAAAAACAATTAAAACAGTAAATAACAATTTTGAGAATGCGTGTCTATATAGTTTGCTCAAAGTGAATGGAGTAAAGTGATATGTTTACCCCTGCTCAGAAGCTCTTAAGCTATGTTGTGCTTCAAATCAAATTCAATTGTGCAACAAAGAATTTACAGAGTATTAATTTACGTATTAATTATAAATGTATTGTAAAATACACGTGCAATCAAAGATCTACATTAAGATGAATATTAGAATATTAAAAGTAAAAAGTGTCTCGACACATTTGAACAACAATTTAATGCTACAGCAAACTCGATAAATGTGCAAAATAATTTTTAAAACCAATTCTAATTTATTCTATCGATGTTGAAAATTTATATCTTTCCATCCTTCCACAAAAGATCTACAATTATCTAAATTCTAAAAAATTCTAGAAAAAGTAATTCTAGAGTATCGTGAGGATCAATCAGATTGATTCTACTGTAATTTCAAAATTCTAGAAAAATTCTACAATGTTCAATCATGTAATCTTCAATTATAATTATACAGAGTTGGCCAAAAATCACTTCCTACTAAAATAAATCCATAACTTTTTTAATACATATATTAAAAAAGTTTTCTCTTTTTACAGACTAAAGTACACAAAAAGCAATCAAGTTTGAACTTGAATTCAATTTAAAATTAATAGAATTAGTTTCTTTCTTACATTTTGATGTTTTTAAAAAGAATTAGGCGAGAAGAAATTTTTGGCCTACCTTGTATAAAAATCCTACAATTATCTAAATTTGACAAAATTCTAAATAATCCTAGGGTACAGTGAGGGCCAATTAAGAGATTCCACTGTAAATTTCTAAAATTCTAAAAAATCCAACAATATTACATAATTGTACGATAATAGTATGATTATAATAATTATATAATTATATAACCTACTATATAACTATAATATTTATTATAATATATTATTATAATTATTATATTTATTATAATTATAATATATTACATACATATATTACATCATATTACATTATAACATACTGTAATTATATTATAATTATATCTAATATTATATGATTATAGTGAACCTAATTCTCTGATTCTAGAATACTATGAGGACCAGTTGAAAGACACGAAGTTTTAACCTTTCTAATTAAATAGTAGGATCACCCTGCGTATCATCCGGGGATCTTGATCTTGATCAGATGTACTCCTATCAACGTTCTTCCGGTCGAGTTACGTGTATGTTAGAGACGAACATGTTGACAGCACGGTCTCTAGTCTTGAGGTAGTCCCTGGAGTCACGAAAGTCAGACGGATAGGTCGGAAGTCGAATAGACGAAGCTCGTACAGCTCCAGGGAATATCCCGAAGTTTCTCGGGAAGATTTGAAACGTTGCACGATGGTTTACCTAGAAGCTGAATCGAATATCGAGCAACAAAGATTTTCGACTTTCCGAATTTTCACCAAGAATCGCCGGACTCGTGCTCTGAATCTTTTACCTTCAGAGCCAGAAGATCTTCTTTACCTAGAAGTTATCGAATATCCTCTTTTGAAGATCACAGTTTAGAGGAAAATTAATGTTTATTTTCTGAGAAATATCTTTTAGATTGTGTAAGTAATTATGCATGGGATAATTTGATAGCAATTATTGTTAGATGACGACGAAAAGAATTAAAATACAATATTTCCTGCAATCTGTTTCTCTTTTATTCTTTTCTTCTTAAAGTTGGCAATCCCTAATTGTAATGGCGGATTGCGAAGCAAAACGTCATTACTGTACGCCCGTGGTTCCCAACGGGGGGCCCGTAGGAGGGACACAATTCGAGTTTCTAAAGGGGTAGATAATTTTTTTGCATCATTTCCTTAAATGAAAATTTAACCTAATTTTTCTCTTTCGTAGATGTCATGTTCTTTCGAAGCTTATTTATACCAAGTTAATGGAGCTTTCAGGCTCTCTCCGCGTCACTTTTCGAATAACAAGAGTGGGATTATCAAGAGTTTAAAGATGCTCAGGTGGGGCGTGGCCAAAAAAAAGTTGGGAACCACTGCTATGTAAGATGTTGAAGAATAATAAAAATACCGCGAGCAATTGAGTTTATTAAGAGCTGCGACAAACTAACACGATGGAAATATCTTATTAGCTTTGAGTAAAAGTACTTTCGCACTGCACAAGTAAAAATCTGAAATTGGTTTTAGTTTTGGTCCACTAATAAAGTTATATTTGTTCTTCGAAGATACGCGGAATAAAACCGTAATAATTCCGATTGTTAAGCAGTTCCTGCCATCTCGAATAAAAGATTTGCAAAAAAAAAAAAGAAAAAGAAAAAAAGAAGTTTCTACGTTCCGCTTCGATCGACGTGTTTCGCGTTCGCAATGAAATCGTCGAAAATGAAATTTCACGGCGGCCGAAACTGCGCCCTGTGTTCGCGCAACTTCTCTGTGGAATTCGAAATTAGGTGATAAAGCTAACGAGATGAAACGATGAAAAATGCATTGGACCGTGCCGAGAGGCAATTTCGATGGGAGTAGGTACGTACAAACACACGTGGCAGGCAAAAAGAGAAGGATCGTGGTTAAAATTTCAACGGAGGAAACGACGTGTCATATGCACCGACCTAATAAAGGGAAACGCGATACCGAAAACGAAAAGTTTCGCGATATGGTATACGACGCGTGGAGAATCCACCACACAGCAGCCAGCTGGCAAAAATTCCGAAAGCAGAGCACCGGTAACGATTACCATTCCGGTAACCCAAAGTCGTTTACGACAGCGTGGTCTCCGATACAAGCCTCTGGGGCTTCACTCCAGCTATGATTGTTCGCGTTTTTTATCTTTCCTCTTTTCCCAGACCCAAAAGTAATCAGACCGTTTGTCAGTCGAAGTCGAAGAATCCACTGGCGATCCACTTCCGCGGAGAATCGAATTTTCTAATATCTAAAACTGTCCGACGTTTCGAAGCGCGATTTGAGGTTATAGTCACTACTAGAGGGCGGGGTTTCGTTACGTTGGTACCTGTGGTTTTTTAAGCGAAATAGTAGATACGAAGCTCGAAAGTAACGTTTATAGCAAAGATTTGTAAAATTGTTCGATTGACCCTGTGAGTAGATAAGAAAGTATTCGTACTTCTTATAATAAAATTATTTTTATTGAAACGGTATTCTAACACAGAAGACTATGTTTATCAAAATAATGTTCCAGGGAATTTTTATTTAGTTGCAAAGTTAGCCAGTGCTAAAGACACTGATTAAGTGTTACTTTAAAGCAGTAATTCCCAACCCTTTTTTTTATCTCAATGCCCCATCTCTGCGACACATGATTTTTATTATTCAAAAAGTGAATTTTTGACGTGAAGGGAGAAGCTCCATTAACATGGTCTGAACAAGTTTCCAAAGAACATGACATACATCCACGAAAGGGAAAATGTTAGAAAACTAAATTTTCATTCAAAGAAATGGCAAAAATTCACTGTTGATAACTCATTCTCGAATTGCCTCCTTGGAAAATGAAATTTTCCTCCGTATGGGGCGTGGGCCCCATGGCTTTAGAGAAAAAAGGGAATCAATTTTCTGAGAAGTATTTTACACGATATAATTTTCTGAAGAATATTTTATATACTTGCACGTAAGAAGCTGCTTGTATTTATAAAATTTCTAACTACAAAAGCACGTATTAACAAAAATTTGCTCCACTAAGACAATCATACGACTTGAGTTTACATTCTCGGCATCCTTAATGAATCGATCCTCAGAATCCACTCGAAGTAATCGAGGAACAAGCCCTGTTCATCGAGCGGATATTAGCCGAAAAGGCATCCTCGAGAGAATCTCTGATCAAGAGGGTGTTCGAGCCGCGATAGCGACGAAAAATAACTGGCCACGGCCTATCGGCGTTGGTCAAAGGTCACTGACGATGAATAGGCTCTTACAAATGGATTAAACCAAGTGTGTGAGCGCTCGCGGCACTGATCCATTAACAAACATACCTCCGAATTTCCAAGATCCATGGGTGTACAGAGACGCGCCTAATCTCGAAACTAGAGATAGATACGAGCGTCTCATACGTAGATTCGAAACTTTTGACACAAACAATTTCCTATGAGCATCATTGTAGGTACGATGATCGGTAAATAATAAAATCACCGTACTACAAACATAACGAATAACTATATATACTATGTTATTATTAATATTTTTTTAAATAACTATTAACTAACAATATTTAAACGAACAATAAAATTATAATTATTTATACACTTTTAATTACTTATTTAATAATAACTATAAATTGTGAACTTTAGACTTTTGACTGCAGACTTTAGAATGTATAAACTAGAAACTAGAATGTCCATTAATTCTTTTACAACTGCTATTTATATGCTCGCCAATTTGTCATGTATCCTTGACAATTATTTACGAACATCTCCTTGGTAATTTTCTTTAAATATTGATTTCTTACATGATTTTTTATTTTCCAGTTTTACGAAGTTGGCACCGTGAATTTATCTAAAATGAACTCTTCGACGAGACGGTTGAGAACTAGATGTCGCTGGAATACACGTCGCTACAGACAGCGTCCCGATGCGCGTCAGAGATCTTTTTTTTTTTTCTACTATTTGTCGTTTGTTTTTGTTTTCTTGTAGAACACTTGCAGAGAATTTCATCTTTACACTCTGACGTGAGAAAAGAATTCCTTCAAATTTATGAAAAACCTCGAGAGATTCTTAAGGGCGTCAAATTTTTGGAGAATACTTTGCAAACTTCTGATCTAAACTTTCCAATTTTCGAACTTAGCAACCATCAAATATCTGCGTCCGACGATTAAGAAAATCCCCCATCTTTACACTAACGCAAACGCCAATTGAACAAATAGCAACATGCTTCTCTCCCAAGATTTTCCATGCAATTTTCAAATGTTGCATTCGCCTTCTTTTTTTCACCTTTTACTATGCAAACATCGCTTCAGTATACTGCGGTACCTGATCTGCAGTATTCGTAACCTAACCTAAACCTAACCCACGAAACGAAATATCAAATTGGAATGACGTGAGATTCATAGCACGTACGAATTGGACTCGATCCCACCCCTACTTGAGAATCCTGATCGAATTATGTATAACGAGAGAACACGTTTCTAAGATAATAATCGTTGACTAACCGATGGAATAATTCATTCGGCCGGTTTCCGCGTAGCGTGCACGAATTCGTATTCGAACAAGCAGAAATCGTGCTGGTTTCGCGTGTTCGAGCCAATATCTGCTAGTATTGTTTGGAATGATATTAATATTGGTAGGGAAACAAGATTGGTATTTGTTAAATATTAGTACATATTGCCATTTATAACCATAAAATTATCCTGATATTTTACATAAGATATACGTAACACATAAAAGAATGTCTCATCTACTATTACCATCTTCATTTACGTCGAAAATTAATATCATCAGAATATGTATATCCCATTCAATATGCATATACCCGTAACATTTTTCACAACAGGTAATATAATATAATATAAATCCATCTATCAATCTATGAATCTATAACCTACAAAATTCTCTAAAATCTATAAATCTATAACCTATAAAATTCTCTAAAATCTATAAATCTATAACGTATAAAATTCTTTAAAATCTATAACTTATAAAATTTTCTGAAATCTATAAATCTATAACCTATAAAATTCTCAAAAATCTATAAATCTATAACCTATAAAATTCTCTAAAATCTATAAAACTATAACCTATAAAATTCTTTAAAATCTATAACTTGTAAAATTTTCTAAAATCTATAAATCTATAACCTATAAAATTCTCTAAAATCTATAAATCTATAACCTATAAAATTCTCTAAAATCTATAACTTATAAAATTCTCTAAAATCTATAAATCTATAACCTATAAAATTCTCTAAAATCTATAAATCTATAACCTATAAAATTCTCTAAAATCTATAACTTGTAAAATTTTCTAAAATCTATAAATCTATAACCTATAAAATTCTCTAAAATCTATAAATCTATAACCTATAAAATTCTCTAAAATCTATAACTTGTAAAATTTTCTAAAATCTATAAATCTATAACCTATAAAATTCTCTAAAATCTATAAATCTATAACCTATAAAATTCTTTAAAATCTATAACTTTGTAAAATTTTCTAAAATCTATAAATCTATAACCTATAAAATTCTCTAAAATCTATAAATCTATAACCTATAAAATTCTCTAAAATCTATAAATCTATAATCTATAAAATCTATAAAATAATCTATAAATCTATACAATAGAATGTAAATAATATAAATTTATGTTATACTACATTTATATACAATACGACATAAATATATATAAATATAATATATATTTATATACATATTATACAAATACATATTTATATACGCATTACACAAATATAATATATATTTACATATTATATATAAACACAATATAATATAAATATTATATAAATATAAATACAAGTTAATAATAAGAATGATAATAATATAAATCGATGTGTACGCATTTCTTAAGCTGAAGTGCTTATTCCCTTCTCTATGAACTTTCTGTATTTTCGTCTCTTTCAATCCCAGCCCACTCGGTAACTTCCGCTCGGCTCGGTTTACCACGTAATCGAATTCCGTCGCTTTGAGTTACAAGATACAGGACGAAGTAACAGTAACAACGACGACATACAATGCCGGCAAGATCTTTATAAAAATGTTTCGTTAATATAGATATAACTAACTAGCTTCGTTACACACACTTTCTCTCTCTCTCTCTCTCTCTCTTTGCTAACTTAGCTAACAACCAATTTTTCAAGCTTTTGAAAGAGACACACAGGGTTTGCGTTGCTTTTGCGCGACTTTGTGTATCTCCGGTGCATCAAACACCGTTCATTTCAGCGCACTTAAGTCAGAAGAACGAGGAAGGCCAATTAACGCTCGGCTCGTTATACCAAGCTGCTCTCCGCGTTACTTTGCACGTGCGCCGCGAATCCAAACAAACGCGATAAAAGACGCGGGGGGCCGATATCGCAAAATACGCGCTTCTCATCCAATTATATTAATTAAATATCGTCAGGACAAGACGGAAAAGAGGGCAACACGACAATACAACGGTATCATCAATTGTTTGCGAATCACAGAGAGAAAGAAAAAAAAAAGAAAAAAAGAACAACTCTTAGTTGTAACTACAATGTGTAACAATCTTTGAGACTATTGAAGAGCTCTTAGTTAAATTTCATTCTTTTCTCATGTTCACATTAGTGTTTAATCCTCTCGCTATAGAGGTAATTACAGTCTAAACGCAACATATTGCAAACGTTGTTACAATATGAGATTATGGCGTGTAATCCAATGGGAGATTGGAATAGAAGTTATATCCTGACGTTGCAGCAGTAAGTAATATCTTATAATATCATCCGGCGTGCCTGCAAGTACCGTAGAACTGCATTTATTGAAACGATTAAAGTCTCACTTGTTCGAACGTGAACTGCTATTATGTGTAGTAATAGGTGGATAATTGGTGAACCCTCATTGTACTCTCCTCTTACTTATCCCAACTACCTAAAACTGAAATTGCATTACTTTTCATTTTTTTTTTTTTTTTTTTTTTTTTTGACAGAAACGTGAAATTTTAATTCCAAAGAGCAAAGTGGTAGATCATATTAAAATTTCGCGGAGAGAATATGGTGCTGTACACGAGCAATTTGTACTCTCCAACAAGAATAAGGTCTGCAATAGAGTCTGTATATTTCACTATGTGGTTAACAGACTCGCTATGTGGCAACCCGTTTCTACTGCAGCGGCAGACTTATTTCTACTGCAGGCAGCAAAACGTCAGAGTGTAATTTCTATTGAACACCGGCTTACACCAAGAAGCCTCAAATTGCGTCAACGACATAAACTCGTAACAGCTTGAAATCCTTCTTTTGCATGTAACTCACTAGTCAGCTGTATCTATAAGAGAGAACAACACACGAGGTGTGTAATTCGAGTAACACGCCGGCGTGCAGTGCGCCCCTTTCGACTGCGTATAGCGAAAGGGTTAAACCGTGTAACGAAGCAGAATCTATCATGGTCATCGAGTAATCTCGTTATACGAGGGGGCAACTTTTATCTCTGCACACTTGCCGCGGTTACGTAAAGTTATTAGCTTGACCTATATTTCCACGACGGAGAAACAGAGAGAGAGAGAGAAAGAGAGAGATTGAGGGGGAGGGAAAAAGCACGCACTAAAATCCCACGAATTCCTGGGAAATTGGTCTTAAGAATCTGTTTATCCCATTTCGAGCTTTCTCTCTCTTTTCTCTTACCCTCTTACTGTTTCTTTTTCTACCTTTCTCTCTCTCTCTCTCTCTCTCTCTCCCTCTCTTAGATTTGAGTTTGCGAGAGAAAGTAAAAAGTCAGATAACGTACAGACCAAGGACGTTTATGCAGTTTCTTATTATTACAAAGGTAATTAAGAAGTAAAGTTCGGTAGGAGTAAAGTTTCTACTGAAAGAATTATCGATAAAGTATGCGATAAATAAAACCAATTCGCGGTAGTTTTAACTGTTAACGACTTCGACGATAACTTCTAATGATACAGTTACACAACTACTTTTCTTGTTTGTTACATTTTGTGTAGCAGCGACTGTCTTACATTGTGTGTCGCTATTCAATTAAAATTTGGTTGTTCACGGTCATTTGAATGTACAAGGCAACTCGTTTCACAGTTTCTTGCAGTTACGTACTGTCTATCTTCGAAGTGAAGTTGGTTTTTCCACTCAGAAATTGAAGGGCAGCGTAATCTTTACGCGTTGTTGCCTCTTTACTTCTATCATTATTTTTGGTTGACGGAATCATCTTGTTTTGTAACAACCATTTTGACCGACGTACAGTTCATAAATTCTGTAGATTCTTGCCCTTTGAAATATTCGTTTGTATAAATGCATAAACATCCACAGTCTAGTCAAGTCATATACATGTACATATATATAATATATAGGGAAAGGGTCAATAGAAAAAGGAAAGCAAAATGAAAATCAGGTGGTACTCACGTTGACTGCTGCTCCGTCTAATGATGTTCTCAAGGAATGTGTTTTGCGGGGCGACCAAGCCCCTGCGCCCCCCTGGCATCCTTTCTTCCTTGGATGATCCCGGATGCTGGTCGCTGCAGCTATCAGGACCTTGTCCAGCCTCTGGCTACGACGTGCTGTCTTTCTCGCCACATGTCCCAACCTTCTTCTCTCTTCTTGCAAATCTCCTTCCCCTTCTTTCACTTCTATTCTCTCGTTAGACTTTCTTCGGGCAGCTGCACAGATGCATGCACACGCGCGACGATAAGCGACGTGAACACGTTCACTAACTGAATGCCATGATCCGAACAGGGTAGTTCACCATTGTGGTATCGTCCGAATCACCTGTCGGCGGTTTCACGTCCGCCTGGAACCGGTCCAAACGAGCACACAAACCGCCGCAATCCCGCTATCGAACCTGAAGCGGGTGGGTTATCGAACAGGTTGTAGCAGTAGCAACACCAATTGTCTCGTACACGTCCGTGTAAATCCTCCGAGCGAGAATTAGTTCGCACCTTCTACGACCAGAAACAAGTTCCTCTGAACCTTTGACCAACTGGGACCGATACAATCTTCTTGATTTTCCCGACGCGGCACCCAACACACAGTTTTTTTCCCTACGTGTGGTGTGGTGTGTGTGTGTGTGTGTGTGTGTGTGTGTGTGTATATATATATTTATATATTTATATACACAGAATACTCGAGCTACCAGAGCTACGCGAAAAATTGAAAACTAAAAGAAGAAGAAAGTTGAACGTAGGTAGTAATAACAACGCGAATTATCCAGGACAGATCTTGGACGATCTCAGGATCCACCTGGCGTAAACCTAGACGTCTCTGTCGTCACCTGAACGCGAACGGTCCTCCGTTGCCCCAGCGATCGGCGTTCCTATACTTCCTCCAGCTTGCTACTACGTGATCCAGCTCCGCGTCCCCCGTGAATCCAACTCGCGACGGAGGAGATGCAGACCTGACGCGGCTGCTGCTGCTGCTGCTGCTGCTGCTGCTGTTGATCTTCTTCTTCTTCTTCGTCGTCGTCGTTGTCAACGACGAACGAACGACCGACGACCGACGTCGGGAAGATGGCAAGGTGGAGGAGGAGGAGGGGCTGGCGATGGAGAACGACGATCCGAAGGATTTATCGAGGCACCGACCACGACAACGTCGATGGGCTCGCGGAAGTGTCCTCGGCTGGCGGACGCACGATCGATGACCCATCTAACCGCAGTCCTTCCAGGTGATCGCGCGCGCTATCACGGAAACCCGACGGCAAGTAATTGGACGATTGCGCGCTACCTGCCACCTCGTTCTCCACATCCTCGGCGTCCTCCTCGGCGTCGGTGCAGCTGGTGCCCGCGGAGGAGGACATCCCTTAAACAGGGGGACGTAGCCCAAGGGGGATTCTCTCGGTCACATCGTTCTCGCCCGATCCTCGCTTCCTCGTGTTTTCTCCTTTGTCGTGGTGACGATTGCTCCTCGACGATCAGTTAAACCAAGGTTCGACTCAACACGCGAGCGATCTCGACGGTGAATCGAGAAGTTGCAGCTGCTCGAGAATCGCTGCAACGAAAAAGAGAGAAACAATTAGAAATGTATTTTAGTAGTTAGAATTATTTCTTACTGTCAGAGAGAAAAAAAAAGAACTCTTCCACTTCTGGAAGATTCCCAACAACACGCAAGATTTAAACCTTTGTCGAATGTCGTCAACACGACGTCACAGTTTTTACCACAGCAACTCTTCTGTTGAGTCACACTCGGGGAAAAAAAAAAAAAAAATTGAAGCGCAAAATCTCAACCCTCGAATAATTTTATAATCTCGTCCATGGGGGACGTGGATGAACGAAGTATAAGACAAGAAATCCCAGCGAGCATCGAGAGAGCATTAATATTAAAGCGCGAGCTATTTTCCTGACCGGACGTCGAGCTGCCAACGGTGAATGATAAAATTGCGTTTTCATGTCGCTGACAATAAATCGCGGCGAGTTATCTTTATGGATCCGTCGGAGCCGTATTTACGCGAAACAACAACGGCCCACGAGGGGAGATTGTTACGACGACGACGACGGGGGGAGGGGGGAGGGGGCTCTCCTCAGCTTTCGATCCCCGAGCTTTCCGAAAGATGGGAATAATTGGAGTGGAAGCATTTGATTGACGATGAAATCCTGTCTCCAGATACTGCGACGTCGCGTCGCGTTTCATCGTTTGTCGCGCGCCGCACAAACGAGAGTACGAAGAAGACTTCCGGTTTTCGTTTTCCATGCCTCGATCGAGCAAATTGTGCGATTAATTGGAAAAAATTTGGATGCCGCGAAAAGCAATTAAAATGAGACGCGCTGGAAAAAGAAGAATGTTATTAGAAAAAGAAGTTTGATCGACTATAACCTTTTGATTATATTGATCATATATGAATATGATTTATCATATTCAATCATATTTATTTACACTTGAACTACATAATTTTTTGATTGTATTGATTGTATCGATAATTGACTTATGATTTTTCTGTTAACTATTAAAATGTTATAATTATAACGTTTCAGTGATTATTGATTGCAAGTTATTGTCACGCGTTCATGCTTATAAATTTTACTAATACCATTTTGAATGTTGAATTATGTTAATTTTATATCGTTATGTATGGGTGAGTCGCTATAATATATACAAGACTAAAAGTTGAAATATCTTCGAAACGATTAACTGCACTGAAAAATATTTTAAGTAAAAGCTGAATGATCTGGGAAGAGGCATTGATTGATGTAATTATTTTCAATGTTAATGAGTGGTGTTTTGAAGATTAAGTATTGAATTTATGCCACTATTTATGCTGAAAGTCGGCATTGGTTCATTTAATAAAACATTGCAGTGTGATATTCGTCTAAAACCGAATACCTTTGCTCAATTATTATGCTCTCCAAATGTTGGTGTTCTCAGATTGTCTCTTTCATCAGATCTTTCTGTTCTTTTTTCGTGGCCAACTCTAAAAAAATAAACAAATAAAATCTACATCAACGAATTGTCGACAAATGTGTTCAACTAATTAATGTGAAATATTCTGAATACAATGTCAAATTAATTAATGTGAAATATTCTTCAAGAATTAAACTACAAAAGTGTTTAGATGTCGATGGTCATCACTTTGGGCACATTTTGCGATAACCAATGAATAATGAAATAAATATTTATTTTATGAAATAATTATTTATTTCCAACGACAACAAATAACTAACAAACATTACACAATCTCCTGTTATTAAAAATGCTACTTATTATAGATCAATTCGTAAAAATACTCTGCGAGCATCTTTAATTAAATTATCCGAATTATTTTAATGGTTTTACTTTATGGTATAACTTTACTTTAATACCTTTCCTTTTATAAAAAATGACCAGCTAAATCGAATAATGTATTGGAAATATATACGATCTCGCTTAAGAAACAAATTTAACCTTCAAACGCATCCATTACACATCCACTTTAAAAAAATAATGATTGCATCAATTAATGCTCCTTTTGCATCTAAAATATTTTTCGGATGTGATTAATTGTTTCGAAAATGTTTCAGCTACAGTTTCTAATCTCAAACGACTCACCTATTGCGTACGGCAATGTATCAGTACATACATAGAACAACGATGATTTTTCCGTTCTTCTCGAGTTCTTAACCTCCTGAAATTCTGATCTTAATCCAAGCTCGAAGGAAAATCAAAGTGTCACGTCACGCGATGAGAAAAATGCAAGAATCCGGGGAAAAAGCAACGGATACGTAGAAAAGTCCACCACGTACTGTGCACGTCGAGAGCCCAACGACGGATTCAAAACAACGCCAATCACGTCGCGAGTTTCATCGGTCTTCCAATCAGCGAGTCCCAATGGCGTAGCCGTTTGTTTGTCGGTGATTTCCGAGGCTAAAGCGTCTTTCGAGTGCAACCTTTCTCCTCGAATCGATCCAACTTCCGAAACGCCGGGGATCCGCGGTCCGCCGTATCCAGGTTAAAGTTAAATCAGCCGAATTGCTGAAAATTGCCGTGATATGTTTCAATTATTCAGCCGCGGAGGTGTTCTTCCTTTCCTAAACGGCAATTGGTGAATTCAAGTGAACGCACGTACTAATCGATAGAGGACGTAAAGTGCCACTGGTGGCGATTTCCGGTGAACAAAAAGCGTTAACGCTTGAAACTGGCAGTTACGAGTTTAGCTCTATGTTGCGATAATTTTAGAAAATTATCGCTGACCTGCATCTGCACTGAAAAGTTGTTAGAACAGTACAAATTATTAAAATTCCTAAGCTCTCGTGGGAATTTTGCAAATCTGCAGTAAAAACGTGCTTAGAAACTTGTAAATAACTTTCAACTTCATTTCTTTGCAACTTTCATTCACTGTATTCTCAGTTCGTCAGTACGATTAAATCTACCATCAAATATAGTATTATATAGTATAGTGTTACAGTATTGTACTATATGTAGTATTATATACGGCGTATCAAAACGGTACAATTAAGTAGGTGATGAAATTGTATAAAGAAAAGAATGGAAAAGAACAAATTTTTTTTCATTAAAACCTTCCTTTTTCGAGAAAATCGAGTTTGGAAATTTGTCAACTATCACCTTGAATTTGTTTAATTCTAGATGTGATAGAGAAAAATAAAGACAGGAAGTTATTCTATGTGCGAAAATAAGTAAAGGATACTAAATATTTTCTTCTGAAACTTTTTTCTAAAATAGTTTTCGAGAAAAGCGAATTTGAATTTATCGAGTATACGTGTACCAAGGCTATTTTAAACAAAATATATTCAAAACCTACTTTCTCGAAAATGACGCCTTAAACGAATTTCATTCTGCATTTTTCGATTATTTCTCCACATAGAATATGCTCATGTCGATTATTCTCGCCTGTCCAGTATGGAATCCAGTTGATAAATTTTCAAACTTGACTTTATCGAAAACGAAAAATCTAATGAAAAAATTTTATTCTTTCTTTTCGATCCATTTTTTTCACGTAGAATCACCTCCTACTTTGTAGCCTCCACGCTTGTATCACTGTGTTTCTGAGACATCCTGTTTACAAATGGACCGAACAGATGAGATCACCTCAGTATTTTCGCTCTTTTTGTTGACAAAACTTCTCCGGCAAAAGTTGCACTATTTTAAGAGGCAAACGTAGTGCTGAAAATATTTTTTTTCAACAATCATTTGTTTACGAATTTTCAAGGTCATTGTTATTTCTTTTGCAATTAACCTATATTTATTTTTAGCTTTTGCACTTTCGCAGAGCATGAAAAAAAGAAATAACCTATGGAACCATATCATTTATCTCTGAAGTAATTTGCTTCTAAATGTTATTAGAATTCGTGCTGATTCGCACATTCGAATGCACACATTCTTGAAACATTTATCATCAGAAAATATCTTTGGAATTCACTGACGGTTCGGCTACAAGTATTCGAAATGATGGTCATTCGCTGCAATGCACTGTTAGTAGCTTTTCAACAACAATTCCTTGTACGCATTGTTCTTGTGACATTAGTTCCTATGACATTATTGATGCGCAAATCATATGTGACTCGCGATGAGATCTAAAGAAATTTCAATTACATTCAAACACAAATAATATCATATTCTGAAAAATAAATAAATCATCAGATTCTATAAGTTGTTAAATTCGTTTCTTTCTTTCTTTTTTTTTTGTGCTCTACAACAGCATAAGATGTGCAGAAGAAATAACAATAACCTTGAGATCTCGTAAACAAATAATCAGCGACAACGAATATCCCCAGCATTATATTTGTCTATTGAAATAATACAATCTTATCTTCGGAAGTTTCTTCTTTTTGTGCAAAAAAAAATAGCGGAAACATTAGGTCCAGACGCCTTACAAGAGTATCTAAAAACGAATACAGGTTAATTACAAAAGAAATAACAATGATCTTGAGATCTCGTAAACAAATGATGATCAAGAATATCTTTTGTCACAAAGAATATTATTCACTATTAGATTTGTGTATTAGAGTAGTGCGGCTTTATCCTCAGAGGTTTCTTTTTTTTCTTTGCACAACAAAGAATAGCGGAAACGATATTTAGACGATCCCATTTAGCTGGTCCACTTTGTACAGTACTACGTAATACAGTCCAAGAATTGTCTTTCTTCTGCAACACTCACATCATTTGCCATTTAAACTCGCCAATTAACGTGGTGGAATCGAATCCAGGCTCGGTGGCAGCTGGTTTCCTTTGTTTTCACACGGAAATACGCTTATACGACGCCTACGGCGCAACAGCTAATCCGCGCATCCTGCACGCCACAATTACGCAGCCGAGCTTGACATCAGTGGCGCCACAGAACGCTCATCGATCACATATCGATGTCCTATCGACCACTATATCGATCTACTTGACCAACTTCATTACTACGATTAATTCAAATTACAAGAAGTATGTAGAAATAAAACTCTACACAGTTGAGTTAAACTTACCGATGATCAATGAATTTTACAAGCCACGAGTTAAAAATGACCAGCGTCAGTGAATTTTATCCCTCATAAGTAACAGGTTTGATGATATGACGATATGCGTATATAGATTATGATATATATATATATATATATATATATAGTTATATATATAACTATATATATATAGTTGAATCTATATATATATATAGATTCACTATATATATATATAACTATATATATAACTACATATAACTATATATATATAACTACATATAACTATATATATATAACTATATATATACTATATATATACATATATATATACATATATATATATATATATATATATATATATATATATATTATATATAGATTCAACTGAATTATGCAACGAAGGTAAGAAGAAGGTTATAAAACGTTACAATTCTCAAGTGAATTTCACTGCTGACTTTATAAATCCGACGTAAGCGTCCTATTTTGCTAAAATTCGTTGTTTTGGTAAAACAGAAATCTGTAACCTACGATTACCACTTGTCAGTTAATTGTCAATTTACGTTACCGATTAAATACGTTCATTGCCAATAACTATATAATATACTACCAATTAAATATATTCATTATCATATTGCCAATTAGTAAACAATCGTACAGAGTGATGCAAATCGTCGTCAAGGAATCCAAGAAATCACAGAGTTAAGTTTTCAAGAGGAGCTGTACCAAAGAGACATCCGGCCTGTACCAAAGTTTGAGGTTAAATACGCCACGCCACGCCACGCGGAACGTGAATAAACGACAACCGCCAGTTAGACGAATGTTTCGAAAACTCCATTTCTGTCAGCTGTCATCGGACGTCGAAACAAAAGGGGGAACAACTGCAAAGTTTTCTGAAGCATTTTTTTTTTTCTCTCCGTTCCTGCGAACGGACGGACGCTTGTCGATAGCATCGATATTATCACACCGATGGAAGCAGTTTCTCTCTGCCGAGAGACGGAAACTACGCACGGACGTGCTCTTTAAATATTTTACGAACATCCATAAGACGTATCGAGCGGAGCTTAGCAGAATCGTCGAAGGGATTTTTCGCCCGTATCTCAGGGAGGGCAATTCGAGCAGGATCACGCCCGGTCCACTCAACGGGAAGATTACTTTTCTTCCCTTGACGTTGCACCAGCGCCAGATCCTGGCCCGTTCCCCTCGTTATCTTTTGTTTCTTTGTCAGCGGGTATTACTCTTTGTACCAGTGTAGCAGTGACGCGTCGAAATTGCTCCTATTGACGGCCTGTTGGTACACGTTTCACGGCCGCCATGTTTGTTTTTTTAATTTGGCGAAGGAAAAGAAATAATTGAACCTTTCGAAGTAAAATCTCCCATCGTCGTGATTTAGAGGCTGATGATTCTTTCGTTTTGCAAATTCTGCATTCTCCGAGTTAATCCTTTTGCAGGTCACGTTCACCTTTTGTAAATTAACCTTTTTTGCAGATCATATTCATATTCACCTTTCTGCACAATTCAGATTTCTCCTTGTTGGTGAATTCAAAAGTGAGGTAACACACTTTGTTGTTTCTATCGCCATACTCTCTCCAATGATGAACCTTATCGAAGAAGCTTCTCCAAAAATAGAATTCTATGCAGAGATACTTTGGCACAAAACCATGAACATTCAGCGATTGTTATTAATCATTCTGTTGCAACAATCACTCCTACAGATTGTCATGAAACAGGTTTATACATCATAGGTGAATCTACATACATGTGAATATTTTATGTTAATTTCACATCATTTTACGTTTCAGTATCATTACATACATCCAATAAAATTTCAGAATAATAACCTTACGTCGGATTTTATTTCTATCACAGTGGCTTGGAACTTAAGAGAAAAACATTTATAGAATAAGTCGATTTGCAAATGATTGGACTCGAGCTGCAAAAAGGTGAACACGAGCAATTCCAAGTGCAAAAGTTGCATTTGTTTATTTTAATGAATTTTAATAAATTGCTGATTTGAAAACGCGTTATATAATTCGTCCGTTCTTAGTTGCAGGCAGTATGTTCTTAGTTGACCCTGAGTAAAGTACCAGGGACGTTCGCACGACGTCTCGATTCGTTCACACGACATGAAATTCGGATGCAATTGGAACGAACCACGCAGAGATGCCTGCACTGTCGAGAAGCATCGGTGTTTGCACGCTCGTTGAAAATACGCCGCGTCAAAGGACTAATTAACCACGTGGAATTTAACTTTTTTTAGGCGAGTGGGCGCCACTCCCCGGCGAAAAACCAACTCGTTGACAAAATTACTGTATTAAATGGTACCTGTAAGTGTTCACAGTCGGACAAACTCTGACGACCAAAATTTGCAACAGAGACTTCAACAATCCAGTTTTTAAACATTTAACAAACAAACAAAAAAAAAAAAACTTCTACTACGATTAGCCTGGAAGAAAAAAGGGAACGTCAAAACGCAAATTGCGAAAAAGCGGATTTTCGTTTTCCACGGTTGGGAGAAAAAAAAAAAAAAAAAAAAAAAAGAAGGAAATTTGATAAATGCCTCCTTGAAAGAGAAAGTTCGACGATGAAGTTTCACGGACACACATTTTACCACGTCGTATCGTGAGTATCGTTTACATTTATTGATTTCAGTCGTGTTGTATTTTACCGCGAGTATATTTTCAACAGTTCAACGCAGAGAGCTTGACGAGGAATGACAATTGAATTAAAAGCGCACAGATAATGCGGGTCGAAAGGGAATCGCGGAATCTGCAAGTGAAATGAAGGACGCTGAATAAAACCGGGATGGTTCGCGCGGACCGGAAGTCGCAAGGGCACCCGCACCCAGCAGGAGAATTGGCTCGCCAATGTCCGCAAAAACCGCTGTGAATTTTCCGTTGAACTCGAGCATTTTCGGATTGAAAATTGTGACTCTAGAATGCCACGATCTTCCTGTAATTCAAGCGATTACGGAAGTTATCCTGTCGCTATCTGAACTTGTTAATGGACCGTCGTTGTCTATCGAACTGCCCTAAATGTAACTATGAAGATCGCGAAAGGGCGAAACGACACGAGCAGATCATTGAGAATTAACCCTGTACAATTAAAAATTAAAAACAATCGTGCATGTATAAAACACGAAGTAAGCGAGTGAATTAAGAAACCGAGATTAACAATAATCGCTAGAAAACTTTCTACTAATTTGAAGATTTCCTACAAATTAATGTTCAACGTTTTACAAGGGAGTTTACAGTTTGTCTCTTCGTTTCAGGATATTTTCCAGTCCGAGACCTCTCCGCAAACTCGATACGTCGACGTTCGTTGGCTGAACGAGTCGCAGAGTTAAGCTAATCCACCATTAAACGAATAAACCGAGGACGCGACAAAGAGCTCCTATTATATAACGGACGACGAAGAAGCGGCAAAAGGGAGGGCAGGCAGTCTCAAAGGTGGGATTCGATCCGCCTGGAATCAACTGTTCCACTCGATTTTCACGAATACGCGGCGAATCCCCCGTGGGTTTTGTCCGGCGAACAAAGTGTAGCAAAGTAAAGAGAATCGATGATGACTCTCCACCGGTTGGAAGCGACTTGTCCGATTTGTCGAGAATGTAACCGGAAGTGGGAGTGAGGAGAGCGCCTGGAGAGTCGACGAAACTACGATCTTCCGGGGGAAACTTCTTCCTTGGAGAGACTTTAAATTTTTTGCGAACTTACAATTAATTTCGAGACGATCAAAGGGCATTTCTTCACCCGACTTTGTCTCTTCCGGCGACGTTCAGTTTGTAGTATTTGATTGCCATCGTTGACGAGTGGCGTGCGAAGAGAAGCGAGCAGTACATAATGGAGAAGAGCCAGCAGCAAATCGAGCTAGTCCGATTCGCAAGAATTCTAATAGCGTTCGAAGGTCGACCGAAAGTGGAAAAGTAGTTCGCCTGCCTCGATCGATGTCGAGCTTTCCCGATGAAATGACAACGAACGGACGATCCGCCGTTTTACTCAACGTGGTTACTATCGTCGTCCGTCGATTGTTGTTGGTTTCTATTTCATTCTCAACGTAAAGTATTGAGCCCCGAATCTAAATGATGAATCCGAATATTGCAATTTTCATCTATCTCGAAATTAGCGACTAATTAAAAATTTTCTAAACTTCTGAATTCCAGAGGGAACTTGTACACGTACAAATATGGAAGATTCCTTAGTCTCTGAGATGAATCTCAAACCATCGAAGGACATTTCAATTATCCGTCAGTGTCTATAATGCTCAGAGGAAACAGAAATCTCTCGCAGCGTATACCAGATATAGCTTAAGATAATAAACACAGTACTGCGTAGAGAAAAACCGACGAGGCCACGAAGGAAAACTCGTTGCACAAGTCGAGACAACGATTTCCCATTTTCCGATCGGTGTTTTCACCGACACGGGGGCCGAACCGGAGGCGACACTTCCGGCAGATCAGCTTGTCGCGCTGGGAGGAACGCCAGAGTACGAGTTTCGAAGAGAAAAAGACGAGGATGAAAGAGGGCAAAGACCGTGCGAAGAAAGAGGTCACCCGGATTCCGAGCGGTCTTCTCTTAACTCTCGCACCAGAAAGCGAGTCGTATCGTAAGGTAGCCCATCATTTTTCGTGGGAGGAGTTTTTGGCACGGCTGCCACCTCCCCCCCTTCTTTTTCCCTCCGTAGAGTTCCCACACTCCAGGAGAAGGAGTGATCGATCGATCCGCCAAGACTATGCTTTTACCACCTACCACACCACGCTGCCGATAGAGAGACGCCATCAAGAAAAACGCACGATTACTACGGATCGTTTTTCGCTTCTCTAAAAACCTTCCAGCTGGCTGCTCCGTGGTTGCTTTCAACGATATTATTCCAACACCGAAATTGCATATTGCAGATTGGTTAGAATCAGAGAAAGAGAGAGAGAGAGACGATCGCGTGGACGTGGACTTGATCTTCGTACACGTGCGAGACCCTTCTTATCGAGAACCTTCTAATTTCAGAGCGAGTATAACATGCATGTATAAGAAGGTGTACACACACGTATAATTATATATGGCTACGAATTGGTTGAGCCAAACCACTGAAATTTCTTCCTCAAAGAAGAGGCACCCCGAAACTTCAACTCGAGGACCTTTCTCAGTAATTCGAAGTAGCTGGAAAGCAGCTACGCTTTCAGGAACAGGAGCTTATCTTCGAGTTCATCGACCGCTTTTAATCTCTCCTGAGTACGGTACATAGTACTGTAGTCTTGTAAAAAACTATTCTGTCATTCTCTGTCACCTATGAAATTAACTTATCTCCCACGTGATTTGACACCGTCGTTCACCTCCACTGGAAAGATATATTTTGCTAATCATACGTATATGACTCTTTCAGATCAACGTAAGCTGAAATTAGTGTGCCGCATCGATTCTTGCCACGAACACCCATCTAACCTAATTGAATTCGCATCCCCTGTGCGAGTACAGTGTGAAGAGCAATTAAGAAGACAGGGGCAAAGTGGCCCCGGGAGACACTCTGTGAAAACGTTCATTCTCCTGGAGAGAAGAAATTGGTCTGTTGAGAGCACAGAGAGCCAGCTGCTTCGCTATTGTGAAAGCTGGAGCAAAGGAAATCTAACTTCGATCACGTTATTAGCCAACGAAACTCGCCATTTCCAGGCCTCGATGTTCGACGAATGTTAACTGGGGAATTCTGTCGAACGAAACGAAACGAAACGTTTAGTTTCGAAGGCGTTAGTTGCGATCGATCGACCTTTCCTCGACACAGGACACCGCGTTTTCGGTCTCACCTCTGCGCCTACGAGAAGGCAAAGGGCAAGGAAGATTATTGATAAGTCGATAGATGGATGGAGGATTAGGCTGGTGAATTAAAGTGAGAGCGATGGTAATATGTGGAAACACTGCTGTGAAATTATCCTATTTCGATAATGACGATTTCATATTCTTTGTTCAAGGGATCGGAGGTGCGGACGAATATACGAATTATACAAACAAAGGAATAGAATGAAGAGAAATCTTTGAAGAGAGCTAAATCACTGATGGTTTACCAGGACCCTGATAAATTCACATCTAAAACGCAATCGGGGATCTTCTATTTGTCAATCAGTTTTTCATTCGATCGTCGACGAGTGTTTTATGCAAAAAAAGAAAACAAATGAATACGGGAAGAGGAGAGATACAGAGGGAAAGAGAGAAACAGAAGATTACCCTATATATATATATACGTGTACACGTATACAGAACTGAAAAGTTCGCAGCCCCTTGGTAAATTCGTAACGTGCAATGACGTCATTAGTGAGCGCGCGCAAATGCCCCTGTTTCACAATCCGCAAACGTCGTTTCCCGCGATTCGTGCCACGGGGGCACCGCTCGTAAAGCCATTTCGGCGATCTCGCGACATAAATTATAAAATCGACCGACGCCAGATCGTCTGTGCAATGGCCGGCATGTAGGACGACGTGGAGGAATCCGACGTTGGAGAGACGTCAGATACATACTGTTCTTCGTACTCTTTCCTCTACCTCTCTCTCCACCTCACATTCTTGGACCATTCGACTGGGATTTATTTCGACTCGATTGACAATGGACTCTCAACGAATGGAATGTTCTGCGGTTTGAGAACTCGCGAAAATAATTCACTACGTTTCCTACCCTTTCTCTCTTAATTGATGACCGAGATAATCGACAGTAACACATACAGGGAGCACATACGTGGAACGCTGTAGATGATGTTTGGAAATTAAGAAAAGGATGTGGTAGATTAGAGTCTGGAAGATAAGGTTCTCTGCTTGGAACCGAATGGACGATTTCCTGCTTCCTTTGACACTGGAGTACTACTTAGAGTACTTGGAACGAATAACTCAGAATTCTTTTTTTTTTTTTTTTTTTTTGTTGGAGAAATTTTACAGATGCATCTTTCAGGGATTGATGCATTTTTGGTAACATTTGTATAAAAGCTTTTTCCTTTGTATTGTGTAACATCTCACACGTATGTTCATCTCGAATTCTTCAATTACAGTGTGTCTCCAATTTTAGTTTGTAATAATAATAATTGGAATGTCCGAATTTTAAGAAATAATTATTCAAACGACATTTCATCGTTTCAAATACTTGAGGCGCAGTTTAACGCATACAAAAGACCTTCAGATTAAGGAGATCTCAAATTAGAAATGGTAGTTTCTTAAAATCGGCTGACTGATCTTCTTAATTAACGTGGAACAAAACAGCAAGCTTGACATCACCAGTCTCTAATTTCCTTTTTCTTTTTTCAGAATTTTGCAACTCGGGAAACGAAGAGAGATATCCAGATCGATAAGAATGGACGTAAAGTTAAGCGATCCACGTTTCAAGGGATAAGCAGGATCAAGAAACCAACGTCGAAGACAAAAGGAGAGAAACAAAATGAAAATTGAAAGAAAGACGGATGAACTTAGCAGCATGAAAGATTGTGGAGGTTTGACGGATGAAAAGAAGGGATAAACTCTCTCTCTCTCTCTCTCTCTCTTTCTCTCAGAAGAAGGATGAAGAAGACTAATATAAAAAAGCCTGGATGATGTGGAGACGGGTGACGGGTGGAGATCGGTGATGCGGAACGCGTGAAATAATATTCGGGCCGAATGTGGTAACAAGGAATACATGGAATACGGTTTTCGATTTCCCACGGGAGATCAGGCAAATTCATAACCCAATCTGTCGGTGAGCCAAGAGGAACAGCGGGACGCCACGCTGCGATGAATTCGGTGATCTCACGGTCCTTTATGATTTTTGACTCTGACTGCGATTGCTAACCGATTGCTAACCGATTGCAACAGAAGAGCAGAGAGAAATGATTCGCTGAATCATTTTATCTCGTGAGAAATCTGACATACCACGTGGCTTATTCGAATACAAAGAACAAGAAGAAGAAGAAGAACATTTGGAATTGTAAACTTCAAAGCGAAGGTTACAAGGCTGAATGCTTCTCAAGGAAGGAACAATTCAAGAATTCGCAAGCTGCGTCGCGATATTTCAAAAGGAATCGTCCGACCAAATAATTCCAAGGAAAATATTATTACCAAATATCAGAAAAGACAATCTCAAGATGCATCGCTATATATATCAAAAATGCCTTGATTCAAGTCCAACCACTATCGGAAAAAGGGAGGGAGAGAAAACATAAATTACATTCTAATAGTAAGTCTAGATACATCAGGAAGAACACGTCAGGAAATTTATAAATTCTGTTGCAATATTTCAAATAATTTCAAGGGAAATATCATGACCAAAAACTAGTCTAACATCGGGGAAAATCAAGAAAAATATTATTACGAAATATATCAGAAAAGACAATCTAAAGATGCATCACTGTATACATGTCATCAACAATATCCTAACTCAAATCCATCCAATATCAGAAAAAGGGGGGGAAGGCGGAAACATAAATTATATTCTCTAAAGTAAGTCTGGATACATGTAAGCCAAATCAGGCATTTATAACCTATATTGTGATATCTCAAACAATTTTCAAGGAAAATGTTATAACCAAAGACCAGCCTGATACCAGGGAAAACCAAGGAAAATATTATTACCAAATATATCAGAAAAGACAATCTCAAGATGTATCACTGTATACATATGCCATCAACAATATCCTGACTCCAAATTCATCCAATATCAGAAAAAGGGAGGGAAGGAGGAAACATAAATTACATTCTCTAAAGTAAGTCTGGATACATGTAAGCCAAATCAGGCATTTATAACCTATATTGTGATATCTCAAACAATTTTCAAGGAAAATGTTATAATCAAAGACCAGCCTGACATCAGGGGAAACAATCTCAGTATACATATTTCAAAATCAACTCGTATCAAGATCAATTAGATTAAACAGAACATTTTAAGTAGAATCTTTCAAAGCTCTATTTACAAAGGAACTCAGACAGTCTTGGAATCCGCATCGTTCTTATGATATTATGGTGTGTTTCAGGAAGAATCGCGTGACTGCATCTGGTAATAATCCCATCGCTTGTCCTTTGTCGCTTTGCGTAATTGGATGAACGATTCTGATGCCATTGTAAGAAGACGGACTCTCTGGCTCGCTCAACATTGTTCAGTAACTCGGTGTTACGGATAAAAAGAAAAAGTAATTCCAAAGCAGAATGATCCTCGTTGAAGAGAGACGAAAATGCAACGTAAACGAGTGTAAACGAGAATAGAAGGAGGCACGGTCCCGTATCGGAAACGCACACGGGAACGTTCGCTGAACACACTGAATTCGGCGAATCCGGCGAATCCGGCGACCTGTGAACCTGGCAGAAATCCAGAACCTCGCGCGTCACTGGTGAAAGAAAGCTCTCGCGACACGGGCGATAATCATGGTAAACGTTGTCGGAATCGGCCCCTTTTGTTTCGACTCGGCCGACGATGCCCGCGAGAAACTTCCCTCGACGTCAAGATATCACTCGCCGTGCCCGAACGTTCGAATATTCAACAATTGCAGCATAGAAAGGATTTTCCAATTGATCAATCATTTCTAAGTGATTTAGTAACTTGTTTCAGAACTTGATAATTCTCTGATCGTTAATTATTCGAACAAGTAATTTTCTAGTTATTTAATTGATTGCGATTCGTTTCACAGGCGTGCGTGTGATCTTCGAGAAGTGGAGAATGAAAGATCCTTCTGACGTATTGTCCTGCTCGATCCACAGTCTTTCGACGACGAAGCTTGGCCAATCAACGTGACCGAGGAGGGTATTTTGACTTTTTGTCAAGGTAAACAAAAAACGACGAAGAGAAAAAACGACGGAGAGCCATCGTTGAACTTTCGATCGTTGAGAAATTCCTAATTTTTTAGAATCTAGAACCAAGAAACAGAGAAGTTTCTTTCCCTCAGCTCGGGGAATCGTTGAGACAAGATTCGACTTCGAAGATCAGGAATGAAGGGAGGAATCTCGTGAAATTTCGAGGGGAATTTCTGGCCTTCCTTGACCCTCGGTGACCCAAATATTTTCGCTTCTGACAGAGGGGCCGATGCAGAATTGCGGCAGACCCGTAGGAACGATCGGTCGTTCCCTTTCGTACGCCTCGCCTTCAAAGGAGACGTCACTCCGTCTCTCCCTTAGAGAGAGAGTGACAAATCGTCGCCGACAAGTGTGTTTAATTCGTCGAACGTTTGTCACTTCTCTCGAGGACAGGGGTGAAAGGATATCCTCTCAATTGTTCAACTCGTTTCGTAGACGAATATTAAAAAAAAAAAAAAAAAAAAGAAGAAAAGGAAGAACGAAGAGAATAAAAATTGAACTAAGAGGTAATTTCCTCGACGGACGTGTGCTCATCTAATTAATTGATAAACACTGATAGATTGCACTGGTATACAACTGTATGTAAAGATCACTGTGTTTGCAGACGGATCACGTTGTCTTTCTTTTCTTTCTCTTTTGATTTTCAGACAGTGGCATCCTGACCTATTCAACGGAACGTCTCTGGAGGTTGGCCCGCCGATTGATCCACGCGTTCCACTCCTATACTTGCTTCTCTATTCAACGCAGCCCCGTCGAACGGACGGTTCGATGACGAGAGGAATTTTACGACTCCGCCACCATCGCCGCGTCTTTCCTGACCTTGCACCTTGCAAACTTCCAACACCGCACACAATCTCCACGCATCTTCATCAATCAGTCGAAGCGTGAAACTGGATCGGTCCACTCGCAAAAGCGTAAATAAAACCGACACCTCGATAGAGGCCTGTCCTACCTAGCCAGCAATTAACCTCGGATTAATTTCATTTGTGCATGCTACAATCTCGCTAGAGCGAGATCAATAACCAATGGCAAAGCGAGCTGTCCACGCGATTGGAGCAGAATGAAGAGAGAAGAACGTGAGAAACAGACAAGTCTTCACGAGGGAGGGGGAAAAGAGAAAGGGAGAGTTCGGTGGCGCAGCACCACGCGACCACGCAACAACGATCATTCCAGGAGCAGGGGCAGAGGCTTCTTTCGTCAACGTTGCTAGAAGAAACGATTAAAAATGTAATCGAGTCTGGTGGGAGTCTCGTGATCGTACCGATGTGTAAATACGTATCCTTGCAAGGGAGAGGTAGATCTTCTCCCTTAGGCGTTATCTGCGCTGCTGCTTGCTAAGCTGCAGGGTGGTTCCGTCCATCGCGTTTCTGGATCGTATCGCCCCGAGGATCGATCGTGGTCGGGTGCACACGCGCTGACCGGTTGCGGTACGCGTTCGGGAAACGCGTCCCGGACACGTTTCGCCTATACTCCGACTAGACAGAGCAGGAGGATCGCGATGCAACTTCCTCGAGAACGTTGTCCTCCTCTTTTCTCGTCGCACGTCCAACCTTCAGATTCTTCTCTCTCGCGACTCTCGTCCATCGAGAGCAACCACCACTGTTGCTGCTACCTCGTCGTCGTCCTCGTCGTCGTCGTCGTCGTCGTTGCCCTTGCCTAGTCGCGCGTACGTACGTGTGTGACGAGTAACGAGACGCGCGCGCGCGCGCTGATCAGCGTATACTCGCGCACAGGGATCCCGAGACCCAGCCGTGCGGCAGGCTGACCGATTGGCGACTGAGACTCACCCTCTGTAGAGGCGCTGACTACCCCCGACTCAACCCGCCACCCTCTCTCCTCGACAACGCTGTGACGATCCCTCCCTCTCCACCACCATCACGCATCCTTCTAATCCCCGTGGCGCTCGCGCTCGCGCCTGATTTCCTCGCGCCGATTATACTTACTTGCTAACTCCCTTTTCCCAACGTACGACAACTTGTTCTTCGCCTCTAGAGCGTCCCTTTCTTTTTCTTCTTCTTAATATTGGGTTTATAACGTACGTCGTTGTGGCTGATTGTTGGCTCGAGGTATTATGAAAGAAGAATAAGTATTAACACATGGCGGGTCACGAGAATTCTTCTCGTGTTCTGGAATTCGTGGCCAAATGAAGGGTGAAAGTTACATAATTGAAAACGACTGGTCCCTCGTCCTTGGTAATTTTTTTTACATCAGTTATGATATTTCAAAGCGTTTAGCAACCATGGACAGCAATGAAAAACATGAAAATATTCTGGATACATTTGCTGACAATTTGTCAGATATTCCATGATGAAAGTGAAGATGTTGATGGTTTTGTAATGATGATATTGAAGAAAAAGAAAAGAAATATATCCTGCTTAAAGTTTGCAAAGTATGTGAAGAGAAGAAAAACATTTGCCAGCTTTGTTTAGTTCCACTTCACATGCTTTACAAAACACAGTATCCTACAGAGTATCATACTTTAAAAAGACATTAGCTTGTAAGAATATGTGACAAATAACTTCATAATGCGATAGGTATTTCATTTTCAAACGTGCCTTTAACATTTATGTAAAACCTTTTTTCGTTCAACAGAAACATACCTGGCCACTGGGTAAAGCTAGCAATAAACCTACTGGTCCGCAATATATAAATAAATATTTAAATATAAAAATATTAACTAGTATATATAAATTTATATTATTCGTATAAATATATATATATGTATATATTTGAATAGATTGAGAAACATTATTATATATAAAATTTACGTGTTTAAGTTAAATGTATATCGTTTATTATATTCATCATTTATTTATATCTTCTCTTTTGTAACTTTTATAACTCTTTTTATAACTTTAACGTTCACGGGTTTGGGACTCTACGCGTTTTTGCAGACAATCGAGACGCTCGGAAGGTAATTTTTCTGCGAAACACTAATTTGACGAAGGGAACCTTTGTCTTAAATGCTTCGACGATCCGAAGATAACGATCTCGAGCATCGAAATCGCGTTTGCACGCAGTGGAAAAAGAGAAATTACGAGAAATTATCTCGGTCCCCCGATGCCAGTTGCAAACTGAAAATGTTTGGTCAATCACGAAGCATAAACTGCGAGAGAACGTTTGTCTTAACAACGGAAAGCTCAAGTCGAATTCGAGGTCTTCACCCAGGTCTCGTATGCTGAAAATTTGGTGGAAAGCATGTCCTTGTCGCGTCCAAATAATAATCGCTAGTGGACCTACTAAAGTGGTCAAAATGATCCAATTTGTAATTTCTGTTAGATATTTTACGGACGTGAAACATCGTTTAAACGTCTGTAAAGATCTAAATAATTTTTCGTACAAACGTACAAACAAAACTTTGTATTATAAAGTTTCCCTGTTTTTTCGACTTCAAAAGAAGTCTCTGATTTTACGAAATTTTATCGTCAATAGTTCTAGTTTAACCGAGTGGGTAAATAGTATTTCACGTGTACTTTCCATCTGTGCAAAATGTTTTACAAAAGGAATATCTTTTTTCAGAGAAATTGCGTCCACGTTCTTACTAAACACACTGTAAACTTGAATTAAGAATGCATATTAGATATTCTTCTTTTAGTCTGTGAACTACTGTGACTATGATCTCATTGATTAATCATTTTCTTGTTGTTTTAGGTTACTTCTCGTGTTTCATATTATTTCACTGTGTAAGTATCTTAATTTGAAATATGTGTCTTAAGAAATATGTTAGTACTTCTGCTAGTCTGTGAACTTCTGTGACTATAATCTCATTGATTAATCATCTTCTTGTTGTTTTAGGTTACTTCTTTTGTGTTTCATATTAGACCAATGTACAAGTATTTGAACTTGAATGAATCGCCATGTGTCTTAAGAATATGTAGGTACTTCTGCCAGTCTGTGAACTGCTGTGACTATAATCTCATCGATTAATCATTTTCTTGTTGCTCTGTGTGTATAAGTATCTCAATACTTGTGATACTTGTCTGTGTACAGCTCGGTAGAAAGTTGAATTTGCATCTATTCGATGAACTGTGATTGTTTTTTTTTTCCAGCAACGTCATGCGTTGCAGCTTTGAAAATTGTTTTTGCATCATTTAAGGGCGTGCTTTATCGTTTCAATGCTCCCGACGGGAGGGATTATGGTAATCCTAATAATCACGAAACTCCGGACTTTAATTACCAATACACCAAATATCGTGATGGCAAATAACTCGTTGACAAATGTGAATTATTAGACGGCGAATATTTATAGTGATCGATGCTTTCGTACGTCGATCGATGGCCCGTGAATTATCATGAAATTTGTTCTCGCGATTTTCACAAATATGTTCTAGAAAAAGGGAACGAAACGCGAGAAAGTCTCTAGCTTTATCCGCAAACTAAATAAAGGGAGAAAATTTCGCAGAGAAGCTAACGTACGCACAAGGTATCGAATTTTAAGATCTCTTCTTCATAGAATATCGCATCATGGCTTGTCCTTTTCTCTGCTTTGTAGTCTTCGCATACTGAAACACCTACGTGTCGTGATATATGCAGGAATTTGCAGCAGTTCCCCAACAGATGTAATCAATAAGTATATTCATCGGTCATAGAAGTGTACGTGCATGTGCAAACGCCTTTATCTTACGGCGATATGTGACACGAGCGACAAACGTATCGAAGAAGTCAAAAGATAAAAATACGTAACGAAGAAAGGAGTCGTTGGTTTCTTTCTGTATCACGTTCCGTGCCACGTGGATCATCAGTGACCCATATTTCCTCCCCCCTCCCCAGTCGCGGGGAAACTTAGGTCCATGAAACAAATAAGGACAAAAACGAAGTGAAACCCTATGGACGAACGCGTGCTGGTAAAGACGACGATTACTCGTCGTTTGAATTTTGTACTTGCAGAGTTGAAAGTTTCGCGGGAATTTTCGACGTTTCTGTCCGAGCACCGATGGACTTATTGGGCTTATTGGGTTAATAGGGGGCACGTGATACGCGTGTCAGCCGGTAATTAAGCCGCAAAAAGAAGAGAGAAGGATGGAGAAAAAGTTGGACGAATGTCGCTGAAGTCTACACTGGGGAACAATCTGTTATCCAAAGATTTATGACTCGAATAATTAGGGGCCCCGTCGTTACGAATACTGTTAAATTTTCCACATTGGCTCTAGTTTTCAACGTATGTTTTACAAACTTTATGTGGCACCCATGTTGTATGTTCTGTTGTTTTAATTCGTTAATAATGTTTTACAAAGTCGGTGATATTTTTTTCTTTTTTGCAGTCTGTGACAAACACGCTTTGTTTGCCACAAGCTACAACAGAAAACATCGAGATTATTTACACACTGGGTAGTTGATAACGAGTTGAACGTACGCCTTTTGTCAAGTAAAACACGTTCGAATCATGTTCGGATGGTAATTATGATTTAAGAATAGATCAAATTTGATTTCGATTGTTTTAAAAATCAGAGTCTATTGACCCGAATTGAATATACAATACGAAATCAGGATTATATAAAAAATTATATAAACCGATCTTAAACCTTCAGCAATATGAAAAAAATTTTTTTTTGTTCCCCGGTGTATAATGGACTGGAAAAAAATACTCGAATAGACGAGAACTGATCTCAGAATCTTCGATTCGGTAGATAAACAAAATTGTTTCACTTTACTAATGCGACGTGAGCCTGTTGAAAGCTGAAGTTGAATTGATCGATTCTACTTTGACTAAATCATTAGTTTCACATTATTAAGGTAATGTGATTATAGTATATTATAGTATAGTGATATATACAAATATATTATGATGATAATATATTTAATATATGGTATAATATAGTAATATGTATATTATAATATATAATATAATATAGTACAATATATAATATAATATAATATAGTACAATATAGTAAATATAATAATATGATTGTAGTGCAGTATAATATAGAATACAATTATAGTATGTTATAGCATAGTGTTCAATGTTTCAGAAAAAAGAATCTTCTTTTGATAGATTCCTTTATCATAAAGAAAGATCATAATGAAATATAGTAAATATAGTAATATGATTATAACATAGTATAGTATAGTAATACAATTATAGTATATTATAGTATAATGTTCAACGTTTTAGAAAAAAAAATCTTCTTTTGATAGATTCCTCTATAAAGAAAGATGGATGGAAATAATTTCGATTTTTGAGGGATTTGAAGAGAAATTTTCATCGCTTGTCACAGATAATAAAACACAATGAAGCAGGGGTAGGTGAAAGAATATTTTCGACAACTTCTCTCTCGTGGGAGGAGCTTCGATGAGAAGGCGGTAGTATAAATATATTTTCTTTGAAAACGAGATAAATACGTAACATTTTTATTTAGCTCGTGGATTTTATACCGAATTTCCAAGCGTTTATGACCACGTTCGCTAAGCTACTTTAATGTTTGAAAGCGAGCAGATAAAGCTTCACCTACAAATATTGCTGGAATTAAAAATTTCGTCACTTGCGCTACTTTTCCTATATGCACCGTCGTAAAAACATGAAGTCTGACGGACATCCGCAATCCACCGGTTAACACGTTCCGTGCGAGATCAACGTCGTTGTTTTTTGAATTATCTCTTATTAAATTAAATAATTTCAACATTAAATGTCATTAAACTGTCGGTCATCAAATAAAGAAATAATCGTTTTGAAATATAACCTAAGAAAGAAATTCTTTTTAATTTTCGTTACTAACAAGATAATAAGGCCAGAAGAATTCGAAAATCAGAATTGTCGTTCGAATGGTTTTTTCGCAAAATGATGTACGTGAAAAAAAAAACACTAATTTCATCAATTTGTACGAGAGCTGTATCTTCAGTAATTTCTGAGATATTTTCTCGAAATAAATTCCCACATTTGAGGTTAATTTACACTCTTTCAGCATGGACGATTGATAATAAAAAAAAGAAAAAAATACGTCGCCCTCTCCTCGAATTTCTCTAAAATCACTAGCTAATAAAAAAAAAAATGTGTCAAATATACTTTTCGACAGCTACATTTAAACCAAATTTCGTCGAAATCAGTGCGTCGACACCAGTACGTGCCCTCGTCAAAATGAAATCGTAAAGATCATCAGGCATTGGACGTCTTAATGTGTCGCCCTCTTCTTGGATTTCTCTAAAATCACTAGCTAATATAAAAAAAAAAAAAAAAAAAAAAAAAAAAAAAAAAAAAAAAAAAAAAAAAAAACGTGTCAAATATTTTTTCCCGAGAGCTATATTTAAGCCAAATTTCGTCGAAATCGGTGATCGACGCTTCAGTGCGTTCCCTCGGTATTGGACGTATATTAACGTGTCCTCGAATTTCTTTAAAATCACCAGCAAACGCTTTCTCCAATTTCCCAGTTTTTCGACTCGACTGACTTTACGACCGTGGCTATTCCACCACCGGGAACGTTGCGTGTGTTCGCGCGGCGAAACGCGGAAGCGAGACGAGCCAGCGCCGCCAGGGGCGTCTCGTTATCCGCAAATTTCCGGCCGAGTTGTTTACCGTTTTAACCAACGACCCTTTAATTACTTCAACAACCCACGATCCACGAGGTTGACCCGCCACTAACAGCCACTCCCGTCGAGCGTGTCACGTTAATGAAGTTTCCTTTTCGTTTCAAGAATTCTCTCGTCAATCGGTGAGAAGCGGATTCGGAAGACAAGAAAAAAAAAAAAAAAAAAAAAAAAAAACGCCAGCGCTCTTGAGAAGAACGCAGGCGGCTTGCTAGCTCCAAAGATACCTAATCCGACGAACGAGAACTTGGAAATAAAGTTTGGGAAATTCAATCCTGGCTAGTTGCATCTCGCTCGAGTGACGAACTGTGTTCCCATTGTAAATTCGCAGGAAAGTGGTAGAATCTCTTGCAGGGTCTCTGCAAGTTCTTTTTCCCTCCTTCCTTCTTCTGGCATTGGAGGTTTAAGTACTAGGCATTAACGATCAAAGGATTGATTGAATTCGGAAAGTAATTCGATGGTGGTGAATTATACAAGGTAATAAGATTAATTGGAACGTTCCTGAAAGGAAAAGGGACGAAGGAGACAGAGTAAAAAAGGAAAGAGGGAGAAGAAGCTGAGAGAGAGAGAGAGAGAAAGAGAGGATTGGTGTTCGATCGAAGTGTCGAAGGGAGGGCGCCACCTTACCGACCCAAGTTTCTATTGGCCCCCGCTGATCCGTACAACTTGTCAGTTGTCGCTCTCTGTCTTCGCAAATTTTGTTTGTCAAATTCCCAGAAGGAGAAAAAAATTCCTTAAATAGAAAAGTAAGGGTTTCACAAGAATTTTAGCAACAGGAAAAAACATTTTCGCCCGAGAATGAAAAAAATACCAGCGTTGAAGCAAAAGAAGAGAACATTTGTACGACGTTTGTACGTAATAATAAAGAAGCGGCGAAAAGTTGGCCAAAGGAAGACCTGCAATTAGAGACGAGAAATAAGAGGAACGTGAAAATTCCGCGAGTTGAGTTTCCAACCGGTGACAAAATGTGACTTCCGACGTTTCTCCAAGGGACTGGTTACCTCGCGAAGCGACGAGAGAGCAAAATCTGCCGGTGACACGTCGGTGAAGAAGATCCCCCCCTCTCCGACATTTCGGCGTTCACCGACGGAATATTTACACGAACAGCCGCGGCACACACTCGCGCACTTTGATTCTCTCTGACACTAATTGCGAGCCGCGTCTGGCTGGCTCTTCTCGGCCCCAAATTAATTAATGGCATACCAAATGACGAGTCGCGCAGAGATTCACCCCCCTCCCCCCAACGAGTCCTCGTTGCGTCGGGGAAAAAGCGAAATAATACGGTGTACGATCGTGCCGCGAATATCAATGCTTCCTTCGTTGTCATCAAGAAGCGGGGTGTCGTCGTGTGCTCGTTAATGATGTGCCATCCTACGTTATGCGATATAGCTTTTTAACCTCACTTCTTTTCCTTCTTTGTTTTTCTTCTCTCTTTTTTTTTTTTTTTTTTTAATTCATTTTCACAGTCGCAGAGATGTGGGATAAATCGTTGCGGATTGTAATCGTCGAGATGATCGCTTAAAGCTTGAGCCAGTTTTTCGCACGCCACGACAGAACGATCCGTTCAATAGTTTTGGTTCGTTACGATCAGAGTGGCAACCGACTGGACTGATATCCGATACTTTAACGCGATACTGATATCCGATACTTTATGCGTGAGTACAGACGATCCGTTTTTGCGTTCACTGTTTTCAGGACGATCAGTAGGAGATTTCCTTGAGGAAGGAATTTTTAATATTAATTTATGAGACGTGACAACTTCAACGGTGAAATACATGAATTATTATGTTTTTAAATTTATAAACGTATTAATATTTACGAACTAATTTCCTCGACAGAAGGATTTAAAATGAGAAGAGAAATAAATAGAGCGAGGAGGTAGCCATATTTTATTAGCGATAGACGCATCGATTAAACAAACGCAATTATTTAATGCGTTCGATGATAAATTAAGTTTCAAACCAATAGGTAATTCTACGAATTACGTTACGATCCATTTGTAACAGTTTCAAATACTAATCGATCAACTTCGATATAATTTACGACTAAATTATAATTCATAATTCACCAACAAATAATTTTTCTATTACAGATTAATCGCGTAAATTAAGTGAATACGTCTACCATCGAACATTGTCCCTTGAAAATCTTCTGTGAAGCGGATCGAACAATTCGAACAGAACCATTTTTTTGCCATTGTTCTCCTAAAAAATCGTCGTAAAAATGTTTAACAATGGCAACGAGATATTTAACTTAATATTTCAGCACTTCCCTGCTCGTGAACATTTCACGAAACGATCCGTAATCCGATACGGTTTGTACGATAAAAACGAGAGAAGAACATTATTTCTCCACTTTTGAGTATTTAACTCTTAGTTCGATCACGTATTCACGGCGAAAGCAGAAGAAACGATCCGACGGAATTAATTACGCGCGATCGTCAGCCACTTGGAGGGAGTAAGATACACTCGGAGAGTCAATTGGCTGGTGGCCAAATGGACTTTTATCTACGCTTCACTTACGCAGTACCAGTACATTGATTCAAAATCAATGAAACAGTTCGCTATTGATTAATCGTTCGGCATCGATCCAGCAGAAACAAGGGTATACTTCGTTACTGGTAAATTACCGATTGTTACGCATTTATGAAAAGCATATATTGCACACATATGCAAAAATATGTAGTCGTACGACATTTGTTAGGTAAAACAATTTTTTAGCCGGATTCCATGTTTTTTCATTGAGAGCAGCAGTCAAGCAACGATAATTGGCAAAATTATTTAAAATTAAATTAAATATTCACATACATAGGTATTTAAATAGTGAAGATTAAAGTTCTGTAGTAATTTAGGTTAGGGTTAATACAGAAAAAAGTCGAGGTGGAAAATTTTTCCGTTTGGCAAAATATTCTCGCGAGTATAGATCTAAAAACTGTACTCGAGGTCTTTAAATTGTGCAATGCGGAAGAATATGTTTGTCACGCGTGCACGCGCAAGCAGAATGGTGGCCCCCCATTGCCGCGACACGCGATCGACCTTGATCCACTTTTTTCCTCCTCAGGTACTTCTGGTCCCTTTCTGTTCGAAGGAAACACGCGAGAACGCGATAGTAAATTTCATGACACGCTAACGAAACGCTCCATGGTCCCTTAAGATTCGTGACACCAAGTTATTGACAGACAAGACCCTTTCTTCCAACTAACACCACGTTCCTTCGTCACTTGTGTTCACACATTGAAAAACTTTGTCGTTGTCGAAACGACATTTATGTAAATGAAAATAACTTTATTGTAACAAAATTCAATAACTATCGTCGAACAATCGTTTTATTTACAACTTACAAAACACACTAAACAGTCAAGCATCCTGAATCTTTGCTTCTCTTCTCCTGAGACCCTTCATTTCTCCGAGAGTGCACTTGTGATACCGACTTTCTTCAATTCAGCTACCAGTTCACCGTTTTTATGCATTTCTAAGAGGATATCACATCCCCCCACGAATTCACCATTTATGAATACTTGAGGTATCGTAGGCCAGTTAGAGAAATCCTTGATACCTGGACATCGTTGTTTAAATTACACATTATTTTAGTCTCATTTATATTTGCATCAGGGATCGAAACCAACAGGTTCCTTCTCGTTTTTAAAAAAAATTCTGCTCGAACCTGTGTATTTAAATGTATCTGCTTCTGTGGAACTTTTATAAAAAAAACACACACTTGGAAACACTTTTGAACAGTGTTTTCACGGAAGAGATATTTTTAGAATTTGTACGATAAAAATTCTCATGGAAATAAGTTATTTTGGAACATTTAATCAAAAGTCCATTTTTATATTACTATAGTGTCAGTACAGTAGTTTGCTACAAATATCGAGAACCTTTTTAATAATGACAAACAAGTTGTGTGACAGAAAAATCTTTATCTTTACATTTTACAAGTTCTATTCTGTCTAGAACTTTTGTTCTTAAGAACGAAGAGTTTATTTGTTCTGATCAGGACTTGTAATGCAAGAACACTTTTCGAAGAAGTTCTACGATCCATGCTTTAAATAGGACTCGTTTAAAAGTTCCTTGACTTCTTCGATCCCTGATTTACATACTTTGTCCTTTCTTGATACTTTTGTTATTTTTGCATTACAAGTTCATTTGTTTATTATTTTATCATACCAAAGGATTTCTATACGTAAATAACAGTGGTTCAAGAATTAAATTGAATTCAGCGGGTACAAAATTTAGTTTCAACACTGATCGCCCAATGAATATTAACCTTGTCTGAGTGATTCATCTTCGAGGACATCATGAGCGTCATACTTGACATCATGCATCCTCAATATCTGTACAACAGCATTGCTAAAGCCGCATTTAGGACTGTCCGGAACACCTTTCATGAACACTACGACTTTGCTTTTCTGTAAAATGTAGTTGATATTTACTTGAAATCATCCAACAATCTATGCAGTGTTAGCTCTACGTGTATCTACTTTCAATTGACAACTGTTTTAATCGGTTTATGAATTTTACAAAAATCAGTAAAATCAGTATTGCGCGATTCGACGTAAATCAACAATAACAAGTCAACAGACGTAATGAAAAACGAGATCGTAATATATTTCATTCATTTGATAATAAAATCATTGACAAATGTAAACGTACCTTAACGAGGTTAGCAATCTTGTCAACGGTCGTTGAAAAACTTCTGATGGACCTGTACAATATAAACGGAGTCATTTCAGGCAGTGTCGTTGAAGACTAGACGACAAAACTTGAATTTTCTTAATGGAAAAACAACACAACAGGTTACCCGGTCAACACATTAGTCAAGAATGGATTACGCCATGTTGGTTTTTCTCTTTTGCTCGAAGCGACTGATGTCGCCATCTGCAGGCAGACAAAAATAGCTCACAAACTAATTTTAACCCGACGTTAAAATTTTTATAATCCTCGTTCCTAAGCGCGTCGTTATAAATCTCGCGAAATTATTTATAATTCGATAATTCATTTAATCCATAGCACTAACGAGTACGTGACATTGTTAGATAAATTAGATCTCTGCATGACCGACACAACAAGCGACCACATTTTCATCAGTTCCATTCACGTTAGATCTCGCCATCATCTTCCAAATCCTCCGCCGTTTCTAACATTACATAAATTAATTTCTCAGGCAAAAAAATTTGCATGCATTTATGTAACCTATTACATTACGCTTAGATTACGTAATCTGACGTTGTATCGGATTACATCGAGTCATATTCGTTTGAATATCTTACTTATCAAAATCGCTTCGCGTTCATTAACAAAATAATTATCTCCGTATCGTATTTATTTGTCAGTCTCGTGTGCTCGAAATTGTACACTTTGTCACGGTGATACTGTGTATCAGAATCAATTCTGCCTTCGCGATGTGTATCTGCTAACGACGAAAGCGAGGTCTGGCGACAGTTTTTAGGAAACACGACAATTATTTCCGGGTAATACTATAGCGTTTCGGATGGATTCATAAAGGACAGCGTCGGTTAACCCCGTTTCACCGTAGCCACTTCAAATTCGATCTACGTTCATGGCCTACTTCTGTTCAGGTCTACGCTTGCAACGCAAGGAATCCTGGCCACGATACTCTTCAAATCATTAAATATTCTCCCCTCGGTAAATATTGAACGTCACCACAATGAATCACGCACGGTTGATTTATCTGAGCCAGGAACAATGAAAAAATATCGTCTCGAGCGAATCTCGAGGATTCGGAATCGTCAGACATACAACTGAGAGGAAATCTGAAGGGGCTAACGGAAAGGAAACAAACAAAAATCTCCGTCGCCGACGTACTAAATTTTTCTAAATTATGCCACAGATAAAATAGATACGTAGACAATACATCGCGCAAGGTATTTTTTTCTTTTTTTTTTTTTTTTTTTTTTTTTACTCTTGCCAATAGAGTATCATTTCCAATAACATGGACTCAGTATAAAATATCTCGTGACGTAATTTCAACTGGAGTGTGAAAAAAACTTGCCAATAACAATTTCTAATTTCCAAAAATATCAACGAAGTGAATCTCATTTTTCTTCTATTGTGACAAAAACTTTTTGTTCGAATTTCACGATCGCGCGATCGGTATTTCAGTGCACGACATAAGCCGACGAAAGCGAATAAATACTGAACTGTCCATAAATATTGAAAAATTTATCTTAACTCGTTGTCACGCGTTATCGATTTGACCGAAAAGTCGGGTAAATTTTCAGAAGGCTAATGCCGACGAATTTACGACGAAGCTGACTGTTCCGAGAGAATTTCGTAGAACTGTTTTATCCTCAGGATGACCAAACTGTATCGTCGTGAACTGCGACATAACGATGCCAACAACGTAGTTTCGCGGCTATCATTCTTTGAAAACAGCTCATTGACGCGAGGGATATCGATTTTTTTCAAAAATAATCTCTAACAGAGCGCGTGTTTTCCCAGTTGAAACAAACGAGTTAGTATAACAGACGAGTAACATTGTTTTAACTAACTACTAATTCCTTCGAGTAATTTAATCTAATCGGATTTCTTAAAGCGATAGAAAATTATTATATATTTTTATATAATAATTTTATATTTATATTATAATATATTTTTTTATATTTATATTATATTTTATATTTATATTATATTATTTTTTTATATTTATATATATTTATAATATATTTATTTTATATTATAATATATTTTTATATAATAATTTAAATTATTATATATTTATTTAAAATTATTATATATATATACATATACACTTTTATATATTTATTTATACATACACTTTTTCAAATATATTTATTTAATATTTAACATTAAACAAATATATAAATTATGTAAATAAATATATAAATTATTTAATATTTATTTATATATTTTATATATTTATTTTTATATTTATTTATACATACACTTTTTTTTAAATATATATTATATAACATTTATTATATTGTATTATTACATCATAATATACATGATATACACTAATATATATTAATGTTAATATGTATATGATAAATATATAATTTTCTTTTACAATTATTTTAACAATACATTGTCGCAGTTTAGTACGATAACATGTAAACAGTATAGTTTTTCAAATTGGCACTTGAACATGAACTGAGCGACTGACACGTATTAACGTTCGGCAATTGGAATACGCTACAGTGAGGTCACATTATCTATATATACGTACGTGCATATTTTCTTGATCTATTTAAAACTGATTAGCCACCAATTAGCGATATGTGTTTCCGATAATCTTGGCCAAGTGAATACATTATTGTTATCGTTTACAAGTTGTTTTTCTCTAACTGCCACGTGTTGTTATCGCATTCAAATCGTATTTACACACAAAATCGCACTTACGTGTACACGCGCGTATAAATTACGCGCCATCTTTTTTTTTTTACTTTTTTTTATTTTTTTCTCAATTGCAACAGCGTTGCACGCACAACCCACGCCAACTGTACTTTCCTCGTGACGTAACGGTGAAAAATCGTTACAGGGAAAACTCGTTAACCGACAACACGTCCGCAGCACGTGGTTGTCCTTTCCGTGGCAATGACGTCAGGTCGAAATCATGGTCACCGTGACCGATCGCCATGGAAACTGGCGCTCGGAGCATACGCCGACGCAACGTGAGAACGCCCACGAGGATTTTAAAGTTCGAGCTGGCCTGACAGCATCCCGGTGTTGTATACAGCTTCACGGATGAAGTCCTTGCGATAGGTCGGGGATGAAAGCACGAAAATAGCAACAGGTAAAAATGTTGAAAAAAAATATTCGTTTTCCAGGCGGATCGCATTGAATCGTATGAAATCGCTTCCAATCGTCGACCGTCAGACTAAAAATCCATTGGAATTCAAACGTTTCCGAACAAATAGCAGTTAATTTTTTCTCTCTTTTTTCTTCTTTTTTAATTCGATGAAAATGAAACAATTAAAAAAAAGAGGGAGAGAGAGAGAGAGAGAGAGAAGGAGGGAACGAATTTTTCATGATCGACGCAAACATCGTCATTTATTATAAATACATTTATATACACACATATATATATATATATATATATATATATATAAATGCGCGTATAAATTTCATATATATACAGGGAAGTGATTCTACACGTAAAAATGTGTCGAAGAGAAATAAAATTTTCTCACTAAAGCCTTCCTTTTTGGGGAAAATCGAGTTTGAAAATTTATCGACTACACTCGAATTTGGCTAACTGCATACTGGACACGCGCGAATGATCGACACGTGGATATTCTACGTGCAGAAATAAATGAAAAATGTGGAGCAAAATTTTTTCGTTTCAGACGTGGTTTTCAAGAAAATAATAACTTTGACTATTTCGAAAAATCATCTCAAGTACGAGTGCACTTGATAAATTCGATTCTCTCCAGATCGAAGGCTTTAATAAAAAAAAATTTGTTCTATCTTCACGACATATTTTCACACGTAAAATCACTTCACAATCGGTTGACCACGAGTTACAGGATACACCCTGTATAAATATATGTACACGTTATACATGCGTATACATATGAATTTATACATTTACAAATACACGATTGAATTCTCGCGCGTGTCCATCTAGCCTAACCAAGCACGACCTTCAAGCGGATAGACACTTGTTTTCTTTTTTTTTTTTCGCCATTGCATAAGACGCGACAGGCCTACTTATTGTCGCGTTCCTTACAAATCGTACAGTCGGTAATCAATTTCTCGATCTTTCCTTTTTTCACGCGCTGTTGTCATCGTTATTTCTTAACGAAACCGAGTTAAATGTAACATGCCGACGGGATTCGAGCCGCGTATGAATATGTATGCAACGGTAGAATATATCCGTATATACTTGAGAACACGGATAGAGGGCTTGGTACGCGATTTACATGCGCTTTCAACTCTTTGGATAAAGTAGAGTTACGCGACGCACTTTACCGATGCAGGCAACAATTGCACCTTAGAACGTCCGCTTACGTTCCGGTTACTTTTCCTCGTGCAACAAACACGAAGCTACATGCCACGAGGAAGAGAGCTGAAAAGGGCACCGTTTCGCTTAATAAGCAGAGAAATCGTTTTCGTTTTCGAGCAAGGAATAAGGAGCCAAGGGCTGCAGGGACAAAATGAAGAGGAATGTCAGCGGTATTATATCCGTGTTCGGAGCGGACGATTGTTGCTCTATTTTAACGTGGCTCGCTTTAACACAACGACTACACCGTGACGAGGGGGTTTCACTTTGCCGCAATGTTGGCAGCTACTGCCAGTTAATGCATTTTCGCTGGCGGTACGGTGACGCTAAATGATACGGTTTCCTGTTCACGAGAAACTCGAAACTGCCCGCGATACAAGATAGTATACCAAAACCAACAAGTAACGCGCAACTTTATTGGATAACCGAAAATATAACCTCCGCGCAAAAATTACAGCGCCTCTCGCCATCCCTCCCCACCCCCTCCGTCCTCCGTCCTCCGTCCCCTCCCGTCGCCTCTCACGCCGAGCTACTTGTAATCGAAACTTGCCCAGCGTATTTCGCTCCGTGTAATGCAATTGAGCGCCGCGTAAAACGACTCGCAGCGTTTTGTTAATCTCTTAACGCTGAAGGCCTTAAATCAAAACGCGCTTTAGTTTTCTCGAATTAAAACGGGCAGTACTTTGACTGAAAAAAAAAAAAAAAAAAAATAAAGCAGAGTTTGATGCTCGTTTGAAAACACGTAGTAGTAGTAGTAGTAGTAGTAGTAATAGTAGTAGTAGTGTTGAGCAAGGAGTTGAGAAAGAACAACTTCAAAGGGAGAACAACTTTTTTTATTAAAAAAGAGAGAGAGAAGTAGGGAGTAAAACACGATGGAAATTAGTAATCGGTGTCAGTGGATAGGAAGACGGTTTTGGTAAGCAGACGAGACTTCGATGTTCGTCAGCTTGTCTCGATTATCCGCGCGGAGCGGCCTGGGTGGGGAGGTTGTCGGCACCGGCTAGCATCTGCGACGGAGAAACAAAACGCCAGAGCGAAAAGGAAGGGAGCGGCCAGTCGGAACAACGAGGAGAAAACGATTCGCAAACGAGGAACGCGAACGTATCGCTGCGGCACGTGCGACGAGGAGGGAGAAACCTTACGCCGATTCCTCCCGAGGTCGAACACGGGGGAACGAAACAGAAAAAGACAGAGACCGGTCCGGCGCATACGAAACGAACTGGCGATGCACGTCAGCCAGAAATGAGAAAAAAAATTATGCGCGCATATGTTCATCGCCCGTATATTCGAACACACGATAAGAATGAGATAAAGACGTTTTTATACACGGCCGGAGCGCACTCACTCGAAACGACAACCGTAACGTAATTGACGATTACGAGCCAAGCCCGATTTAAAACGTCCTCGCTCGAGTCCAATCCAGCGTGTTTATACGTCACTTCTTCGCGTTCAATCGTTTCACCGTGTCTTACTTCTCCCCGTTTTTTCTTTTTTTTCTTCGTCCCGACACGCGACATCGCAACGGCCATTAAAGGTACGCAAATGTTTAAAATCGCAACCCCCTCCCCTCCCCTGCCTTTACACGGCCTTTACAACGATTACGAGAAATCAATTTCATGGTCGCGCAGAACGATCAAAAATCGGTGATAAAGCGATTGGAAAAAAAGCAAAAACCACCGGCAGATGGAAACGGAGAAAACAATGGAGAACGGCGGCGACGAACAGAGCGACGACTCTTTCGTCCGAAGGAGAAAGAAACGTAATCACATAATAACGCACGGGAGAAGGACGGTCGAATTGAACGACAGGGAACGAGAGACGGAGATAGGAGGTTCGAGCGAGGGTGGTGGGAGGGGAAGTGAGAGTGGAAGGGAGAGAGGGCCACGCGACGCGTTAGGCAGCGTAAGGGAGAGAGAGAGAGAGAGAGAGAGAAGCGCACGGCGCGAAAAGGGAAGGGGTAGTAAATCGAGTGGCTTGGCGAGCGGCGGATGGTATCCTGAGAGAGAGGGGCGAGGAGGGGGGAGGAGGGGGGAGGGGCGAGGGGAGCGAGGACAAATGACGAGGCGCGCGAGCCATCAGGGCCGTATGCTAGAGAACACGCGACACGCGTTCCGGGAGCCACGGGTCGCGCGCGACCTTAACCCTTAAACAGCTTGGTTATGATAAAAGGCAAGAAACACACGAGAAAATACTGCGTTCGGTTTCGAGCACGTACGACAATATAGATGCCTGTATGGATTTTGCGTTGCGATATCGTGGCAGCGATATTTGAGAGGTTGATAGGAGATTATTATTATTTTGTTGGAGACTTATCACGGAATTTATTCGAAATAAATCAGCGCTAGACAAGCTGTTTACTTTACCCGCTTTTAATCCCTTTTGTATTTCGCCGCGAGTGAGATTGCACAAAACGGTTCTCGCAGCACACTCGCGATAAGATTTCGTACCGTCTGCTCGATTCGTAAATCTCTATAAATTGCTCGCGTTGATTCGCAACGGAGCATCGTAATTCAGCCGAAAGACCAGTGTTCGTCGAGAATACAGTCATCTCCACTTCTTTGTTTCCTTTACTCAATACTCTTCATAACCAAACTTTCGATCGCGATCTATCTATGCGAGACGTTGAAATACAGACATTGAACTCGTGAATGAAATATCGCCAAACGGCGCTCTCGATTTAAAGAATGTTTAATTGGCAAGATATATACGAATTCAACTTCACGTCCAATAATATTGCTGGAAGAGAGAATCGATTGCATCTGTCTCGTTTCCCACGGGGCCACGCTAAAAAGTTGCAGGTTGAAATCCGTAGACGCATAACTTTGCGTTTACCTGCCGGTTACCGGTAACCCACCCGGACTAGCCGTAACCCGGCGGAGTGACGACGGAAACTTCGCAAAAGACAGAGCTGAGGAATCGTGGCGAGTGAAAGCGGGACGGAAGATCGGGACTTGCCGATAGAGAGAGAGAAAGGACACGGGCAGAGAGCGAGCCGACCGTCGAAATAGAATGGGAAAGAAGTTGGTGGCCAAGGGAGGAACTGAAATAGAGAGAGAGAGAGAGAGAGAGAGAGAGTAGAAGAGGGATTCACGAGTGCCTCACGGACTTCTCTGCATTAACGGTCTCGGACTACAAAGTACGAGAGAGAAACGAGAGACAGAGAGAAACTGCGTAGACGCTCGCCGATGAGACTTACACACTCTAACACGCTATATACGAGAGTTCGCGGTGAGACTCGAGTAGAGTGCTCGCTGCGTTGCGCTAACCTGCGCCATTGCTCGTCAACGGTTTCGGGTTAAATTCCTCTTCTAGTTAATATTTGCTTAATATGATATCTAACCTTTCGGATCTACTTTCAAACCCGGGGTGAATCGATGACGTTACAGGTCAGACAGACAGGTAACCCCAAAAGCAGCTTGGTCCTCAACTCGTAACTTCAACCGCGTGCGTTTTTAATCCGACACGTTTTCGAACAATTCCTCCGAAGATCGAACGATCGCGCGCGCGCGCGCGAAGGGCTCGATCACCGTTTCCCGACTTGTCATTTCTAGTGCAGAATCATTTCGTCCCAGAAGTTATATTACGATTTTTACCGCACCCTATATATCTGGAGGGCCAGGGGGGAAGAGGGAGCGTGCAAAGTGCGGCAAAGGGAGACAAAGACGGAGAAAGCGGCGTAGTAGAGAGAAAGGGGTGCGGATAGTTGGCAAGAGGCGGTGTGGGGAGAAGAGTGGGAGGGACAGACGTTCCACCGTTGCTTGGAACGAGCAAGCTTGGTTCGTGAGCGCGAACGACGAGCGAGAGAGACAGAGAGTCGAAGAGTGGAGGGGATGGGGTTCAGCCGATGGGTGGTGGGGGGCGGATAGTGGGTGGCAGCTGAGGACGGAGTGATAGGGGAAATCAGTCGCGGTTCGAGTACCGCCACGTATGCACGAGAGCGGGTGTGCTCGTTTCCTCCGTGAGCTTCTCCTTCTCGATTGTCCCTTTGCGGCGCATCGTGGCCATCCTTTCTCTCTTCTTTTCTTTCCATCCTTCGCACAGAGGACTCCCCGAAAAACAAGCGCAACAGCCGTTTCTGCCGCTTCCCCTCCGCCCCCCCCCCCTCCGATCGGAAAGGGAGATCTCTCCGTTCGGTTCGTTGTTTCGAAAACACTTTGTACCAGACATTTCAAAAGAAAAAAAAAAAAAAAAAAAAAAAACGAGGATCGAGGGACGCTTGCGCGCTGTTCTCCTCCGTTTGCGTGTTACGGGGGGATCGCCGAGGCAGAGCCAATCGGAAACATCGATGTAAATAGAGAATAGAGTTTCAAACGGGGGAGAAAAGGAAAAGAAAAAAAGGAAAGAAAAAAAGTTAGAGTTTCAAACGGACTCGCGAGACGCTCGCGATCGGGAGGGCGCGCTATCTCGTTCTCTCTCTCTCTCTCTCTCTCTCTCTCCTGCTACAACGTTCGCTCTACAACTCGCTCCCTCTCGCTCTGAATCCTCTCTTCGTCTCTCCGTCCGTTTCCTCAGCTCTTGCTTAGTCTCGTGACGAAAGGACGTTCGAGATAATCCGCGAGCGAGCGCGGTTTCTTCGAGGGGAAAGTCTGACTTTGATACACCAGTTTCCAATTGCTTGGCTACTCGACGGCGGGATTCCGCGCGGTCAAACACCGTGTTCCGTTAGACACGGACGGCATTGTTGTTGTCGTTCACGCGACCGATCGGCGATCTGGTTCGACCGATTGTACGTACGCGATTTTCGAGCGTGGTTGACGCGATCGGTTGCCGCGGGAGGTGCGAGTGACACACGAGAGACTTTAAGCCGGTGCAAACGAAAGGGGCTGCAGAGAACCGAACGGTCACGCAAAGGAGGCAGGCAGAGGCCAGGCTGGAACGGAGAGCCGAAATGCTCGACTTCGAACAACAGGCGAATCAGGCACAAGCCCTGGCTTCACTCGACGAAGACTGGCACCTGCTCGAGGGTGAGCGCACGACCTTCGCAATTTTTCTTCTTCATTCTCTCTGTCTCCTTGCATTTTCGACACGCGCGCACGCACACGCACACGCACAGGCACACAACACATACGCATACACATACACGTACACGTACACACGCGCGGAGCATACAGAACACGAACAGTGGCGTCGATGCTAGAGATCGGTGAACACCTGGCGAAAACCTGTCTCGATGCCTGGTTGGTTGACCCTCGGGGATATGTCGCGAACGATAATCCTCGAACGCGTCGCTCGGCCAAATATTGTTGGTTAACTGAACCCGAAGGAAACGTGGAGCAACGTATTAGCCCGATCAAGTATTGGTATTTTTCTGCTAATACTGGGAAAAGTCGATTCCTCTATGTTCGCTTTTTCTTAATTCACTTTTGTCGCGGACAGCTGTTTCTAGGTCAGGCTTGATTTCTAAGACGTTCCTCGGTGTACGTGTATGTATATACATATACATACGTCGATGCATCACGTGATGTGTACACGGTACTGAAAGCGTGTTGTGCGGAGCTCGAACGTAATGGAGAAATAATTAATTAATTCGATATCGATAACGTTTTGACGAGAAAAAAAAACATTATATTCGCCCATGGGTCGAGGATACCAATGAAAGACTCGCGTATCTTATCGAATCGAGGTGGCTTCGGGCAAAATAAACAATGGCAGAACGTACTGTTCGAAGAAACCAACCCGAGCGTCTCACGAAGGGCAAAAGCAGCTTCACCCGGCGACACACCGTGAGCCCCGCGTTACCGACGTTTGTTGTTTCCCAGCGCGCGATCCCACTCGTTTTTACAATCGCTCGGAACGCGTCACCACTTTACCATCCGAGTCGATGTATCGCGTCGGCCAGAAAGCAATTGCACGCTTTTCATTTTTTAAACAGATAAACGTACGTATCGAAATGTAATTAACTTCGCTTTAAATCGCAAATTCATTAATAACCTAACAGCTAGCTGTTCAAGCTTGTTTTGGAAAAAAATAAAAAATGCACGATTAAATTGTTCGGCGTCGATTGTTATCGGCGAGACTGTTCGAAAGGAACATGTTCCACACTACTTTCGCTGTACTACTTTCGAAAAAGGAGACACCGTGGTAAAGCTCGTAAAAAATTACCCGACGCGTATGGCGAAGAAGCCTCAAAACTGCGTCAGTGTCAGAATTGGTTTGCCAAATTTCGCTGCTGACGACGAATATATCGGATCGCCCTCGGAACGGTTTTTTCGTCGAAAGAACAATCTTTCTCAAATTTTTTTTCGAACGCGGAATCGTGAAGTCGAAATTGCCCCGAAAGATGGCAAAAAACTTTTCGTTAAACAATATCGCGAAAAATTCGCCTTTCGTTTGAAATTTCTGGCCAATGTAATAATAATATATGGAAGAACGTTTAAACACCTGCATAGTTTCGCCAACCTTTATTCATATCTCGTGGAACAATGACACAGTAACGTTGAACAATCCGAGTAACTTGCAATTATCAGCCGTTCGATAAAACGAGATATATACATACCGGTAGCACAATTTTTATTATTATCGTCATACAGCATCGTCGTGACAAATGAGCGATGTTTTCCGAAATCGTAAAACTTATTATTTTACGTTGTAAAGGTTATGAAAATGGCGATCGAATGTACAGAGCACGTAGGTAAATGCAGTGGGACGTAAGCCACGTGACATTTGGCCGTATAGAGTTTGAACGTCTTTTTTTATCGAACAGCTGCTTTCCGGACTGGCCTCTCGACTTTCTTGTCCCTTTTACTGGCCGCACGAACGCTTGGCACCGAGGTTCATAGCTTTTTTATAATACCCGTGATTTCTTAATACCCGCCGAGGAAAAAGTAACGACGCAAACGTAAGTCCCATGTCCGATCTAGGAAATACACCGAATGACCGCGATCGACGCCACTGGTCCGGCTTGTATTCTAACCTAAATATTCTATTATGCTTGTAGCAATTATTCTCTACATGTGCATGCGTATACGTGATAGCGCGGACTTCAGAGTGAATCGGTAGTACCAAAGAAGAGACTATTCTACGTGAAAAAATAGACCGAGAAGAGTGAAGTTTTTTCGTGTAAAATTTTTTTTTTTCAATTTTTGAGAATCGAGGTGGAAAATTTATCGAGTATGTTAGCTCGGTTTAGCCAGTTTCTGAACGTGGTGAAAAAGAACGATCGATAGAAAGTATGGAAATAAGAGTGGAATTTCCTTACGAAAATTTTAAAATTTTTCGATTTCCTCGAAAACGAAAGCGTCCTGCGAAAGAAATTTTATCTTCGATTTACTTTTTTTTTTTTACATAGAATCGCACCCATCTTCGCTTATACTACCAAAGCTGAAACACTCTATATAACATAATTAACACGGTCGATGAAAGTCAGAAAGTCGAAAAGAAAGAAAAGTGAAAGGAGGGTGAGTGAACGTGCACGACGAACGTGATTTAACGTAATTCATTCGAAAATTATGTTTCGTTCGTTACCGAGATTAACAACGTACTGTGCTTAGGTGAAAAAAAAAAAAAGAAAAAAAGAAAAAAAAGAAATCGAAAGGAAAAATTACGAGTCAATGGGGGAAAAAATCGATCCGTTGGTATTACTGACTCGTTACGTTTATCGACAGAAATTAATCGCGTATTGCAACAGGAAACTAGTTACAAATATTCCTCGTGCGCTTTGAACGCGTCGTGTGGGATAGTCTGGTTAATTGACTTTTAAATTTGTTCCGGAAAATTGAGATTCGTAGTTACGTCGGCCCGGGGAAACACAGTAGGAACTTTTATTTAATATACAGCCTGTCTGCCATTCTCGACATCTTTAATCGTATCGTTTTTTTAAGAATTTCAAACTACCGGGACTTCGGGCTTTTTATTTATCGTTTTCATTCGAGTGAATTCACTGACGGTTTATGTATCTTAAATGTTGCACGTGTAAAGTGCATGTGAAAATTCCCTAGTTCAATTGCAATTCACGTAGCTAGTCAACGAACCAAAGAAAATATACAGGAATAATTCAGAAATTATCGTAGAAATCTTTTTGCATACTCGAAGAACATTAATCGGATTTTCCCTAGAATTTAAAAACTGAGTTTTGAATCCTCCTTGGTTTCCTTTATTTTCTATTTCACGTCGCCGAAATGAATTCTTCGGCAATCTCGACAATGTGAAAATTCTAACCGAGTTCAAATATTTAGGAAACTCTGGAATTTGCATAAAAATCGAATTCCCTATACCGTTGATGTTAATTACGATCGACGTGATTAGATGATCGATACGAAAGAAAGTTCGTAGCAATGCGAAAGTAAATTCGACAGAAAATGGCGGCTTATCGGTGGGGTGGGGTGGGGGGACCTTTACGGGCACGTTTCGTTAGTAATATTTTCGAAGCACTTGTCCGTTATTCGTGCGGACACGGGCACATGGACACGGCACGTATCGTGCCACGGGAAGCACGACTCGCACCTGTTTCACAGCACATAAATGTTTGCGGGAGCAATATCGTGTTTGGCCGATGCCAACCTCACCTGGCCGCCTCTACTGAACGCGTATTTTTGCAGCAGACAAATGGTAAATCGTCGTGTCGACGAATCGTCAGCTATAAACTTTTGATATACCATTCAAGCTGCAGTGTGTGATTATCGCAGTGTCGTACATTTCGTGTTTATCCGTGTTCACTGTGAATGATGTTTATTATCATCGTAAACCGACATCGGCTCCTACGACGCTCGTTCGATCATAAAGTGCATTGATATAGGTTAGGAACGACTAGGAAAGTTCATACTTGCGTCGAATTTAATTACACCTGTTGAAGTCGTGGGCTCGAACCTTGCTATACCTACGCAAACAAGGCATTCTGTTCGTCCAAGTGCAACTGAATCATACTTGGCTCTTCGTTCTTATCGCAGATTCTTTCGAACGTGATTGAATCGTGTCGTTCTTAATCATTTCGAGTACGAAACTTTTGAACCTGAATCTTTTGATCGAGTCAAACTAATTGAACGGGAAGAGATAGCCAATGTATTGATGTTATGAAATGATGAAAATAGGTTAGGTAATGGCGGGTAATTCTGTGAGAATGGAGGAGCAGCGGCAACCTGTCGTCTGAATTTTCACGGTTGTGTCTCGTCGGTGCGCTAAGGGAACTCCATTTTCATGAATATCTAAGAGTCCCCTACAGCTAAAGCCTTCTCATCAAGCGAAGGTTTTGCCACGAAGGGATCGAGAAATTTGCCCCTCTACTCCCTGCCGCTGGTGGTCTCCTCTAACTATGCAGAACTTTTCTCCCGTATAGCTTGCACAAACTCGCCGCGTGTCGAGTTTCGACTTTTCTTCCCAGATTGGAACAATGCCGCGCGTATTTACACTTCTCAATTACCAGTTACCAAGGCGATAGTAAGCGATTTTTGTACGTTCCACCATCTCTTCCTTTTTGCCATTTTTACTAATTCGTTCGTTGGAGGAACGCGTTTCACGTTTTTGATATATTTTTTCTTTTTTTTTTTTTTTTTTTTTTTTTTTCTTTCAAAATTAAATTAACCTCTTGCGCTGGCAACTGGATCAAACCGTATACAATAATACTAAGAAGCATTAACCTCTTGTGTGCTGGAATGGCGCACGTCGAGAATTTTTTTGTCCTAAAATTACTATATTTTCTTAGTTTTAAGTATATTTAAATATAATCCAGGCAAAACAAATAATAAATTTATTACTTCTTCGTAATAATTTCTATCCAGGGACATTATCGACGAGTTCAAAAAGAAAGCGACGAATTATTGTAATATACGGTTTGGTCACTCGTTATGGTCCGCGAATCAGTTGCCAACTCAAGAGGTTAATGATGTGCTACGCACGTTCGAGAACTTTCTGTCGCAAAATTGCTATGTTTTCTCAGTTTTAAGTACATTTAAATATAACCCAGGCAAAACAAATGTTTAAAATTGATTATTTATTAGTTCTATTTCTATCCAGTGATATTCCGACGAATTCAAAAAGAAAGCGACGAATTATTGTATACGGTTTGGTCACTCGTTATGGTCCGCAAACCAGTTGCTAGCGCAGAGGTTAACCTTAAACGTCGAGAATTTTTTGTTCCAAAATTGCAATATTGTCTCAGTTTTAAATATATTTAAATATAACCCAGGCAAAACAGATAATATTAAAAATTTATTATTTGTTAGTTCAATTTCTATCCAGTGATATTCCGACGAATTCAAAAAGAAAGCGACGAATTATTGTAATATACGGTTTGGTCACTCGTTATGGTCCGCGAATCAGTTGCCAACTCAAGAGGTTAATGATGTGCTACGCACGTTCGAGAACTTTCTGTCGCAAAATTGCTATGTTTTCTCAGTTTTAAGTACATTTAAATATAACCCAGGCAAAACAAATATTTAAAATTGATTATTTATTAGTTCTATTTCTATCCAGTGATATTCCGACGAATTCAAAAAGAAAGCGACGAATTATTGTATACGGTTTGGTCACTCGTTATGGTCCGCAAACCAGTTGCTAGCGCAGAGGTTAACCTTAAACGTCGAGAATTTTTTGTTCCAAAATTGCAATATTGTCTCAGTTTTAAATATATTTAAATATAACCCAGGCAAAACAGATAATATTAAAAATTTATTATTTGTTAGTTCAATTTCTATCCAGTGATATTATTCCGACGAATTCAAAAAGAAAGCGACGAATTATCGTATACGGTTTGGTTACTCGTTATGGTCCGCGAACCGCTTGCCAGCGCAAGAGGTTAATATTTCTTGCTATTACAGATACCAAGAAATTATCAAGAGGTAATAAATTTATTATTTGTTTTGCCTTGGTTATATTTAAATATACTTAACACTGAGGAAATATTGCAATTTTGGGATCAAAAATTGTCGACGTGCGTGGCACGTCATTCTAGCGCGAAAGGTTAACGAGTCATCGAGTTCTGTAGAATGCAGTCGAGATCATCTAGTGAGTTCAACGCAGGTTCGAATAGATGTCCGCGATTAACAACGACGTAGGATCAACGGTGAATAAATAAGAAGTGATTTTTCGACGGGTTCGTCGATTCCGCAAAGGCATTGGTCTAATTGCCGAGTCAGGGACACGCGCCACATTCACAGGTACGTTGCACATTTCGATCGCGGTGCTCGCCCGTCCGAAGGACCTTCCACCGGGAGTTCGTTCACTTCTTTATTACGCTGCGTCTTCTACGTAGCATGTTTTATTCCGACGTCGCATCGGAAATATCCGAACGAATTCTCTCAGTCGGGTAATTTCACAGCTGTCGAACGAGAAAAAAAGAAAATAGTTTTGGAGAGTCTAATTCAGTAGCATGATTTCTGGAAATGTAGTGAAATATCTTGAAACCGGATTGTATTCTTTTCAAAGTGCACACAATGCTACGTACTTAAATGTTTATTTCAATTCTATTTATACAGTAATAAGTCTACATATAAGTGATAAGTCAACATAACCTATAGATATGCTTTTTGCCATTTGTAAAAAAAAAGTATTTTCAATGAATCTGATTCAGTAGCACGATCTCTCCAAATGTGACGAAGTGTTCCGAAATCGGAAATATTGTTTTCAATATACGCCAGTGCCACACGCTTAAGTAAGTTGATTTCGACTGTTTATACAAAGTCTCATATAGCCTGTCAAATAACGCTCCTCCTCTCTTCTTCTTGTGAAAGAAGCGAGCGACCAACGGCAAACAAAACAAAGATAATTCTTTCCCCCAGTTTTCCCGCCGATGGAAACTGTTTGTACCATTGGCGACGTTGAATTTTCATCGTGCGGCAATATTTAAAATGCATCCGTTTCACCGACGGAACTATACTCGTCCGACGACCGAAACGTTTTGATGAAAAAAATGCAAACGCGTAGGGGTAGAGACACAGAAAGCGAGAGAGAGAGAGAGAGAGAGAGAGTGAGTGAGTGAGTGAGTGAGTGAGTGAGTGAGTGAGAGAGAAAGGGAAACTGCGAAGTACGGAGGGAAGAGCGCGGAGAAGAGTAGCGGCGAGCATAGGAGAGGCGAAGAGGGGAGAGGGAGAGACAGCTTCGACACGGCAGCACTGCGGCAGAAAACTGGTCCAGGTGCAAGCTCGATACTCTCGGAGAGCGTGATTCGCGTTGAATATTCGCCGGCGTAGAATTCCTTATCCCGCTGCAAAACCACGCCATTCTGCTCCCCGCGCAAACGGTACTTTTCGCGTTTAGTCGACGTCCAGCCACCTTCCTTTTCCCTCAAACCTCGCGTCTTCATCATTTAGGTATTAACCGCCATTAGGAACTCGTTGATAGATCCTTTCTTCGTAATTTCGTCGCGTCTTCTCTATGATTCTTTAGGGATTTTCTGGGGGATTTTTTTCCCAAGTTTCTTCGCGTTTCTTTTCCTATATTCGCTATGTTCGACGTCTCTTGGTGTCAGAGTGATGCAATGGTAAAACACTGATATCTACTGATGATGAGAATAGTTAAATTGGCAAATTATTTTATTACAATGATAAATAGAACAATGACTGTCTTTTTTTTAATTGCAAATTTAATTGAGAATTCAACTTGTTACTCTCAGATGTGAATATACAATTTCTTATATATTTTGTATTTTCTTTTTGTATATTTTGTATAATCTTACATATTTTATGAGAAAAGTGTATCACATTTTGACGTAGCTTGTTACTCGTTGCTGTGAACAAAAAATTGCGAAACAAAGGAGTTTAAAGGTTTTAACTATACGTTAGTGAAAACGGAGTAAAATATTCAGTGTAACATAGTGCAGTGAAACATATTCAATAATGATACACTTTTACTACGTGCCTGTGGTTGTATGGAAAACTGCCGCATATTACTTTCGTGCTTTCACTTTCGTGATGTTACACCATTTTTTAACACTTTTACAGCGGGCGTGTCACATGCATATATACTTTGGTTGATTGGGCCAAAATATTTGAAATTATCTATCATCTGACATTAGAAACAACTAGAATATCCCGCATATATCATTATAATTTGAATGACGGTTAAAATAAATCAGCCTCCACAATTATGTTTCTGTCCAAATGAAAATTGATATTAATTTGGACAAGGATATCCGTACTTTTTTTTAGCCACCAAAAATTCAATGATAAAATTGTACAAATTATTCGTAAAACTTCTGCAATGATAGTTTTAATAAATAGCATGTATGTATTTCTTACAGGCAACCGTCGTTTCAAATATCCCGCCGGGAAAGTGTTGAACTTCATAACTCAGTCCCCCCCCCCCCCACGTTTTACTAGATCTTGGTTAGAAATTATTTTTCTCATCCTATAAATTTTATGCTTTTATGCTCTTTTGTAAATACAGAAATTGTGACATTTGCTTTTTATTTTTTTCTTATAGTCATGGAAAAATATTGTCCAGTTACAAAGAGTCGTCGAGACTCGAACGAGACGAATATAAAATTAGTTTAGTTGGTAACACGGATAATTATGGTCCAGCGAGGTCCCCTGTGCGCTGACCTTTCCCAAGGTTCCCGAATTCGGCGCGTCCGAAGTGTTTCCCCTATTAGAGGATACAAAATGGACGTGTCCATATTAAGAATGTCGATGACATTGAAATTGGTCCGCGTAAGAGGCTCGTGGTTTAGGTTAGGTTCGTGTACCAGCGACCTTCGGTTCGCCATGTTAGCTCGCCATCTCTCTCATCATGGGACGAGCGAAATCTCTCGAAATCCTCAGTCATCGAAAAAATTACTAAACTTTTCATTACTCGATTATAATTTATCGAAAGTATTTAAACATTTCATTACAAAAATATTCATTTCAAGACATATTACAAATCCAATTACAACAAATTCAAATTTAAAATCATTCATTGATTTTCTTTTTAAATTTTGTTCGCACAATTGATACGTATAAAACTGTTAATATTTTCTTTTTAATTCGTTCAATAAATATGTATAATTGTATATGAAACTTACAGATTTTACGAAATCATATTTTCTAACTTTTTAATATTATTACGAATGTTAAATACAAAAATTATCCGTTAAGGGACAATGAATGAACTGTTGATTATCCATAAATTTTGTTCGCCCGTACTAGTCGAGTGTATCAATTTCTGAAATACATCAAGAGGAGTGATCTCAGTCTGACGATGGGTGTATTATAGGTTATAAGTTCTTGCGAAATATCACTGCGAAAATAATCATTGGAATAATTATTCCACTAGCGGTCTGTTGTTTGACAGTTGCGGCGAGTTAGTTTTATTCTACGTCGGAGCGATTAGAATCGTAGCTGCGAGTGTTTAACCGAGGGAAACAATGAATAAAATATGGCGGCACAGAATGACGGCGTGAAGGAACAGAGGAGGGGGGGGGGGTGGACGTGTTACAAGTAATTCGACTCGGCTCGTAATCGAACGCGATCGGCCATGATTACCATTAATTACGAATAATAAATTGCGAGGCCGTCGACGATCGACTTATCGTCGCGGCGCGATCGATACGCGCCTCCTGCGCGTTCAACGCGTAAACACTTGTCGATTTTCCAGTCGTGTGTGGATGTGTGTGTGTGTGTGTGTGTGTGTGTACGTTTCAAGCGCCGCCGATAAGCATCCGACTCGACTTACATTGGTTCGCAAAACCACTTCAACACTCGCCATCTGAAACCTTTTACGTCCATGTTTTATGCACGTAGTTTCATCGAACCTTTTATTGACACGATAATGAAACACAGAGCCTGGCTGGTCGGCTGTGTCGTTTCAAATTTGAAACAATATACTTCGTTACACAGGGTGGGCCTAAAATAAATGCACGAAGAAACCTTTTTTTTTTCTCACAGATTTATCATTTGAAAGAAACCATTCGAGCTTAAATTCAATTCAAAATTAATAGGATTGGTCCTCTTTTTGTATGTTGACGTTTCGTTAAAAAAAGAATATGTGAGATTTTCCGTCCATGCTGTACGTACGAAAATATATTGTCTCCCCGTTATATTCCTTGAGAATTTTCAACTACACGTTCGTACGACGTATTTTTTCCCAATTTTTTTTTCAAAGTCGTGCCGGGAAATGTGAGGACACCCTGTATGCAACGTGAATACATTGTCTCTGTAACGATCATTAGAAATTACTTGTCATTAATTAATACTGACGTATTGCTAATGCAACGAGTGATTTGTTATCTGAAATATTGACGCTAACTTGTGCGTACATTCTTGGATTTGTTTTCAAACTTTGCCAATATTGTTGCCAATGTAACGATGGCCATATCGCGCCCACGGTGTTGATGAGACATTTCACCAGTAAGTGAAACAATAGAGAACTACCACTGAAATTACCTGCTTCCGAGTAAGAAGCAAAAAGTGACGACACGATCGACGTCGAACAGCCTTTCGACGAATCCGAGGTTGGGGAAAAAAAAAAAAAAAAAAAAAGAGGAACGTTCTCATCGGCGTTTCAAGGATCCGGCCTTGGATCGCTGAAACCAGGAACTCCCCGTTATCGAGCGATAAAACAAGCGACAATCCGACGCGGATTTGCACGCTGGATGCAAATTGATTACGCGGAGAAAATGTAACGCGACCGTGGAGATAGTTATATTTTTTTTCGAATAGACAGCTTCCTAATTGAATTCGCGAATTTGTTAGAACGAAAAAGTTAGGTTAAGTTGCGAAACCTAACCTACGTACACTTGTCTTTTCAAACTGGACAGTTCTCGTCGAACGTGCAGTGTTTATCGAATCACTCGAACGATACTTTCCTTACTGTTGCGTTTTCTATTTCGTTGTGTTTACTTTTATTATTTACATACACGATCTCGTGGCCAACTAGTTTCGTTTAACGCCAGAATCACCCGACGACCAAAGCGTGAAGATTGTATCGAAGAAATTAGAGCGCAAGATGAATAGCAAAGTTCGTAATACAACAAAGGATACATACTATAACTTTCGTGACAATTTTATATAAAAATTATCCAAATCGCTAGAAACGCAACTTTTGTTAATTGTACGTTGACAAATTTCGACCACTTTGCTAAGTCTAGCGTCAAGGCGTTGTTTTCATGAAAACGGAACGTTTCTCGATAAATCTTCAAGCTCGATTTTCTCGAAAACGAAGGCTTCAGTGAGAAAATTGTACTCTTTTTTTTCGATTCATTTTTACACGTGTAATCATCTCCCAATCGATTGACCCCGTATATTTATTATTACGTTTTATGCGTAAATCTGACTTTTGGAAGTAGCCTGCGTTATGTAAAAATACTCTGCCGACAGCGAGCTAGTCGAATCGATGGAGGAGATCGTCGAATGGGAAAGAAAGACAGAAAGAAAACAGAGGCCGAAATGTAGCTAGGCTGGTGAAGGCCTCGTGCTGCGGTGACGTAATGGAAAGTGGAGCCGCAAGGCTGTTTCCACTGCGCGAGCAACACGCGCTACATGTACTCCCTGCAACTTTACTATTATCCTAGGCGTCTTCGTGACTGCGCTGCGAAACCACGCTGCAAATTAGCCAATAGTTGCCACTCGAAACACTCTACGCGCAGAATTCTAAATTCTAAAAAAAAAAAAAAAAAAAAAGAAAAAAAAAAAGTTGTATTTTTTCTTGCTTTTTCTTTTGCAAAATTACAACGTGCAAAAAATTTTCTCACGATGAAAAAGCAATGTAGGGAAATATTAGAAACGCGCCGATTAAACCTCGCGTTTAATAATTTAATTAAATAATGAAGGGGAGAACGAGGAAGAAAGTCCTCAAGAAAGGTTTTAGGCGAAAAAAGTGTTCTCCCCGCTCGTGCCACTTACCAAACAACCTAACCTGACTTCCGGAATGACACACGTTGCCGCAGATCCAACTCCCCCACTCTTTTTTACCCGCTGTAGCTTCCCTTGTTCCTTTTTTTTTTTTATCGGTAACACGATGCCTTTCCAAGCTGTAGCTCTCATTATTATACTGCGTTTATTTACGAAGATTATATCTTTAACTTTAACTCCGTGATCACACATACGTAATCGAATGCATATTTATTCTTTCCGTTATTACTCTCGTGTCTCGTTGGAGATCTGCGTTTCGTTTGGCGTATAAATTTATTCTTTCGATTAATGTTTATACCCGTGGTTCGTCGTCTCGTTAATGACAACTCATTGCTTTCTGTTTCGTCGTCAACACAATGTTAATTGTTAAATGTTACAACAATAGGTAGATAAGTGTGTATGTATTCGTAGTCAAATATCAAAGTATAAAAGACCTCTCTCTCTCTCTCTCTCTCTCTCTCTCGGAAATCTCAATCTCGTTTTTTCTGTTGTTGTTTGATTCTTTCTCCATCTTCCAGCTTATTACATAAAATCACTTCGAACGTATCGTAACATAACCTCACAATTAACAAGGAGGATAATGTTGAGTATACTTTGCCAATCAGCTCATAATCTACTCGACGCAGGCAGGCGTTCATCCTAATTTACACGGGATAGCGTTCCAGCTTACGCGCGTGGCCATCGTCTTCAGACAGCTCTTGTGTGTTCTGTGTCGACCATGCTACCATAATCGATATCCTCGGCATGCCCAAATGCCTTGTAACACGGGTTATTGATTTGCAACTCCGCCTCTCTGCCGGTGTGTACGCGCGCATAACACCGACATAATAAACGCTGACCGTCCTCACCTTCTCGCCACGTGTTCTTCTCCGCGTCGATTCTAAGCACGGAATTTCCTATGAGCGTCAGACGCACGCGTCTCGACGCGAAACTCTGCAAATCTTCCGTTTCTCTCTCTCTCTCTCTCTCTCTCTCTCTTTCTCTCTCTCTCCGCAAATCTCGTTTTTTCTCTGTTGTTGTTTGATTCCTTCTCCGTCTTCCAGCTTATCATATAAAATCACTTCAAACGTGTCGTAACATAACCTCACAATTAACAAAGAGGATAATGTTGAGAAACGTTGTTATCGACAATGGGGTCTTTTGGTTCAGGGTTTTTCCGAAATGTTACTCGGCTACTCGATTATTAGTAAGGCTACTCGAGAAAGTTTTTGAATGTCGAAAATTTGCGATATACAGGGTGTCTCGCGAAAACAAATCCAGCCGAACATATTTACTAGTGATAATACAAAATCCTGACTCGTATTATTAGTGATAATACGAAATCCTAATTTAAATTGAAGAGAATCGGATGAAAGAACTATTTTTTTTTTATTTCTCTCTCGTTCAAGGTCGATTACCATTTTTTACGTAGGAAACGTGTATTTTTTTTTTTTCCATTCCATCACGTAGCACGTATGAAAAACATATGTATGTTTATGATGTGACCTTGAAATGACCTCGTAAATTATGTTGTAGTAAGTGTAAATTATGTTGTAGTAAGTGTAAATATTTATTTATTTATTAAATATTTATAATTAAATATTTATAATTTAAATATTTAATTAAATATTTATTTTCGGGCGTTTGACGTTTATAGAAAACCCCGTCTTAAGGAAGAGAACAACCTGCGCGACAATTATCGCCTCGACTTTACATTCGCCAGTGCACCATTCGTCTCGAACCGTCGTTCTCCGTTCCGCCTAATCGCACGCTTATCCGCTTACGGCAGAATCAAATCGAGATTCTCGATTTGGTGGAAAATGGAATTCATATACATCGACATATACAGCCCTGTAAATTCTCTAAATTTTGGAAACCTCTCGAGTCCCGAATCCCGAATCCCGAATCTTTCTCAATTTTCACGTTTGAATTTCCCGCCTCGTTCGAAACTTTTTCCCGCCTCCTCGAAAAATTTCGGATCCTTCCGGATCCGGGTGACGAGAAAAGTGGTTATTAAAAAAAAAGAGGAAAGAAATAAAAAAGAATAAAACGATTGTGTCTCGAATGAAAATTCCGAGAGGGGTTGATAATTTATTTATACACCTAGTCGTGTCAAATCGATGGATAAATGAGTCGTCCGCAAAGGTTGACGAGCAGCCGGGGCAGAGAGGGGCTATGTTGAAAGGATTAATGAAAACGAGGGTTCCGAAGTTGGGTCAATGGCGTAACCCGAGGGCGTGCAACTTGCTTCGAATTCGCCGGCACATATACGCTCGCTCTATAGAATCGTTTCGCCTTTCGCTGTCTTTATACACGCGGATCAATGTTGGAACAAATTGCAAGTTGTCTATCATATCCTCGCGAATAGTTCAGAGGAAAAAAGAAAAAAAAAATAATTCTGTAATACATTCGTGTTATATATAGACAATTTACAAACTACTACCAAAAGTTTGTAAAAATATCTTTAACGAGTCTGTGAGAGAAGGAGTTAGATTCTTCTTTCTGCAAAAATTTACAAACTCGTTGTTGCGCAAAGTAATTACTGAAATTCTTCGATTCGTCTTGCCAGTCTACCATCATTTTTAATTATACTTTAAATGTATCAACTTTTGGACAATTTCTACCTATGTACATGTAACTGCATCGAACTCGCTTAGTTTTCGAAATATTTACGAAAAACTGTCTACTAACGCTGTCTGTCAAATTCGACTGAAAAATGTGTTCGCGGTGGCACATGTGTCGGTATTTTGGTTGCCTAACTAATCCAAATAGTATTTACGCGAAGAAACGATAAGAATTGCGTTTGAGTTGGCTTGTGTATTTTTGTCTGCTCGTTATAAGATGGCTGACAATCACTGGTGACACACACGCTGCCACGGGCGCACAGAACAGAATTCATTATCATGATATCGACAGTTGGTAATTACAGAGTTGCACGCTCTCAGCGCGGGGTTCTGACGATGTTCAAATACACGATTGTAGAAATCAACATTCTCGATCGGTTTCTTCCTTTCGCAGAAAATTTCGTCGGACTCTCTTCGAGTTTCCGCGAACATACTCGCAAAAGAAGACTATGTTGATACAACTATTACGATATTCTGTTTGTACTTGCGCGTCCGTTAGTATCGGTTGCCGACCGCTTTACTGCGGCCGGATAAAATCAACTAACCCAGTCTTAACCGTTATCTTTTGACCGTATCGTTTGCGGTCTGTTATCAGTGGTGTATCTGTACAGAGGTGACACTCTGGAAGCATAACCCAGCAGCAGTGATTCTACTTGTTTTTCAACAGATTGGTAATTAATAATGTTGATATATTAAAACGAATATCATTATCATTATTATCATCATTATCATTATCATCATCATCATCATCATCATCATCATCATCATCATCATCATCATCATCATTATTATTATCATCATCATCATTATCATCATCATCATCATCATTATTATCATCATTATCATTATTATTATCATCATTATCATTATTATTATCATTATTATTATCACTATTATCATTATTATTATCATTATTATTATCATTATTATCATCATTATTATCATCATCATTATCATCATCATTATTATCATCATTATTATTATCATCATTATTATCATTATTATCATCATTATTATCATCATTATTATTATCATCATTATTATATATATATATATATATATATAAATATATATATATTATCATATTATATCATATATCATTATTATCATCATTATTATCATCATTATTATTATCATCATTATATCATTATTATCATTATCATATTATTATTATCATTATTATCATTATTATTATTATTATCATCATCATCATTATCATCATTATTATCATCATCATCATTATCATCACCATCATTATCATCATTATCATTATCATTATCATCATTATTATCATCATCATCATCATTATTATCATCATTATCATCATAATTATCATCATAATTATCATCATCATTATCATCATTATTATCATTATCATCATTATCATCATTATCATTATCATTATTCTCATTATCATTGTCATTATCATTATTCTCATTATCATTATTATCATTGTCGTTGTCGTCGTTGTTGTTGTTGTTGTTATTATTATTATTATTATTATTATTATTATTATTACACGCGGTTATATTTATTTCTCCACGAATTGCGAGTCGACTGTGTATGCGTTTATATATATTGCAGACAAAAAATGAGAGATATCGTGGATTAGATTAGTTTCGATTTTATTCAGTTTGAGAACCCCTATTGACGAAGACTCGTTGCTCCAATGGACGCACAAGTGTAGGCAAAATACCATTGTCGCGGCATCGACAGATTCGGTTAGTAATTAGTAATTGATAATATTGATACATTAAAACGTACATCGTTATTATTATTACACGCGATTATATTTATTTCTCTACGAATTGCTAGTCGACTGTGAACGCGTTTATACTTATTGCAGGCAAAAGACGAGAGACTGTGGATTAGTCGATTTTATTCAAGTTGAGAACCTCTATTAACAAAGCACTTGCATGGGCGCACAAGTATAGGCAAAATATCATTGCGGTGGTACAGTTTTTTTGCGAATATCTCGGGAACTAAGAGAGCCTGAGAAGTGAGCGAGAGGGAACAGTTGTTCAGAATATTGATTTCTACGTATTTGACGTATTTGAAAGTCATCGAAATCTCTGTGCTGAGAACATAATTACTCGACAGTTTTCTGCAAATATTGTGAAAACTGAAACTAAACGACGGTCATACGCGGAGGGAAAATTTGTTCAAAATGTTGACGATTTCTACGACATTTATTGTCGGATGACTACACATGTGAGTCACATTGTTTTCACAAATAGAGCCCTTCCATACTTGATTCCAGACTGCAGAACATTGTTCATTATCAGGACACAGTGATCACGATAGAACTCATTCGAAGACCTGTCATTAACTTTAATTAACTCTTTCAATTTATATCTAGTTTTTTTTTTTATTGAAATTAAATTTATATATAATGAACAATTAATTCAATATTTTAATTAAATTGATTTTATTACGTAAAAAATTTATGGGCTAAACAATAAATTCAATTACACAATAAACCGTGAAAGAATATTTTTCAAATTGATGATTTTAGTATTAATTATTAATGGAAATTATTTTACAATTTATTTTACAATTTATATATATTTTATAGGAAAAATTGAAAAATTAAAGTACGCCGAGAAATAGTCGTCGTGCGGTGAAAAGGAATTTGCATTCGCTGTTAAAGTAAAATTCAGGTGAAACAGGAAAACATATCCGTGATTTTAACAAAACACGATTTTCGAACAAAAGAAAAGCAATTGCCACCAATTGGAATTATATGCAACTTTTCGTGACACAGTACCATGAAATAATACGATTTTATAATAAAATATGATCTAAGGGGGAACAACTGAAAGATTTTCGGTCGCTTTATTGCGATCCATTTCAGTTTAACAGCGAATGCACTTAATCTGCCTCCGTCGAGTATACTCGTCGCGGCTTGAAAATAATTAACCACGCGAGTGCGCGTTCTCAAAATGAAGTGAAACGCTCGAGAACGTTTAGGTTAGGTTTCTCAAATAAGCTTCTCAAACGCGTCTAAAAATTGAGGAAACGACGTATCGTACGTTCGTCGAGCGGTTTTCGTTGAAAAGCAATTTCTTCGACAATTGTGTCTTTCTGTGGAAGCCAGCAATATTTAAAATCGATGAGCAACATCGGCGGCGGGCATTCCGAGAGTTAACTGATCGTCTTCTACGAGCTTATCATAGCTCCTTTCAACAGATCGTGTGACGATAGGATTGTCATCCATTCGTGTTTCCCCGGATTTGTCTGGTTTTTAAGGCGTTTCGAAGACGTCTGGTGGGATTTTCTCTAGCGATACGGATTTCCCGATGTTGGTTTGCTTACGTGTTGTGTTGCCTTCGATCTGACGTACTCGTTCGGAAATCTGAAGACAACTATACTACGGTACTATCAGGTGGCCACTGAAAAACTGAAGGGTTTTGAAAGTGGATGTTGTTTTTCATACGCAATACTGGAAAAAAATCCATTAATTACATTTCTAAATGAAATAATAAGAAGTTCGAAAAACATGTGTGTTTGTAAAGGTTAGTTTTGTTTAATTTTATTCAATCTTTCAGTGGCCACCCTGTATATTATTATACTTTGGTACTATGTTACTATACTGTAGTACTAGAGTACTATACTGTACTATTGTACTCTACTATATTATACTATACTATATTATACTATGGTGCCATGTTACTATACTATAGTGCTAGAGTACTATATTTTACCATTGTACTCTATATATGTGTTGTATATTGTACTATATAATGCTAGAGTATACTATACTTATGTAACAATGAAGTACGAATTATATACAATAAATAAAATGTTTACAATATAAGTTACACAGTGTAAAAGTATCAGTCATGTACACGATATTACAATGTGTAATGGAATTTATTGTGTTTACAATAAATACAATACAATGTATTATGCAATGTACTATGCATGTACTATTGTATTCTACTATATTATACTATACTATATTATACTATGGTGCCATGTTACTATACTGTAGTACTAGAGTACTATGCTGTATTATTGTACTCTATAATATAATATACTACAGCATGGTACTACAATACTATATTACTATACTATAGTATTGGAATACTATACTGTACTATTATACTCTATAGTATACTATACTATACTATAGTGCTAGAGTACTATATTTTACCATTGTACTCTATATATGTGTTGTATATTGTACTATATAATGCTAGAGTATACTATACTTATGTAACAATGAAGTACGAATTATATACAATAAATAAAATGTTTACAATATAAGTTACACAGTGTAAAAGTATCAGTCATGTACACGATATTACAATGTGTAATAGAATTTATTGTGTTTACAATAAATACAATACAATGTATTACGCATGTTCGCGAGGAGCAGTGTGAACGCGACATTAAGTCCAATGTCCGTTAATCCCCGCGTACACAGCGCAGTGTAGAAGCGAACGCAGTACAGTTTGAAACGAGCTGTCGCATCACGCACTCGTGGCAACGGTGCAACACCCGAGGCCCCCTAATTTAAAGCACGAAAAAATTCTTCAAAGTGTTCGTAGTCCGAGTATTAAGCGAGTATCATCCGAGTTTGTAATCCTTTCCCTGCTTAATCCGTACCCTCGTACACTTGGATAACGATTGACCAGATCGTTTTATTTATTTACGCTATCTTTACGCTTCATTGGTCGTATCGTCAGGTCAGAGAAAACGGGACACTACTAGCACACTATTGAAACAAAAAAGAAAACGCAAAGTTGAGGCGTACTTATTTTTCTCGCGTTTCTATCGCAAGGTTCAACCGATTGCAACCAGTTCGAGAAAAAAAAAAAAAAATCTCAAGCGCTTTTCAGAACTTTTACTGGACAACGAAAGGGTTCACGAACCCTAACCTAATTCAACTCACTCTAATATTTGCATGTATGTTTTCGATAGATCCAGAGGAAAAAAGAGAGACAGACAGACAGACAGACTCTGTCAGTGCGAAAAGGAAAAAGAGCATTGCAGAAGGAAATTGGGAACGTAGCCGAAGCAATTCTCGTAGCAGCCAGTAGAGTCGATCGTCGCGATTGATTAGCGAACCAGGAGCGCGGTGACTGCACACAGTCCCCTTCTCCTCCTTCTTCTCCCACTCCTCCCCCCTCCCCCTCTTACCGCACGTCGCGGAACGCACGTGAACGCCCTGCCAATGCAAATGTAATTATGGATTCGCTTTGACGCCGCAAAACGCTCGCCGACGTCACAGCTATGTGTCTTATTGCCCCCGCGGCCAATTAGTACGTAAGTTTTCCACCGTACTCGTGACGTCAGGTCGATCACGGCCATGGAAAAAGTGCCATCCCTCCGTCGAAAGTTCGTCGAGAGTGCTCGGCGACTCGATAACTCGAGATCCCAATTGTTACAGAAACTACTTTCTTCTCGACATCTGATTTCGGATGGTGGCTTACGCAGGTACGTAATAATAATAAAAGATAATAGAAGTCTGTCGTTGACGCTAGAAAATAGCACGACCACCCACGTATAATAAATTGTACACCGTGTATACAGCGTATACACCATTTGAACAGCATTGGTAAATTGAAAAGTGACCAGATTACAGGTTACGAATCTCTGATGAAATTAATCGACCGTTTGTCGGGCGTGACATCACCACTCGCGATATATTTTTCAATTGCCGAAAAGAAAGGAGAAAAATAATTCGCGGATTAACCAACAATTCCCCCTTTGAGAACTTTGTTTGATCTACGTATATTGCCAAAGTTGTCGTTAGTCTACGCAAAGAATTCACCTTCGACAAACCTCGATAAACCTTGGGTGAAGAGAAAATTGTCGAAAATCTGCTAGCTCTGCCGCGACGAACTTCCGACGGATTTCAAATGACGACGTGCACGAGTACCGGTGGCCCGGGGTATTGGCCGGACCGGCAAACTGGAACGATGTTTTCAGTTTGTTTTCTCGGGAGTTGAGCGAGCCCGGCGAGCCGGAAGGAAGGGAATAAGTCGAGGGAAAAAGCGCGATGGCCGATAATTCGTCGGTGCGGCGGCATTAATTGTTAATTGGTCGTCAGGCATACGTAACGCTGCCAGCTCGGCCGCGTAATTATGTCGACGGTCGATCAACATCATAAAACACCGAATTATTATCGGCCCTTGGAAAAGAGAGGAGCGCGTTGTAATATCGATCGGCCCGACGTCGTTCCACACCGCGGCGACGATACCATATCCCCCTCGCCGCACCGCAACTTTCATTCGATTTTATTACACCGGATAACCGCTTTCTTGCCTGTGTTGTGAAGTAATTCTCTACACCGTTACCGGTGTATCAAAACTCGACCATCTTTGTGCAATTATTCTCGTTGTATTGTTGCTGTTGGATACGGGAAGTTCACCATCTTCATATGTGTGCAGTGTCACGTTCCCTCTTTTTCTTCCTCTTTTTTTTTCGCCAGTTTCAAGTGTCGGATCTATAATATGGGCGTATCTGTATGTACAAATGAATACAAAAATACCCGATGTAGTGTCTGTATATTGTAGTATATACGGTACAATATGTAACGTATAATGTACTGTAATATACATATAATATATATAGTACAGTATAAATATAATATTTCATATATTTCAGGCCCTTTTTGTGCAAAATATCTAAGCATACCTTCTAACATATCACGCGAGTTGAACTTGTGTTAATGAATCTATAAAAGGAAACAAATTACTTATAATATATATAGTACAGTATAAATATAATATATCATATATTTCATAAAATATCTAAGCATACCTTCTAACATATCACGCGAGTTGAACTTGTGTTAATGAATCTATAAAAGGAAACAAATTACTTATAATATGTATAGTACAGTATAAATATAATATATCATATATTTCATAAAATATCTAAGCATACCTTCTAACATATTACACGAGTTGAACTTGTGTTAATGAATCTATAAAAGGAAACAAATTACTTATAATATATATAGTACAGTATAAATATAATATATCATATATTTCATAAAATATCTAAGCATACCTTCTAACATATCACGCGAGTTGAACTTGTGTTAATGAATCTATAAAAGGAAACAAATTACTTATAATATGTATAGTACAGTATAAATATAATATATCATATATTTCATAAAATATCTAAGCATACCTTCTAACATATTACACGAGTTGAACTTGTGTTAATGAATCTATAAAAGGAAACAAATTACTTATAATATACATAGTACAATATAAATATAATATATCATATATTTCATAAAATATCTAAGCATACCTTCTAACATATCACACGAGTTGAACTTGTGTTAATGAATCTATAAAAGGAAACAAACTACTTATAATATATATAGTACAATATGTAACGTATAATATACTGTAATATAGTATATTATACATTATAATATACTGTAATATAGTATAATATATAATGTAGTATATTATACATTATAATATACTGTAATATAGTATAATATATATAATGTATAATATACTATAATATACTATAATATACATATAATATATATAGTACAGTATAAATATATCATATATTTCATAAAATATCTAAGCATACCTTCTAACATATCACGCGAGTTGAACTTGTGTTAATGAATCTATAAAAGGAAACAAATTACTTATAATATATATAGTACAATATGTAACGTATAATATACTGTAATATAGTATATTATACATTATAATATACTGTAATATAGTATAATATATAATGTAGTATATTATACATTATAATATACTGTAATATAGTATAATATATATGATGTATAATATACTATAATATACTATAATATACATATAATATATATAGTACAGTATAAATATATCATATATTTCATAAAATATCTAAGCATACCTTCTAACATATTACACGAGTTGAACTTGTGTTAATGAATATATAAAAGGAAACAAACTTACTTAACCTCTCGCAGATGATCTTGCAACGTCTACTGTTTACAAGAAAGTTGACATTGGTCGCTTTTCATACATATTCGACAACGCAACCAGCAACTTCCAATCTATCAAGATCTATCTTCATTTACCTGCGGTCAGTCATCAGTCAGGTACATATTTATGCAAACGTCGAGCACGATTTATCACGCGCAATTATTTACATTAATTCAGCAAACTTACGTTAGGAGGTAGCCGTAAAAATTTGCAAGCTGACGAGTAGATGAAAATCGCGCGTATGGCGCGATAAAATAAAAATCTTTTACGTGTCGGTTGGTTTATGGCCGAGGCCCTCGGGAGACCGGTGTGTATGTATGTACATCGGTCCGTTCCGTATTCGAGAAATAACGTATATAATGTATATAAGGTCTTCTCAGAGGAGCACAGACGCAACGAACTCGCCGCACGAACAGGTGAACTAGAAAGTCCAACAAGTTAGAGAGCTGATCTATAGCAGTGCAAAGGGGGTTAGCGAGTGATTACGCGCGCTTTCGACGTGTAAAACGCAAAGAAGTTTAATCCGAGTAATCGTAACATTGTTACGCTGTGACCTACCGATAAAGTCAATTGCGTAAAACACCTTGTCGCGTCAGTGGCCGCTAGAGGGTTCTTTCTAACGAACGTCTCGACATCGTATCGTCGCCTTTCCTTTCGGATAATACCATGCTGTGGCCCTCTCTGTCATTATTCATATTATTTTGTATTATTTCCTACCTTGATTGAAACGCGAGCTCTGTAGTTCGTAGAATTTCTTCATTGTCGTTGGAAATCTGTGAATTTATAGCCCGGATTCGCACCTTCATCGAAAGGGTAATTTGTCATCATCGGGCGATAATATTCTCTCCAGATCTCGAGAGAAGAGAGAAATCGAGAGATTCACAGTGTGAGTTACGTTTAAAAGTTGCCGGGGCCGAACGCGACGAAAGCAGAGTTGAACAAAATCGAGCAACGGTAGCTTTCTACACGCGTCTACGAGCGTAAATGCACACGCACACATATTATATTACCGTTCTAACCTGCTTTTACTCTTTCCTCCGCTTGGTCCCGCGGTCCGTTTCCTTGGCTGCATGTATATATATATATATATATATGTATGTATATATATATATATATATATATACATACACTCGCCCATCCTTCCCCGTTCGTGTGTCTCTGGAAAGTTTCACTTGGAACAGGCCCGTTTTTAATGCCTGCTTATTACTGTTGAAAGAAGAAGAAAGGGTCACGGCATCTCGATCGGAACCAACCGTTTCTTCTCGAGTTTCTCGCGGCGTCTTTCTTTTACTCGGTTCTAATCGCTGAACCTGGTCATTATTATATTTTGGAATCATTATTACACCGGTCATTATTACACTGGATCATTATATTTTGACGTTTGGATTGTCAAGTTGAAAAATTAAGAGAAATCCTCGTAAGAAAATTCCGGAAATTAAGAAATTAAAAAAGAAAAAACTTTTTCGCAAATTCCAAAGTTAAAGACGTTCTAAAAAGATTTCAGTAGTTAGAACTACTTGGCGGTGATTATTTTGATTTCTTCTGGTTTTTGAACTGTTTTTCATGTTAACCTATTCCCTGAAAATATGTACAGTGTAATATGTATAATATTAACATCTACTTAATGATTTAAGAAAAAATATATGTTTTTGAAAGAAAAAAGAAAAAATATGAAACTAGGAGGTACGAATTTTATACCTCGCTCGTAGTTAGTGTTTCTGATTTAGTTCTTGCGTTAGATATATAAATTGGAATTGCAACAGAAGATATGTTTAATTGACTTCTCGCAGCTTCTTCAGCCATTGAACGCAGCAGCATTTATTTTTGGACTCGTCGCTGAGTGTCGAAAAAAAAAAAAACGACGAGCCAGGGAGATCGGTTATCGTGAGTCGTAATCAGTCGAATCCATCAGGGAACAGTGTCGAGGAGATTTCAGCGTGTCGGTGGCTAAACAGGGATCCGGCTGATCGATCGGATTCACCGGCAGGAGGCGCCTCGAAATTCCGTCCTTTCGGCCAGTGGTTGCCTCAGATGGCCTCTGCGAATGCCTCGAATTGCTTTCAATGGTGTCATGCAACGTCTGGAATCGTTTCGACCGTTATTCCACAATCCTTGACAATACCGAGACCCGAACGTTGAAATGAAATTTGTTACACAAGCGCAAACATAGATGGTCAATTAGTTGATTTGATTTATCGATGGACGATATTAAGCTTGGGGAAATTGAAAAATATTTTTCAGATATTTCTTAAATATAGTCTGTGCTAAGCTCGGTCAATTTGCTTGTGTAATTTATATACACGTAATTTGTGCTTTTTTCTTCTTGAATGTGATCGACTGTTAAGGCTGTCGGAGCTATCGGTATTTCCAAGGTTATACATTAACCAATAAAATCTAAGAATCTAACGTTTCGTATCGGTGAGTTATTTCAGTTTCGATCATCTTTTGGTCTTTTTTTTTTTTTTTGTAGAATACTTCCTTTGGCGTGGAGTAAAAAAAAAAGAGAGAGAGGGGAGGGATAAAATGGCGGCAGAGTTACTTTGCGCGGTTCAGCCTCAAGTTTCGCGGATTAAAAATGTTAAAAGCAGCGCGAGCTTGCGGCCAGATAATTGCCAGACGTAACGAACGACGCGCACAATGCGAGCTGGAAAACAAACCAACACTGTTGCTATAGTGTGTGTATGCATAGTGTGTGCATCTGCGCGCGCGCGCTCCGCCAGTGAAAATTCTTTGACTCTCTCCCATGATGCTGTGTTTCGTTCTCCTTTTTGTCCTCGTCTTCTTTCCCCCTTTTGATCATCGCGGCAGCACCGCGGTCTTTTTAACCAAAAGGAAACTACCTTGTTGGGAAATTAGAGAAAAGAGCGCAACCACGGCTCCGCAACGTCGCTCTTCAATTGTTTCTCGTTATTCCACCAGCAACGTTAATAAACTTTGATCAGGAATTTATGGCGAAATGGGGGCGGGAAGCTCGTGAACTCCTCCTCTCGAAATCAAACGTTAGGTTAGTTCAACGACAATTGGATTCGAATTCCCCCGCGTTCGAATTAAAAAGTGAAGAATATCCCCAGTTGGATTTCCAAGTATCTAGTTGGATTTCAATAATAACTCGATGTTCGTATTGGATTCGTATTTGAAAATGAAGGACCGGCCGTACCAAATTCTTATCTCTACTGTGGCTTGGCTCGATCGTCCGACGTAATGAAATATTCTCCTCTTCGCGTCGGTGAAGCAAGGTCTCTCAACTTCCTTCGATTCGGCAGTCTGGAAATCTATATTAAAAAAAAAAAAAAAAACGCTTTAAAATTAGATACAACGTTGATAGAAGAAACTCGTTTTCCTGTTACGGGCAACGTCTTTTTGCGCACGTAACGCAGGCGGATCTTTAATTTTCGTGCCGGTGTACGACAGATACCGTAACTGCACGGGGAGACGACTGGGGCCCCCCTCCCCCCACCCCTCCGCCCGTATCGATTGCGCCCTCGTGTGTCGTCGTAAAACTTCGGAGATGATCGCAGTCTCCGTCGCTCGCGGGCCACCAGCAGGTACGTAGGATGGGGTCAGGGGCCCGGTCTCACTGCCGATTCACGGACAAGGTCCGTGAAATGGTGTCACGGTTACCTTCCAAACTACATCGTCTTCTTGTTAATTACGCGCTCAATCTTATCTGTTGCCACGTGTTACACCTTGCGTAATTCCATCTTGAGACGCGCGGAGATAAGAGGACAGTCGTTATCGTTTTCTCTTCATTGCGTGCGAGAAGAGGCTACGAGACGAGAAAATCTCACAGAAATATCCTTCGAAGTTACATCCTGTTCATTCTATCGGGATTTTCTCTCCGAGAAAGGCGAGGCTCGTTGCTGCCCAAATGAATGGGAAATATGATTAATTTTTCAAGTAGTTGCCCGCGCATTCCTGCGCGTCTGACGCGTGTTAAAAACATTGGCTTGGCTGATGGGGCAACGATGGAGAAGTCCTTCTGGCCGGGACTTGCTCAGCGTCACAATATTGCCACAGCCCGTGGACTTTTTAGCCGTAGTTGCGCGCCTTTCACCGTGCTATAGTCTCCTCATAATTAGATGGGCCGACGACAACGTTTCGTCATATCCGTGCGTCACTGGCGCGTTGACGTAATGCACCTTACCTGCAAACTATTATCCAGAGTAGAAGAAACGTGTTTATTTCTGAGTTTAATTTATTTATCTCTGAATTTAATTTTTGATTTAGAAAAAAAAAAAAAACGAAAGAAAAAGAAAAAAAGATAAACGACCGTTGCAGCTTTTTTAAACGTTCAAGAAGATCGTGTCGTTCTAACCTAACTTGTAAACAGGCTGGTAGGAAATCCGTTGGCAATCGATTGATTTCGAGACAACGCGAATCGTGTAGACGCGTTGGTTATCGATTAAAGAAATTGTTAGCGAGATGCCTATGTGGCTGGACTATTACACGATAAGATGCGAGAATCGGACGTAAAGAGGATTTCCCAAAGCGAGGATTATTTAAATCCGGTGAAGACACCGATACGTCGTGTCACCGCCACCCTCCTCCGCGACCCCCGCCGACGACCATCACCGCCCACGTTCCTCTTAAGAACAACAACCGAAAGGAGTCAAGGTCGTCGCCACCACTTTTGTTTTCCTCTTCTAACCTTTCAGGCCTCGCCTCTCCGTCCATGATCGATCCAAGTGACGGCAGAAATATTTTTCTAACGTTTCACGCACACGCTACCTACCTAAACCTACGTTAGGGGAGCCCCTCGTTTCGTTATTACACTATAGAACGTTCGCGTGAATTCGTAATTTCATTAACACTAAGTTTACGGGGGGCGTTTCTCGTACACCTGTCTCGAACTGACGGAGCTGAATGATAATACACGCGTACTCTTCGAAACATCGATTTAATTACTTTATAAGCAAGTTGATCCTATTTTCTTTATTACTTTTGCGCTGGTTCACGGACCATAACGAGTGACCAAACTGTACACAATAATTCGCCGCTTTCTTTTCGAACTCGTCGGTATGATATCGCTGGATAGAAATGAAATTATTGCTAAGAATAATTCATTTGTTTTTGCCTGGGTTATATTTAAATATATTTAAAACTGAGAGTATATTAGAATTTTGGAACAAAAAGTTCTCGAATGTGGCACATTAAGCTCTTGCGTTGTCAAGTAATTGCGCGGACCATAACGAGTGACCAAATCGTACACAATAATTCGCCGCTTTCTTTTTGAACTCGTCGGTATGATATCGCTGGATAGAAATTATTGCTAAGAATAATTCATTTGTTTTTGCCTGGGTTATATTTAAATATGTTTAAAACTGAGAGTATATTAGAATTTTGGAACAAAAAGTTCTCGAATGTGGCACATTAACCTCTTGCGTTGTCAAGTAATTGCGCGGACCATAACGAGTGACCAAATCGTACACAATAATTCGCCGCTTTCTTTTTGAACTCGTCGGTATGATATCGCTGGATGGAAATTATTACTAAGAAGTAATAAATTCATTTGTTTTGTCTGGGTTATATTTAAATATACTTAAAGCTGAGAAAATATTGCAATTTTGGGACGAAAGATTCTCGACGTGCATTGCAACGCAAGAGGCCTAAACCTTTGTGAGTGTCAACACTTTCACGACGAGATTTTATTTTGGTTGCACAGAAATATTAATATAAACAAATAAATGAAAATATCTATCAACACTAAGTAGAATTAATATCAAAATATTCTACATATGAATGATTACAATTTAAATGATAAAGTAAATAGATTTATATCGTTTTATATCATTTTCGTGCAAATAGAAATTAATTTTAAATTTTGACAAGGATATCTTTAACCAAGCAGTTGCACAAAACTGCAAGCGTATAATCAGTCATATCGACGAGTTCGATTGCTACTAGCGTTAAAATAACAAAATTATTTATGAAACTTTTATAATGACAACTTTTTTAATAAATTAATATTCGTTACTCTCGTTTCAAACATCCCGTCGGTAAAGTGTTAAGCCGTTACGAACCAATTACCATAAACAATTCGTTACTTTCGAATTTCCGGTAAAACAGTTGCTTCAACAAGTAACAAGTAAAAAAAAAAAAAAAAAAAACGAATGAATTACAAATCGAAACAAACAAATTACAAATCTGTGGAAACTAAAATTTATACTTGAAACACGTCGCGTCTATTTATAGGTTAGAAAGTTTAAACGATACGTATCGAAAGCGATGGATAGGAGATTGAAGCGTAGATTGGCCGTGCAATGACGCGCGCAAGTGTAAAGCTCGGAAATGATCGCGCTTGCTAGATCGGGGCCGCATATTTCCGCTCCTCTTGCGCGCGCCTACTCGTTTAACCTCGTTTCTTTCGTATCTTTCTGCCACCAGTTGTTTCTGTCCCGCTCTTCCTTGGTTCGATGTCGAACGAAGCTAAGCCAAAATATCGGAGAATCGCGAAGAATGTGAAGAGAAAAGTACTTGCACAAACTTTCGATCTTGTCGCGTCGTTAGAAACGCCGCGTGAGAAAGCTGCGCGCGCATATTGTCCCCTCGTTGGCTCTTTGCTAATTTTCTCTCTTCCTTTTGATGTTCTCCTTAACCCTTGTGCGTCCCCTTTGTCAATTTAATCCCTCGCGTTGGCAACTGATTCGCGGACCATAACGAGTGACCAAACCAAATATACAATAATTCGTCGCTCTCTTTGTCGAAACTCGTCGGTATGATATCGCTGGATAGAAATTATTACTAGGAAGTAATGAATTTTTAATATTATTTTGCCTTATGGGTTATATTTAAATGTACTTAAAACTGTGAAATTTTAGCAATTTTCTCGGACAAAAATTTCTCGAACGTTCGTGGCACGTTATTCCAGCGCAAGAGGTTAAAACATTTTTCTCTGTTTTCATGTAATGTTATATATTATTATACATATTATATACTGTTATATATTATGTAACACATACATTATGTATTATAATTATTATATTTATATTATTTATAGTTCATTCACATTCTTGACATTTTTACAAACAACGTCGCTGTTATGAGCACTTGAGCTTATAATTATTATATTAATAACTCAAATTAATAATTAATAAAGAACTTAAATTAACCAGCAAAATAATCATTCGAATCTTTTTTATCGCATCTGACGTAATTCTAGTAATATCTGACGAAGTTCCAGTGATAATTCTAAGCGGTTCAACGTGTCTCTAGATTTTTACTACACAAAATATATTTATATATATATATATATATACAGGGTGGGCCAAAATATAAAATATATATATAGGGTGGGCCAAAATATAAAATATATATACAGGGTGGGCCAAAATATAAAATATATATACAGGGTGGGCCAAAAGTTTCGTCCACCTCTAGATTTTTACTACACAAAATATATTTATATATATATATACAGGGTGGGCCAAAATATAAAATATATATATAGGGTGGGCCAAAATATAAAATATATATACAGGGTGGGCCAAAATATAAAATATATATACAGGGTGGGCCAAAAGTTTCGCCCCACCTATTTTATTTTCTTTTTTTTTTTTTTCAAAAAACCGAAATACAAGAAATATAAGAAAAGCTAATTTCATTAATTTCAAATTAAATTTGTGTTCAAGCATGATTTTTCCGTCGTGTTTTGAAAACCTTTAAAAAAGAGACGCGAAGAAAAGAATAATATGTAATAAAAAAAATTACGGATTTATTTTATTAGGAGGCGATTTCTCGCACATCCTATGTATATTAAATATATTATCTCGTCCGAGAGTAACTACATTAATCGGTTAAGGGTTAAATAATATCGAGTGGAAATGAGAGGCGGGGAAACGAGGTGAGAAATCGAGGTTGCTCGTAAAGAGCTACGGGACGATTGCTCGCGATGATGTTTATTTTCCAGCTGGCCGTTGGTAACGTTTTAGCTATCTATTTGGTCGGTTGGTATCTAGCTGAAGCCACGGTGCGCTCGGCGATGTCGCTTTTAATTCGGTAAGAAAGTGGGTTTCTGGGTCAGAGAGCCGTGATACACGGCGAGCCACCACAGGCAAACAGCTTCACACGACTTTCTTCGAACCGCCAGTGCTGTATCTTTCGCGACAACCCTGCGTCCTCTACGCTCTATACTCTATATTTATATACTCTGTGTGTACGTAAATACGTACATGCATATTCGCGTATGCTCTTCGTATTTTATCCTTGCGTCCGCGCTGCTCCATGCCAGCGCATATCAATTGTTTATACGTGATATTCGACTGTACCGTGAGATTGCGAACATATTCGTCATATTCGAGTGACTCATCCCTGCATAAGGAGAATCGCTAATCTAGAAAACGCCACCGTGACACGTCCTTGAATCTTTCGAGCCGGTTAATTCATTTGCGTAGCAACCGTAAATTGATCGTAGCTGATCAACGTTGTTCTAGTTACTTTGAAGTGGCTTTCAACTGGGTTTCTGCGAAATTATTATTTTTTTCACGCTGCGTTTTTTTCGTACATTTTTTTTTTTTTAATTCGCAAAAATGTTAAAACGAATGAACGATTAGATTAGATGTTTTATGGATATATCCAAAAGCTTGTGAACTCTTGTTATGTCAAAATTTACGTAGTATATAATACATTGTAATACATTACAGTTATAATTATTATATATTACATCGTAGTATCGTGTAATACATTGTACACTATAGTACGGTACATTATAGTGTGCTACAATCTACGTCACAGATGGAAATATCACGCTTCAGTCTTCGACAATAATTCTAGTGTTATCCAGCTTCTAGCTTCGCAACGAAGAACAATTGCCACGCTGATCAGTCACGATTCGTGCGTCAAGCACGCCAAATTCTCTAATCTCGTCAGAGAGAAACGTTCGAAAAGAATACGCGTCTCTGCGTGGTCGAAGAAGGCTGCCTTCGGGTGTCTCTCTCCGGCCGAAAGTGAAAAGAACAGAGGAAAGAAAGACGGATCGGCGAGATACACACCGTATTAACTTACGTTCCAGGGCGTTTCGGAGAAACGCACAAACACCGGCAGAGACACTTTTGCCGAGAGTGAAAGTCCATTGGTTGTTTCGACGGGGCAACGTCAGCTTTTACGTCCTCCCACCACCCCTCTCACCGGTCGTGGAATGTACCGCGCCGTTCCAAAGACACTCTCGCGCCCGATTTAGACTTACGTAAAATCCGACGCAATGTTATTATGTAGGACTCGCGGCCTACGGGTTAAAGTGCATTAGCTGCAACGCGCGTCGAATACGGTATAGCCGATGAATGGCGGCGCGAGTTCGATAGGGGATGCGAATGTCACTCGCAGCTTTTCGATACCTCGATTCTCCGTGTACGTCAATTTTTTTTTTTTTTTCTTCCTTTTTTTTCTGTCGACACGTCAACTGTTGGCTGTTGCTTCGATTTTCAATTTTCGAATTTTTATCAATCATCGATCTTTCGCTATCGCGGTGGCCAACTAAGTTACTTTGCGTATAAAAGATCAACAGACAATCAGGTTATGTTTTCTCACTTATAAGTGTCTAACCTCGTAAGAAATTATTTAAAGTCGTAACTTGGTCGAGAAAAGTAACTTTTTCTTTTTTCTCCATACGTCAATTGTTGACTGTTCGATTTTTAATTTATCTTCGAATTTATGGATCATCAATCTTTTACTATCACGGTGACCAACTAAGTTACTTTGCGTATAAAAGATCAACAGACAATCAGGTTATGTTTTCTCACTTATAAGTGTCTAACTTCGTAAGAAATTATTTAAAGTCGTAACTTGGTCGAGAAAAGTAACTTTTTCTTTTTTGTCGATACGTCAATTGTTGACTGTTCGATTTTTAATTTATCTTCGAATTTATGGATCATCAATCTTTTACTATCGCGGTGGCCAAGTAAGTTACTTTGCATATAAAAGATCAACAATTAGGTTATGTTTTCTCACTTATAAGTGTCTAACTTCGTAAGAAATTATTTAAAGTCGTAACTTGGTCGAGAAAAGTAACTTTTTCTTTCTTGTCCATACGTCAATTGTTGACTGTTCGATTTTTAATTTATCTTCGAATTTATGGATCATCAATCTTTTACTATCGCGGTGGCCAAGTAAGTTACTTTGCATATAAAAGATCAACAATTAGGTTATGTTTTCTCACTTATAAGTGTCTAACTTCGTAAGAAATTATTTAAAGTCGTAACTTGGTCGAGAAAAGTAACTTTTTCTTTCTTGTCAATTGTTGACTGTTCGATTTTTAATTTATCTTCGAATTTATGGATCATCAATCTTTTACTATCACGGTGACCAACTAAGTTACTTTGCGTATAAAAGATCAACAGACAATTAGGTTATGTTTTCTCACTTATAAGTGTCTAACCTCGTAAGGAAATAATTAAAGTCGTAACTTGGTTGAAAAAAATAGCTTTCTCTTTTTTGTCGATACGTCTATTGTTGGCTGTTCGATTTTCCACTCTCGATTTTAAATTTATCTTCGAATTTATCGATCATCGATTTTTTTTGCTATCAGGGTGGCCAATTTCGTCCAAAAATCAGATGGGAATGATTAGGTTATGTTATCTCACTTACAAGTGTAATAATCCTTGTCATCTACTCTCGTTAGAAAATAATTAAAGCTAAAAAGAAGTAACCGCGTTTTTTTTTCTTTTTTCGTGTGTGTATGCAAACGAAAGGTGAATTTTTGAAAAGCAAGATACAAAAAACTTTATTCAACGGTATATTAATCATTTCGATTGTCTTTTATCATCTTACCCGCGTTCAGAAAAGTTCTTATTTTTCTCGAAACCAAAGAAATATTTCTAATATCGCGTATTGATGTACTTAACGATGTTTCGTATCGAGAACATTTTTTTTTGCCGTGATTAGGTTAGGTATTAAATACATACTAAAAGAAAGTAGTGTCATCTGGCTTGGATATTACGAACTTTCGATATATATCGATATATATTCGGTTGTACCTGTGTATATCGATATTTTTCGATCATGGATGATTTTAATTTTCGTCGCGTGAATTGTCGATGCGATACGTTTTGGGTTCGCCACGCGCCATACGAATCGAGAGACCTTGCGCGATCAGGCACGCTCCTCTCGATTAGCGTTCGAATATCCGTGGATTACGTCACACGCGACCAAATTAATTCTGGCGACTGTGTTGATCAGGAACGTTTCAAACACGACCACCGGGAATAAACCAAAGAGCGGGCGAATTCCATCGAATTCGACCCTGTCCGTTGTTTATCACTTTCAGTCAAAATGTTTTTCAAGACGTTCGACTCGTAGATATCTTGCAAAATGCAATATGTACGTATATATATCACGGTGACCAACCAAGTTACTTTGCATATAAAAGATCAACAGACAATTAGGTTATGTTTTCTCACTTATAAGTGTCTAACTTCGTACGAAATTATTTAAAGTCGTAACTTGGTCGAGAAAAGTAACTTTTTCTTTTTTCTCCATACGTCAATTGTTGACTGTTCGATTTTTAATTTATCTTCGAATTTATGGATCATCAATCTTTTACTATCGCGGTGGCCAAGTAAGTTACTTTGCATATAAAAGATCAACAGACAATTAGGTTATGTTTTCTCACTTATAAGTGTCTAACCTCGTAAGGAAATAATTAAAGTCGTAACTTGGTTGAAAAAAATAGCTTTCTCTTATTTATATATATATATATATATATATATATATATATATACACACACGAAGTATATTTCAAGGCATGGTGCTTAGAACTGAACTTTGTGAGAGAGAGAAAGATTCACCAACGCTAACAAAGTGTTTAGAACTAAACCAAGAGAGAGAGAGAGAGAGAGAGAAAATATACCAAAGAGAAAAAGAGAGAAATTCGGTTGTATCGCACGATCAGGAAACACGATACCCGTTGGAAGCTGGAAAGAAGTCTCGTGAAACGACAGAAGGGCAAAGAGGTTAGTTTCCCCCCTCCCTGTCACGCATTGACATACTACACGATATTGTTTGCCGGTGTGTTGTGACACTTTCGGCCAAAAGACGTCCTTGCATTTAAACTTGCACTGTTTCTATTCGAAACAGTCAATCAGAATTGAGTTTCTTTCTTCTCAGCGTTGAGTTTGCCTTCACACGCTTCTTGTTATTTCAGTGAGGATATATGCCCGTATATTCTGAAGCATTATATTCTGTACATATAATTGAAAAATATGAAACGAACGAGAAGTGAATAGCAATTCAAAGAAGTCACGGGGACAGTCAGAACGAAGAAAGAATTCTCTATAAGCTATCAGATTTTCGTTTTCTGCGAGTGCCGGAAAAACCACGGACATTCTTTGTCAAAATTAATATTAACGCTAGAACTGCCACGCCAGTTTCACAATATTATTTTGAAATTTCTATTTCGTGTTGCATTTTCTTTTCACAATTGATGTTAATGCAGCGACTAAACTAAAGGAGTAAATATAATTAATTTCATTTTATTTCTACTACTTATACCGATACCAGTCAAATTGACTGGTACTGGTGTCAAAAGTGTAAAAGGGTCCTACAATTTGTTGTTTACCAAACCCATTTTTTTTTCTTAAAGACCAGCCATTTCGACTGGTTTGATAGAAATAGCTTCGTCTTAACTGTAGTTCTAATTTCTACCTCGACAGAAATATAATTTTGTAAATCGATTTATTTCCATTATAACGTAACGACGTGATGCAGAATATATTTCGATACGGTGTTCATAGATATTTTCATTTATTTATTTATATCGATATTCTCGTTAACCAACCATAGTCCAAGCATTCGTGTGACGCCCGCTCGTAAATGTGTTAAGAATGTCGAGTAGTGTACCGGTTGGGAAATGAATTGTGACGTCGCCTGGCATTGAGGGGGACCACACGCGTTTATGCACGGACAGCTCTGTACGATCGCGTTGTCTAATTCCTCGTGCGACCTGATTTCTCGAACTTAACCAAGATCATCGGATCGTTGCACGACGATCCTCCTCCTCGAAAACATGTTCGCTTTCCAGACAATGCGCGCTGATCTGATCGTAGAAAATCGTTCGAAGGTTCCAGCCTTTGAATTATTATTTTCACGTCACTCGATTTAATTTAATTTCAATTTAATTTAATTTAATATTATTCCCTCGACATTGACCTTCACTTGCCGTACGATTTTCTTCTCGATCACTCTCACCGCGACTATATATTAGACTGTACTACGCGTTGCAACACTGTTATTCTTAGATACAAAGCACTGAAATCTAATACCTACCGATATTTGATCGAAAGATTCGAATTGGAATTTTTCGCGGAATCTCGGAACTTTTGGTTTTCCCTTCAAATCGAGGAGAAACTGTAATTTGCGCCGCGAGTTAATTTGCGACTCGAGAGCGGTTGCATAGGTGAAATTGATTCTTATAACGCAGTGAAATTGAGGACGTGTTTGCACGAGGGCAAGCGCTTCGTACAATTCGTTGTCAGTGTAATTCACTCACTAGTGACTTTTCGTTTACGTAATCGACGATTTATGCCGCGTCACCATGTTCTGACGAACTTCCTCAGTGACAGTGTTGAGACTTCTTTTCAGGAAATCTTACATCCTTCGGAACACTGTTACATCCTACTGTATCCTTCAATGCGTTGCGCAGCATTTGAACAATGCCTTCGATACGGCCAGTAGCGGACCTAACCTCTTCAGGGCCTGAGGCCAGTTCGTTAGAATACACCAAAGCGAATAATTTGAACAATTTAATTGAATAATGAAATCGTCATTCTAAAAGTTTATACGCTGTTTGTACGTAGTTATAGGGAGAAAGAAGTAGACGATAAAAAAGTATGTAGTCTAATTGCAAGGATGTTGTTAATGACATTCATAATTGTTGACAGAATTGATTGAAAAATTCAGTGTAGTGTTTCGAGTGTAGTTCTTCTACTATTTATTGATATTACACCCTCACTTTGCAAGTAATAATAGATATTGTTGAAGATACTAGGTACTGGTTTCAGCTAGGTTAGAATTTTTCATCTTGGTCTTGGCGTACTAACAAATACTTTGTGTAATACCAACATTTCTTTGAATTTTTATAGGCCTAACGATCATAGCTATCCCTGTTAGGTTTAAATTTTAGTTATTCTTTCTTTCTCTTTTTTCCTTTTTTCTTCTTTATTTTTCTGATCTAATGCTAGCAGATATATTCATTGTAAGGTAATTACTCATGAATAAATAAATGAATAAAGGTTCGAGTAAGTGGATTTAATCAGTGAGAGTTTTTATTTAATCGGGTATCGATTTAAATTTAGTTCAAAAATCAACTTCTTCTTCAGCCCAACTTGCTATTTCAAAAACAGATGCATAAAGCCCTGGTTAACCTCAACATAGTTCAACCACAGTATAGTTCATCCTCTCTACCCATTAACACACTTTATTACATGGATTCTTCTTGTTACGTTTTTGTATCTGCTCGCTACATTTACTTATTCTGCTTATATTTATCCACTACTGTAATTATTACATCTATTATCTTTGACCTGTGTTATTTATCGTACTATCTATTACTACTAGTAATTGTTATATTTATCTATTTATCTATTTATCTATTTATCTATTTATCTATTATACCACATTCTACTCACAATATTATCTTTGATTTTATTTTTTAAATAACCTCTTCCCTTTCACCTTGACGCTTGTTTCCATCATTCTTTTTTTATGCCTACAAAAAAGAATTCTAATTTTAAAACAAACATGATCATTCAGAATTTACGTTTTATACAGAACAAATATATTAATAGTTAATAATTTCTTTTTTTTCTCACATTTAACAAATATTGCCATCTAGTGACAATAATTGAAAAAGAAATAATTTTGTACAATATCAAAGAACGACATTAGTTATTTGATATTAGTACCTCTAACGCTTGGAACTTATGTACATTTCATTTTAGAATAAAGAAGCTCCAATCCATAAAGAAATTCAATAAATTCAATTATCAAGCAGATTTACCTTGAAGGCTACACGTTCACGCGATAACGAGTAACGTAAGATAAGAACGTTAAGAGTCGAATACGAATAATATGTACTTTCGCTGCAATAGCTGTTTTGCCGATGATAAGTTTATTTTTAAGATGTTTAAATAAAGCGATTATTCGATTTGCGCAACACGCAACATGAGATACGAGAACTTCCAATGGATACGCGACACGTTTCGTTGTACCCGGGTCGCGAACAGTCAGTAGAATGTAATAGGATCTCTTATAATTAATAACCTAACCTAAACCTAACCTAAACCTAACCTAAACGTAATTTAAACCTAATATGTACTATACTATGCTATACTATACTGTATACTACACTATACTATGCTATACTATACTATACTATACTATACTATACTGTATACTACTGTACACTACACTATACTATACTATACTATACTATATACTACACTAACACTATACTATACTATAGTATACTATATACTACGTACTACATACTATATACTGTATAGCTAGTTTTATACTATGTACTATGTACTATACTACACTATACTATACTATACTATATACTACACCAATACTATACTATACTATAGTATACTATATACTGTACTACATACTATATACTGTATAGCTAGTTTTATACTATGTACTATGCTACACTATACTATACTATACTATATACTACACTAATACTATACTATATACTACACTAATACTATACTATATACTGTATAGCTAGTTTTATACTATGTACTATGCTACACTATACTATACTATGCTATACTATACTATACTGTACTATACTATACTATTGTATACTACACTATACTATACTATACTGTATACTATTGTATACTACACTATACTATATTATACTATACTATACTACACTAATATTACACTATATACTGTATAGCTAGTTTTATACTATGTACTATACTATACTATACTATATATTATACTACATCTATCGTAGTTTGTTCGTGAAAGAAATCGTGGCGAAGAGCTCGTTGGAAAAGAGACGAGAGGCTCGTCGATATTCCGTGGAAACGCGAATGCTAACCGGGTTTTAATTACCGATTAACCTTGGAGAGACAAGCTGCCGCGTTAGTGCCACCGTTTTATCGTCTATCAACAACATAATTGGGTCGCGTGGCCGCCCTCGGCTCCCTCGAGGGATTTCCCTGCTCTTATTTCCGCCGGTCACGGGTCCCGGTTGTGCCTCTGGCCGCGTAATTTTGACCCGGTTCTCCGCTCTTTGGGTCACCCCGTTTGCAATTTTCCTTTCGAAAGGCGGCATCTGCCGACCATTCCTCGCGAATTCGAAGGGGAATTTTCGAATTTCTCAACATTTCCTGCTCAACTTTTCGCATCGATGTTCGAGTCGTTGAAAGTCGCTTCACTCTCAGAATTTCTTTCGTCTCGAAGTTTCTCGAAGTTTCGATCGAAATTTCGTGGATCTTCGATTCTTCGATCGCGGTGAGAAAAAAAAGAAAACTCAAAAAAGTTCAACGCAGCAGTGATATACCATTGAATCATACGCGCGGTGAATATTTGAAAACGCCGGGGAATGTGAAAGTTCGAAGCGCGCCAACGTCCCAGATACGCGGTCTTTCTTTCTTTCACGATGGCGGCATCATCCTCCTCGCTCATCTTTCAGCTTCGTTAGAGGCTCTGTGCATTAATCGACACTCCAGATCTATATTTCAAATGAATGTAAATATGAATCCCTGTACACTTGTAAGGCAAACGAATTCGGATCTAAATTTTCGATATTGCACGGATATTCGTGTATTTCTGTTTCACTGACGTCTGCGTTCACGTGTACTTAACCCTCCGCGCTCGATTACTTATTCTGAGGGGACAACGTATTTAAATCTACCCGACAGCTCGAACTTCCTCTTTTTGTATAATTTGCTGATAATTGTAATATACATTTGGTGTTGTATGATGCGGTAGTATAATAATATAATATGTATTATACTACTATAATACTATATATAATACTATATATAATTACTACTATAATACTATATATAATACTATAGTATCATATATAGTATACTATATATAATACTATAGTATCATATATAGTATACTATATATAATACTATAGTATTGTATATGATAGTATTATATAACACTATAGTATTATATAATACTATATATAATACTATATATAATTACTACTATAATACTATATATAATACTATAGTATCATATAGTATATTAATATATAGTATATGAATATACTATATTATATATAGTATATATATTAAATATAGTATATTAATATACTATATATAATACTATAGATATACTATATATAATACTATAGTATTATATAGTATACTATATATAATACTATAGTATTGTATATGATAGTATTATATAACACTATATAGTATCAATAATAAAATTATAGAATACTATAGTATTATATAATACTATATATAATACTATATATAATTACTACTATAATACTACTATAATACTATAATAATACTATAGTATTATATAATACTATATATAATACTATATATAATTACTACTATAATACTACTATAATACTATATATAATACTATAGTATCATATAGTATACTATATATAATACTATAGTATTGTATATGATAGTATTATATAACACTATATAGTATCATATATAATAGTAATTATATAGTAATTATATAGTATAATATAATATATAATATACTATACTATAATAGTATAATATCTGAATATATAATATACTACCCTGAATATATAACATATATAATACTATACCATAATAGTAAAATATAAAAATATAGTATAGTATAAGGCACTATACTATAATAGTATATTATCTGAACAGACGCCTAGAATGAAAGCTATAATAACGAGGTAAGAAGAACAACATTATTTCCTCAGAAGACAGCATGCTAAATGAGTCAATGAGACTCTTTAATTCACATAATTCGCATAGACTTCTTATTGCTTCTAAGGGGTACAGGTCGAAAAAATGGTGTTGGATATCATTTGTCCTGGGATTGAAACTACATGTCGTTTCACAACTCTTGTACGTTATACTCGTTCTAGAAAACCAGCAATGCATGTTGACGATTCCTTTAAAACTAAACGACGGTCGCAAATGATACGATCGACGAGATTTCAAAATGTTCAATACCATTTGTACGACTGTTATTTGTAATGCTGTGAAAAACAGTTCGTCGAGGGCGGGGAGACGTGATCCTGGTACACTATGGTTGAAAACCGCGATCTCTAATTGATACACGGGGAACGAGCCAGAAACTGTCTGGTAATCGTGGATTATCTCGTGGTTGACAAACTAGCCGTGTATAGACGCGATTCACCAGGGGCCGCCGTTGTTCCCTGAGAGCCTGTGGCGAGCGAGAGACTTCTTCGTCTGGAAAGGGGCGCGATTAAACGGGACGATGATTTCCCTCGGAAACTGGCCGAGTACCGGGCCATAAATCAACCGAGGAAAACGTTGTAGCTGTTTCACCGTCACGAACAACGTCGTTGTTCTCGCTCTGAACACCTTCAGGAATTTTCTTCGCCCGTTAGCTGTTCCCCCTCGCACTTGCCACTGTTGACGTACAAATTTCCATCATTGTCGCGAATTTGAGAACTGCCTGCTCTGTAATTAGATTGATATTACAGCAGTTTGCAAGTCGTTAGTTATAACTATTAACAAACAGATGGTGAAACAAATGTAACTTTTGTAAGTGAATTTTTGTCAAATTTCGATAAAAGAGAAATTTGTAATTTTTGTAGTTTATTTCAATTTGCTGGTATCACTAATTGATAAATATCCGTGATAATTCATCAATATTTTATAATTTATGATTTGTAATTTTTGTAGTTCTTTTCAATTTGCTGATATCATTAATTGATAAATATCTATAATAATTCATCAATATGTTATAATTTATGATTTGTAATTTTTGTAGTTTATTTCAATTTGCTGATATCATTAATTGATAAATATCTATGATAATTCATCAATATATTATAATTTATAATTTGTAATTTTTGTAGTTTATTTCAATTTTCTGATATCATTGATTGATAAATATCTATGATAATTCATCACTATATTATAATTTATAATTTGTAATTTTTGTAGTTTATTTCTAATATCAATTTTCTAATATCATTAATCGATAAATATCTATGATAATTCATCAATATATTATAATTTGTAATTTGTAATTTTTGTAGTTTATTTCAATTTTTTAATATCATTATTCATTAATGAATGTTTAAAATAATTTATCAATATAATATAATTTATAATTTGTAATTTTTGTAGTTTATTTCAATTTGCTGATATCATTAATTGATAAATATCTATGATAATTCATCAATATATTATAATTTATGATTTGTAATTTTTGTAGTTTATTTCAATTTTCTAATATCATTAATCGATAAATATCTGTGATAATATTCAATATATTATAATTTATAATTTTTGTAGTTTATTTCAATTTGCTAATATCATTAATCGATAAATATCTATGATAATTCATCGATATATTATAATTTATGATTTGTAATTTTTGTAGTTTATTTCAATTTTCTAATATCATTAATCGATAAATATCTGTGATAATATTCAATATATTATAATTTATAATTTTTGTAGTTTATTTCAATTTGCTAATATCATTATTCATTAATGAATGTCTATGATAATTTATCAATATAATATAATTTATAATTTGTAATTTTTGTAGTTTATTTCAATTTTCTAATATCATTGATTGATAAATATCTATGATAATTCATCAATATGTTATAATTTTTGTAGTTCATTTCAATTTGCTAATATCATTAATTGACAAATATCCACGATGAATTCATCAACAGTATTACCACAGGTTGAACAAACTGCTCTTGCTAGTTTTATCGAAAAGTGGAAATTTATAATCGACAATTCGCAGTTTATTTCAATTCCAGCCGGCATTGTTGATTCATCGATTATCGTACGAAACTATTTACGCTGGTTATTGAATTTCAGAATACCTTATTGATATGTTCGTTGATGCCCTACACTCGGCTTTTAACAAAAGTTCTTCCTCTCATTGTGATTCGGTATTCTCGATTTACAGCCTGACTACGGCCAGCATCAAAATCCTGATCACCGAAATACACGTGTACACGTCGTGGATATGGGTAGGTAGCTTTGATTTACGATCTAAATTTGTCTCATTGACAAACTGGCTGGTCTCTCTCTCTCTCTCTCTCTCTCTCTCTCTCTCTCTCTCTCGTTGGTCTCTCCAGTTTCTTGCGTCAGTCGTTGGTCGCGGTAATCCTTCCAGAAATAAGTAGCCGACTATTTTCAGTTCGTTTGGGAAAGCAGCGTGAAATTTCGTAGCGACCAGGAAATATCTTCTTCTTCTTCTTCTTCTTCTTCTTCTTCTTCTTCTTCTTCTTCTTCTTCTTCGATTACACGCGTACGCGTTCAGCTGAAATTACTTCGTTAGCACGATGACACGGCATTATTCGGGATTATTCGTCCCTCTGGTCTCGTTTCCAAACAAATCCGCGTGGATTGTTTGGACAATTTTGGACGAAGAGCAACAGCTACACAGCCTACTGTCCGCATTAAATCGAGCACGTTTCGTTTTGTTCTGAAAGGGGCTTACGGATCTCGAGGGCTTGACTGAAAGGGGGTTGCTTTTACGTACATAGATCCCGAAAGGTGAACCAAATTAATCCAACTAATTTCAATTACACATGCGTTTGCTTCTAGAATTAATCGCGTTTACCTTTGCCACTTCCATTCTCTCCAGAGATTTCTACGAATCTTATTCTCGTTTATTCTGATAGCTTTGTCTTTTATTCTCTGTCCTCTTCCTGAGTAGTGAGTCGGGTAGGGATTTTCGAATCGTCAGAGTGACACATCGTGGCACGTGAATAAACCGAGTTATACCGGTCGTGAACAGACTGATATACAAGCCTCTCCCTTCCGACATCTGTAGCTACGAAAGGGCCAGTAAATTCGTGAAGGACCCCGATAATGGCTCCACGGTTTGTTTGCGCGAGAACGCTCGATCTTTCCGGGCGAATCACTTTCGCCCTCTTCCCGACTCGTCGAGTGTTACGTCTCTGCGCTAATTAATTGCTCCGGAGGACTGATCTCTCTCTCTCTCTCTCTCGAGCAATTCGTTTCGTTCGGATTGATTTGAATCCGAAAGAAAAAAAGAAAAGAGAGAGAGAGAAATTTCACGTACAAAACAAAAAAAAAAGAAAAAAGAAAAAATAGGAAAAAGAAATGCAAATATAGGCGGGGAGAAAAGACAAAGGAAGAAATCTCGCGAAAATAAAACAATATCGATCGTGCGCGACGTGTAGTGGCCGACGAGTAGAAGAGGGGCCATTATCGAACGTAAGTAATTCTGCACCCTTCTGTTGTAGGACGACGCATTGAGATTGGCACACACCCCGGACCAGAGAAAAATCCGGCGTGCTCCGCTTAAAACAGGGGGTTGTCTTTGTGTCTCGATCTGCGTAAGATCAAAAAGGGCCGGGATATTCACTTTGTACCCGCGATCCCCGAGTCGCCGGCGTCGTTCTACTACGCCGCCACACCCCGGCAAAAACACTCTCTTCTCTCTTTCTCCCTCTCTCTCGACAAACAGATTTCAAGCGTTTCAATTAGACTTATCAGTCGCCCGGCCGTTAAAAACGAAGTCCGGTCGGCTTTCAAGCTAATTCCGTAATGGCTGTGTTTATCGGTGCCTCGCCATCTAGCGGACATTTCGTCATTCAAACGTATAAAAATTTTTCTGGTCCCTTCTTTTACCCCCTCTCTCCGTCCCCTGCGCGTAACCTGGAAAGAAAGAAAGAAGAGAAGAAAAATGACAGAAGACGAAGGACAAAAATTAAAAGGAAACCAAACGGACAACAGGGTAACTGTGCCTATGCCTGTTTACATACATGTGTGTATTCTTCTCTTGTACTCGAATTCTATATACCTATGGTTTTTTCCTGCCTTTTCACGGGAGTTGGTTTGCTTTCGTGATCACGGTTATTCGCAGGGACATTCGTTGGTAAAACAGGCGCGGGGGTGGATTCGTTTAGAGCCGCTTAACAGTTTCATTCAATTAACCTGGCAGCTTGGCAGATGTAGATTGCAAGAGTGTATCGTGTTTTGCGACACACACGGGTGAGGAGGTCCACCTGACTGCGTCACAACCACTGCTTTACGTATGTCGCTCTGGCACGCGAACCTAACCTCTCTCTTCCCCCCCCCCCCGCCGCCTCTGCCCCCACTCCCTGCACTTCACCGAAACCTCGCTTCGGTTGACTTTAGACGCAGACGGTAACAGTGTTCAGTCGCATCGTCAATCTCACGACCTTGCTTTCTTACATCTGTATCTAATAAGGGCATCTAAGTGATACCTAGAATTATGGCAGCCCACCATGCCATAATTCTAGTTTGGTGGCCGTATATTTTTACTCTTTGCCGACGAGTATTTGTTGAATGTTCTCATCAACGACGTTCGATCGAATTTTTGGTAAATCTCTAGTTTACCGACTTTTCCCAATTTCGTCTGTTTCCCTACATTATCCTCTCTCTCTTCTCGTTTTCTTCACGAATCTTTTCACATTGAGATCTGGCATTTCTTGTTATTTGTGTTTCATTGAAAGAAAAGCAACGAGTCGAGAAGGAGTGAAATCTTTTTCGTTTATAGCCTTCGGCTTTTGAGAAAACTGAGTTTCTAAATATTCATCGTCATACTCGAGTACTACAGCTATTTCTAGACGTGACAGAAAAGAACAATTAGCGGATGGTTGCTTTACACGCGGAAATAAGTAGAAGACGCAGAACAAGATCTATTCGAGAAGATGGCGTACAAAAATTTATCAGGCACACGTGTACCGAGGCGGAAACACATTGAAAACCTTCGTTTCTCTTGAGAATAACAGAAACCGGAAAAATTTTACTCGACGCTTGTTTCCACTTATTTTGAATACTAGCTGAATTCAAATATACTCGATGAATTCGTATTCCCGGAAACGAAGGCTTCGAGCGAAAAAATTTTGTACTCTCTCTTCGACTCGTTTTTTTTTTCACGCAGAATTACTTACTACCCGGTATAGTCCCTATGAAAAAAACTCACGCTACATCCATTTTCCTCGATCTCTCATCTTCTTTTTTTTTATTTTTTTTTCTTAACCGTGGAGTCTTTCATCCGTACCTAAATACTTTTGTAAGTTAAAGATGGCGCGCGTTTCGTGTGTTAATCGAGACAATTGTTGAGACCGTGATTCAGTTCAAAGAAAATGGTAGGAAATCGCGATTCGCCGAGTTCGGCCTCAAAGTGGGATTCATACAAGATGCGAATCCGAGCCTGTCCTCCGCTTGGAGGAGAACAATATTCCGTTCCGTCGCCTCGAGTATATACGAAGGACGTGCTTCTTTATCTCGTTCCGTCGCGTGTTGCAATGCAAACACGCATTTAAACGGTATTGTTTAACGATTTCCCGTGGATTGTTTGGCCAACGCCGCCTGCCAAGCAAACGACCATCGCGCAATCCATGTTTTAATTCTCTCTAATGTCTTTTTTTATATTATTTCGTTATGTTATCTGTGTTAACCTATCAATTGGGGATTTGTAGAAATTTTTTTCTTTTTTTTTTTTTTTTTTGTCATTTAAATATCTCCATTATTTGAGGAATTGTTGAACGAAAAGGGGAAAAGAAAACACCGAAGTAAATTAAATTTTTGTCAACGTTTTTTATAATAATACCTTTTAATTATATGTTAATATATTACGTATGTGTAATATTAATTACACAGGGTGTCCCGAGTTGAAACAATTGCAGTACACAGACGATATCGCTAATTATACGCCTTTTTTTTTTCACGTGCTGACAATTTCGTATCATCGTAGTTATAATAATACGGTAAGAAATAATTTTGAACTCCGTCGAACTCGATATCGGCGAATAATAGAATCAACAACGCTGTAAGTTCCTGAGAATCTCAATTTTCAAGTCCTCGCGTTGAATAAACTTTCTTTTCTGCACAAGTAGAAAACGGGAGTTTGAGTGTTTGAGTTCGGAGCACCCTGTATACTACATGATAATAATACTTTTTATCAAACGCTGATAAGCCTATCATATCCAAATATGTTCTTCGAAAGATCATCCGTCTATCTACAGCTCTTGAACACCTTTTTATCACCTTTTATCTGTGTTTCCTTTTTTTTGTTCCGAAAAAAAAAGGAGAAAGAAAAAGGGAAGAAAGAAAAGAAATCGTAATTTTCTTTCCAAGAGCGACTGAGAGCCGCTGGTATCGCGCATTGAAAATCACTTAGGGAGCGCGATGCTTTTATCAAAGAAGAGTCGTCGTCACACAGCGTATGTCGCGTTTGTACGTTGCATAGAGAGGCGACGTTCAGCACCGCCACGCGCCTATCGGCAGAATTAACTGTAGTTTTAACGTGGCTCCGTCTCGGGAAACGAGGCGCGTCCGCGCGTCCCTCGACAACGACGACGACGATGCAAAAGGACACGAGCATGTGTGCGCGCGTGCCTGGTGCACGCGGTATACGCGTTTATACGCGGGCTCTCTTCCACTCGGATGCACAAGAGGCGTTCGGGAAGTAGGGAGCTATATCCAAAGATAGCGTTGCAATTGCTTTCGAACCCTTTCGAACACCCTTTGCACGTTTATTTCTGACGAACAGGCGGGGCTGCCTCGTAGAATTCGTTCCTTCGTCGCGCTCGCGCGAAATTAGGTTACCAGTCAATGAGAATACCTCACGAACACACCGGCGACCGAGGTGAAATCGCGCGCCACTGCCCCCCTCCCCTCCCCTTCCCCTGCCCCTGCCCCCCAACCCAAAAGTGCAAGAAAATCTAAAAACTCGAAACGTCATTTGTACATATCGCGATGAAGCACGAGTAAAATTGTCGAAACAGGATTCCTCCTCCTCCTCCCCCGCCCCGCCCCCACGCTCCCGAGAATCCACTTGGATTTATCGGCTAACCTATTTATATTCCACGTAACTGATAGAATTCCGTTCAATTGCAAACTACTCTAACGAAAGTACACATACACGTACATTCGAGCGGATGTGACACGACAGAGAAAGAGAGAGAGAAAGAGAGAGAGAGAGAGAGAGAGAGCGGTCGCTTAAAACGGAATGAAAACGCGCGAGATTTTTCCATCAATGAGCCAGAAACGGTTGTTGGAACGTTGTTCTCGACGCACCATGGGACAGTCGAGCGGCGAGATGAATTCTCGAGACACCCTGTGTGCAGTCGCGCTGCTCGTTTCGAGGGGAGAAACCTCGGGCATGCACGCGGGGGGAATAGAGACGGAACGAACGAATGGAAAAGGAGGCGACGATGCGGGTCGAAAGGTACGGAAAGGAGGAACGAGTTTCGCACGAGCGGAACGAAAATGAAGCTACGACTCTCTCTCTCTCTCTCTTTCTCTCTCTCTGCCGCTCGTCTTCCCTCTCAGCTCGAAGTGTGTCTTTGTTCATCCAACGCGAAAACCCTGCAGGAGAAGCGGAACATCGACGACGAGGACGGTGACACGAACGTTGAACGAAGACGAGTAACACGGAGTCGCGAGTGTAAAAATGTGCTGCCACATTTTCGAGCTGCTGCTTTTGCTTATTGTTGTTGGTTTTTACGTACTTCTGTAAGTACGATCGATTTGTTTTCCGTCTGACAAACTCGGACGGTCTGCAGTTCGATTTTGTCTGACGTCTGAGACTGGCGATGCGCGTGTTTCGTCAGTATCACGACAGATTTTTCGAAGAATAATGAGAGAGACAGTGGGAAAAAGGAGATATATATTTGCAGATACTAGGAACTTCGTTAACGCGACACGTGCGGATAACGAGTTTGCTTATCGGTTCCGCGAAGCGACTCTCTCTCCGCCTCTCCGACAGAAGAAACCTTTTTTTTTCTTTCTCTCCTTTCGCGATCCAGAAATGCTGAAATGTCAACGCGATTTTTCTCAGCTGTGACAATTAGCGACAATGACTGCGTATCTAGTTTAACACAGTTTTCAGTGTGTAGCAAATTTTGCTTTAAATCTTTCATTGTTTCCTCGTGTATTTTTTAATAACATATCTGACCCGAGGTGCTTCAAATGTTTATGATAAAACATGAATTATCGTCGGTGTCGCTAGAAAACTTTCAGCCAGAACAATATTGCAAGATAAGAAATATTAAAAAAAATACTATTCAAAATATTATTCATAGGAATATTAAATTACTCAAAAATATGGAAAATATTATTCAACAATTGAAGATCTTAATTGAAACGTTATTGTATCACAGAAAAACTAAGTTGTATTAAATCTTCGAGCATCGTGTAAATCTGGCGTGCCAGTCAGCGTGTTAATGTAAATAAAAAAATTTTTTTTTTTTTAATTTTTGTCACATGGAGCATACTCTCAGAAAACCAAAAAAAAAAAAAAAAAAAATACGCCGTGTACCATTCCGAGATAATTCGCCGAAGACCGCGAAACCTCAGTATACGTGTTAAGTTGTTCGCGAGAAATTAGTAGTTACTCGTGGACGCGGTTCGATAATCGCGGAGAGAAAACGATTTTAAATACGCTTCTTGGAAGCACGTACCGCGCGAGCGACTCTGTCTCTGTCTCTGTCTCTGTCTCTGTCTCTGTCTCTCCTACCGCGTCGCGGCGCTTGCTACAAAGAAGCAAAACTTCTGGCGAGTTCTTGACGCTGCGAGTTAAAATTCGCCCCTCTTTTCCCCCTCGCCCCTCCCCCTTTCCATCGAATAATACGCCTGATAAGCGGGCAAATTTACGAGCTTCTTCCGTCGAAACTATCGATTGGTTTTTTTTTTTTTTTTTTTTTGGTTGTTCCCAAGGACAGCCGAGATAGGGCATTTTGAAGGGTCTCGTGAAAGCCCACGGGGGCTAACCTCTACCTAATATGTTTTCGGCGAAGAATGCTGCTAAAAGAGGGTTAAGAAAAATATCCGCAGCCTCTCAATTCTCTCTTTCGTTCTTTCGATCGAATCGCCTTCCCTTTAATTCTCAACGAATTATTCTGTTCATCTATTTATATCGTATAATTCCCCCTTTTACAAGTAAATTATCCTCAATATCGTTTCACGCGAGCTCTCGAGTCTCACGGGCCTGTGAAAAGTTCTTTACCTTTTCGGATTGTCACTTTTTAAGGTTCACGACCTTGTTTTTCAGGCAAAAAAGAGCAAAATATACAGCAGCGTAAAAGCTTCTTCCTATTTTGTTAGCAAAATACAAATAAAACGTAAGAAGAAAAAACTAATTTTATTAACGTTAGGTTTCGCAAATTATTTCTGTCAAGTGTTCAACCGGCCGACACGAAAGGAACGAAATCATATAAAAGAAAATATATAATGAATATACGATAAAAAAAAAATCACTTTGGTAAGAAGTGATTTTCGGGCCACCCTGTATATTACGACGCACGTGAAATTTGGAAAACGAGGAGCAAAATGAGTAGCAAAGGTAGTACGCGGTGGACACCTCTCTCCCTGGGCGTGTTTGCGAGATCTGCGGATCGCGTAGCATTACTTCAGCAGTTCTCTAACGCACGTAAGAAGGACAGAATAGAAGAGCGCGACGCGCGAGAGGGAGAGAGAGAGAGAAAGAGAATCCATGGAGAGAGAGAGAGCAGCGTTTACACCACTTTCGTGGCTGTTCTGAAATCCTGTTCGGCACGTTCCCCGACGCACACTCTCTCGATGTCGCTCGCAGCGGCGCGTCGTTACGATGGAAACGCGCGCGCATTTCGCCACCGGGAACACGGACGTGCACGACGTATCTCTGTGTGCATTAAGTGTCGGGACAAGCCAGACGCACAATAGACGCGTATCGGGGCCCCGAGACATCGACCTTCGAGTAGCCAGGCAGGTAGACATCGTCGCTGCTTTCGAGAGAAAGAAAAAAAAAAAAAAACGAAAACACGTTTCAGACGGATATTCCCGATCTCGAATCGGGCTAAGATGATTGCTGAAGTTTGACGAAAGACCTCGGCCTTGTGCATCACTTAGCGAGCAACGCGATGATCAACCGACTCAGAAGCGATCGCGTTCGATCGATTTTTAAATTGAAGAGCGAAGAGACTCGAAACGAAATTGAACAAAATCGTAGTTAAACAGAAATTATATGTAATATTGCTTTGTACAAGAAAGTGCCGATTTGATTATGTTTGCGACTAATGTTCGAGGACTTTTCAAAATTTCGGATCGAAGTGATGGGAATAAGAATTCATTGCAACGTGTGTAGAACAATTTACTGTAAATCAAGCTAATTTAACGCACAAATGCTGCGCTGGATTTCCAAAGCGGTTTTACTATCGAGTAGAATGTAATTGATGACGGTTTTGCGATTTATTGATTAGTCCGAGAATTATTCACACAGTATCTTTTGTGATGAATGAACGTAGAAAAATCAATCCGCATCGTTTGACTATGAATTATAAAAGAGAACTCTGAGATCGAGTTGTTCCGGCTTCTGCGAGGCTCAATCGTCAAGTATATTGATAGCTTCGTTTTCGAAGGGTGAAGATGTAACGGCGGAAGGACAGATTGTCATTTCGATCGATCTCGAAAAGAACGCGTTTTCTTACCCAGTTAGAAAGAGGTTAAAGAGACCACTTTCTTTAGAAAGTATCCTCGGTGCATAAATATCAGGCAAGATAGCGTGGTAAATTTTTATGTAACGATAGACTCCAGCTTGGGAAAGAAAACGGGGTTTCTACAGAGTAATATGTATAACGATACAGAGGTCTCCATCATTTTAAGTAAATTTTCACGTTAACCGTGAATCAAATACATACAAAGATTGAATGAGCGAGCGCTTAAAAACTGTTCGCGTGCTTCTCTATGTATCGCAGCCAGTGAGGTTAACCTCTTACGCTGGAATGACGTGCCACGCACGTTCGAGAATTTTTTATCCCAAAATTGCATATCTTCTTACTTTCAAGTATATTTAAATACGACCCACGCAAAATAATAATAAAAATTTATTATTTATTAGTAATTTCTAGCCAGTGATATTATTCCGACGAGTTTAAAAAGAAGGCGATGAATTATTGTACATGGTTTGGTCGCACGTTCGAGAATTTTTTATCCCAAAATTGCATATCTTCTTACTTTCAAGTATATTTAAATACGACCCACGCAAAATAATAATAAAAATTTATTATTTATTAGTAATTTCTAGCCAGTGATATTATTCCGACGAGTTTAAAAAGAAGGCGATGAATTATTGTACATGGTTTGGTCGCTCGTTATGGTCCGCGAATCAATCGGGGTTAACCTCTTGCACTAGAATAACGTGCCACGAACGTTTGACAATTTTTTCCCTCAAAATTGCAATATCTTCTCAGTTTTAAGTATGTTTAAGTATAACCCGGGCAAAACAAATAATAAATTTATTGCTCCTTCTTAGTAATAATTTCTATTTAGCGATATCATGCCGACGAATTTAAAAAAAAAGCGACGAATTATTGTTTGGTCACTCGTTATGGTCCGCGCAATCAGTTACTAACAGCAAGAGATTAACCTCTTGCGCTGGAATGACGTGTCACGCACGTTCGAGAATTTTTTATCCCAAAATTGCATATCTTCTTACTTTCAAGTATATTTAAATACAACCCAGGCAAAATAATAATAAAAATTTATTATTTATTAGTAATTGCTAGCCAGTGATATTATTCCGACGAGTTTAAAAAGAAAGCGATGAATTATTGTATATGGTTTGGTCGCTCGTTATGGTCCGCGAATCAATCGGGGTTAACCTCTTGCACTAGAATAACGTGCCACGAACGTTTGACAATTTTTTCCCTCAAAATTGCAATATCTTCTCAGTTTTAAGTATGTTTAAGTATAACCCGGGCAAAACAAATAATAAATTTATTGCTCCTTCTTAGTAATAATTTCTATTTAGCGATATCATGCCGACGAATTTAAAAAAAAAGCGACGAATTATTGTTTGGTCACTCGTTATGGTCCGCGCAATCAGTTACTAGCAGCAAGAGATTAACCTCTTGCGCTGGAATGACGTGTCACGCACGTACGAGAATTTTTTGTCCCAAAATTGCAATATCTTTTCAGTTTCAAGTATATTTAAATATAACCCAAAACAAATGATAAATTTATCACTCAGTGACAATTTCTACCCAGCGATGTCGCACCAACGAGTTCAGAAAGAAAGCGACGAATTATTGTATACGATTTGTGGCCACTCGTTATGGTCCGCGGATCAGTTGCCCGCGCAAGGGGGTTAAAGAGGCCTGTGGATCACTAGTCACGGTGAGAAGAATCGCAGTTCAAAACAGTATACATACGTGCAGAGGGACGGTTTCTGCTACGCGTCAGAACGAGAGACTTGGACAGAAGGATAAACCAGACAAACCAGAGCGAGAAGTCTAAGCGAGAAGTCCTTGAAACCGAGGAACCAGCGTGCGAGCGAGTGAAAGATCGTCGGCATGAGATGAGGTGTGAGCAAGAAAGTGGCTGACAACGAGTGAAAGAGAGCTGTACGGTTCTCGAGAGACATGGAGCAAGATGGCGGCCGAGAGCGAGGAGGATGCTCGGCGTAGAGGAAGAAGGAAAAAGTAAACAACGCTCGAGCGAGAAACCGTACGAACGGAACAAGGAACGAAGACGAGGAAAGATGAGTGCGCGCGGGACGTGGAGAAAGAGGGACAGAGGAAGGTTGCGGAGGAGCGAATCGGCGAGAAGCAGGTAAGAAAGAAGCGACCAGCTGTTTCCTCGTGTGACGTCACGCAGGTGCCTCACGGCCGGCTGGGGGAACGAAGGTGGGCAGGTGGACAATGCTCCTAACCCTCCTCGACTCGTATCCTGTTTTCCATCGAGTACTTTCGTACTTGGCTATCGTTTAGTTTTTTTCTTTTTTTTTCTTCCCCGTTCCCGGTCTCTCGGTATCATTTTCGATTCTTGCGATGTCTCGAAAAGAACCACCGTTCACGATCGTTCACTTGACTCTCGAGCAGTTACGAAAGCGTTGCTAAAGGCTCGTTCGAGCGGATCTAAAGCTAAAATACGTTTGGCATTTGACGTTTCAGCGTGCCTTGGAAATGTCAGTTTTGCCGATGTTTCGACAAACTGTTACACATTGCGTGGTATTTCGTTTAACGACAATGGAAATGAGCTTGGACTCATCGTTCCGTGGTTAAATACATATCATATATATATATATCATATCATATCATAATTATCATATATATATGATATAATTAATAAAAATATGTACAATATATATAATATATATCATATATTATCATATATCATCGTAATTATCATTATATATATATATATATATATATATATATAAATTATAGATTAGATTCTATATTAAATTATATACACGAGCACAGCCTAACGTCATTGAACGGAGGCATATGGGATATGGTCACTGATTTGTTGAATTATATTATATATATCATATCATATCATAATTATCATATAATATATATAATATATATTATATTATAATTAATAAAAATATATATAATATATATCATCATAATTATCATATATATATGATATAATTAATAAAAATATGTACAATATATATAATATATATCATATATTATCATATATCATCGTAATTATCATTATATATATATATATCTATATATATATATATATGTATTGATCACGAAGGGGCAGGACGATAAACCACGGAGAGAGTCAATTGGAGACTCGGAGGTGATTAATTTTAGAAAAAAGATCGTTTCTGATCACGCCAAAGAGACCGTGGAACCCCGACTTCGAGTCCTGTAGGGAGATACGATGTGGAGAGAGACCCCGATCCGTAGCCATCGTCCATTGGCATCCCACTGTGCCTGCACGCATGCGTGCTCTTTGTGCCTGTGCGCATACACGCGCGCGTTTCACGCACGTGCCCGCCTGCACACTGAGACACGCGCCCGTAAAGAAGAAATACAACCTACATATTTCGTCGGGGAATCGACCGAACTGGCTAACAGCGAGCCTAATACCTCTGAGGCTGATGTCTCCCGAGATCGCTCGAAAAACCACTCGATAAAAATATGATCGGCCACGAAATTGAAGCTCGAGTAAACCAGCCGTAGTGTCTGGTTGGAATTAATTTGAGACTGCAAAGACAGATCCCCATTAGTTACACGAAGCGTGTAACTATTTAAGATTGCTGTTGTTAGGAATTGTTTCTTAACCCGTAACGAGATTATTATTATTTCCTTTTTTTTTTTTTTGTAGTATAATGTATTTTCTAGTTATATTTGAACATTTATAATAATTTAGAGCTAAGGATTTTTATATATTTCCCAAACTCTAAGATACCGTGTACCATTTCTGGTGTTGATTTCTGGTCATCACGAGATGAGGTGACTCGATAGAAGAAGAAAACAATTTTCCACGACATGTTTTGAACTTTCATCTCGGTAAAAGGCACGTCTAAGGGCAGTCTTTGTACGCAGATTTATCGACCGTGCATGGTTCTTGGTTCGAATCATAAGCACGATGGTCTATGACCGTTGGCGTCCAACGGTCATATTTTTAAATATGCCTCCGTTCAATGACATTAGGCTGTGCTCGTGTCTATAATTTAACATAGAATCTAATCTATAATTTATATATATATAAAATATCATAATTATTATATACATTATATATATAGCATATATATCATATAATCATCATATATATATGATAATTATGACATAATATATATTATATATATTTTTATTAATTATATATATATGATAGTCGCGCATAGTTCACAGATTGTCGTGCACTCGTTCCCGCAAACAACTCGGCAGATTGGACTTGAAGCGATTAATCACGAACATTATCTTATCGCGAGTTGAATGCTCCTATCAACGACGCGTCGCAAGCAATCCTCCGCTATGACGAGATTGTGCAACATCGTGCGCAACACCCAGGCTAGATTCACCAATAATGCAGAAACGTGCGTTGTTCCACTTTGCGTATTAGTCCCGCTCCTTTAGAACGTTTATTTACTTTCACGACAGTAAGTAAATAGTCGAGTCTCTGTCTCTTGCGGTGAAATGCTTTTTAAAAAAATTGGAAATCAAATTTTTGCAAAATTTCTTTTTTTTTGGGGGGGTTTTTCTTTTTATTTCATTTCTTTACCGGTTTCTTTGTCGGTTTTTATTATACTCGATACAATGATTTACCGATCAACTCAGGTACCTGGCTATTTGACTATCTTCACCATTGTTGTTCCCTGACAGAAAGTCCGGGATTACGGTAATCTTCTTAGATATAATCTTGGAAATATCCTCATTGAAACGGTAAGTGTCGTTTCCTTTTTTCGCCAGGTTCGATTCAATACCGAATTTGACTGTTTGCGACAACAAGTTGTTGCTTAACGAAATGTCCAGGATTACAACGATAACGTATTACTGTAATACAGTTTCATCGAAATGATATTAGCATTTCTTATTAATTGTAGTTTCTTTCAATTACAGTTAACGAAACAGTTCGTAACAAAAGGACTCGGCAGGCAATGAAAGCGCTTACGTAGAAAACCATCAATTTGGATAACGCAAGGTCTGCCGCCATACTTGGCTTCGAATTCCCCTAAGTAGGCAGGTATGCGTATGACTAACAGTGTCTGAACGGGTTCGTTGCTCGCTCTGTCCTTCTTCGACCCCCGTGTATAACTCTGTCTCTCGCACTCACGCTGTCTCTCTTACAATTAGCTACCTGAGCTACAGGCAAGGATTACTCACCACCAAGCACATTGTTTTCATTGTTCCGCGAGTCATGGAGTTGATCAGATTGAAGACTGAGAAACGAGGAAAGGACACTTCAGTTTATGGACAATTTACGAGTGTTCGTCGCAGATCAGATTTACTCTGCTCGAAACGAGCCTTTGTTTATTTTGATAGAATCTGATGATATATCGTTCGGATATGGTCACTGATTTGTTGAATTATATTATGTATATCATATCATATCATAATTATCATATAATATATATAATATATATTATATTATAATTAATAAAAATATATATAATATATATCATCATAATTATCATATATATATGATATAATTAATAAAAATATGTACAATATATATCATATATTATCATATATCATCGTAATTATCATTATATATATATATATATATATATAAAAATTATAGATTAGATTCTATATTAAATTATATACACGAGCACAGCCTAACGTCATTGAACGGAGGCATATGGGATATGGTCACTGATTTGTTGAATATATATATATATATCATATCATATCATAATTATCATATAATATATATAATATATATTATATTATAATTAATAAAAATATATATAATATGTATCATCATAATTATCATATATATATGATATAATTAATAAAAATATGTACAATATATATAATATATATCATATATTATCATATATCATCGTAATTATCATTATATATATATATATATATATATATATATAAATTATAGATTAGATTCTATATTAAATTATATACACGAGCACAGCCTAACGTCATTGAACGGAGGCATATTTAAAAATATGACCGTTATAGACGCCAAATTCCGGATTTTCATGAATTCGTTGAAAATTTGGAGACAAACGGGAGGAAACGATATAAAACAGATGAGTTCTATCATTTATATCGAAATATCGAAATGTATAAAAGAAGAGTGATGATTGTTAATAACAACACGCGGAGGGAACAATTTTCTGTTCACTTTCCGTTTCTTTGGTTGCGTTTGTTAAAATTAAAAAATCATTTACATGCTTGATATTTTATCGGCACTTTTGCGCGAACAACAAAGAAATTATCCAAGCAACAATCGATGTGTTGCACACACCGGATTGGAATTATAAAAGGTTTCAGGCTTGTTCTCGTCGTGTTTCCTTTCTTTCGAAAGTGTTGCTGGCCGTCGAACGCGTAGCTATTTAAACAGCCGCACCGCGGAATCTCGAGTTTGACCTATAATTAAATATGCTATTTTTTGCCGCACGCCAATTTCACTCGCAGCGCGGAGAGTTTGCAGAGAGTGTGTTCTCTTCACGCAAAATTGCGTGACATTCGGAATGTCGCATGAATGGGAAACGGGTGATCGAGTTTCACGAAAATTTCCCCCTTGAACTGAAAATGCTTCCAGAGTCAATGCAAGTCTTACAAAAGGAGCATCACTCGCGGGAAATAAACAAACGCTCGTACAGACTCGGCAAAAATTGGGCCCGATGTTTGCCGGGCGGACAGTACTCTTCAGTATTTGCAACGTGAAAACACTGCGCTTTGGTGCCTGTGCGCACGCACAGAGTTCTTGGAACTATATTAAAAAAAAAAAAAAAAAAAAAAAAATAAGAATATTTAGTTTTTTTTATTTTAATACTGAGAACAATATTTACTATTTCTTATTCTATTCGTATTATAAATAACTTGTTATCTAATAATTTAACGCTAGAGCTACCACACCAGTCAAAATGACTGGTTTTACAATTTTATTTTAAAATTTCTGTTTCACGTTACAATCTTTTTCCCCACAATGATGCAATGACTTTTACAGTGATAACTAAAATAATATAATGAATTTTATATTATTTTTATTTATTAGAAATCAAAATAATTTTGGTAGAAATAACTTCGTCTTAACTGTCGGTAGTTCTAGTGTTAAATATCAGATTTGATTTACAAATGTGAAGATACATTAATAAATATTTGTATAATATTTATAATAATAATCGTAATATTTTTAAGAAAGTTTATTTAAAATTTTAAATTTTTAGTATCTGATTGTAATTTATTAAAAGTATATTTCTATTTTTTATCGTGAAAATATTTATTTTAAGTTTCATTATTAATTTAACAATATCAAATTTTAATTTCAAATTTATTTTAATTCTTTTTTCTAATTTTATTTATGCAACTAATATATATAAAATTATTAATGTTGAATACTCGACATTTTCACACACAAGCAATTGATTTTGCTTGCCCAAAATATTGATATGCAAATAAATAAGTGAAAATATCTATTAACGTTAGAACAACCGTATCGAGATATTCTACGTATGAGAGTCACTGTAATTTAAATGACAATTAAGATGGATAGGTTTGTACAATTGTTTGCTTCTGTCCAGACAGAAATTAATATCAATTTTGACAAGAGTAGCCGTATCTTTTAAACAGCTGTGAAAAACGAAACGTATTGACGGGTTCGACTGTTATAGTACATTAATAAAATCGCAATTATTAAATTAATATAATATAATAATATTAGTAATAAAAATTGATATTAATAATATTGTATAATTATTTATAGAATTATTTATAGAACTGATATTAATAATATTATATAATTATTTATAGAATTTTGATAATGATGAAGTCTCAGTTGACTAGACAGTTTAATATAAAAAATTGACTAATATCTACTAACCATAAAAATATTGGTATTTTGTATATAATATTTGCGTTATGATCTGGAATTATTGGATCTTCTTTCAGAATACTAATTCGTATGGAATTATTAATAAACCAGGGGCATGGATTAGAAATGATCAGATCTACAACTCTATTGTTACTGGACATGCATTTCTAATAATTTTTTTCATGGTCATACCCTTCATAATTGGAGGTTTTGGAAATTTTTTAATTCCATTGATACTTGGGTCACCTGATATAGCTTTTCCTCGAATAAACAATATCAGATTTTGAATAATATTTCTTGCAAGCAACTGTCATTTCAAACTTCCCCGTTCTCGGGAAAGCGTTGATAGAAACCAATATCAACACACTGTGTATGTAAAGCATTTTCAAAATTCGTTCATTGATCATATTGGTAAAATCTACGGTGGTCGAGTGTTCTTTTTTAATATTCAAGAGTTTTTTAATATTCAATATCTTTTAACATCAAGAATAAATGGAACGAAAGATGTTGGAGCATGTTCTGACTGTCACATAGACAAAGATCGTTTTTCGTTGCAAGAAACAAAACTTGAATCTTGCAGTACACTTCTTTTCATCGTTGCCAATGATTCGTCGTTTGGTAAAGGAGAAACACGGTTTGTATTGTACGCGCGCGAGACCGCAGAACCCTACTTGCGCTCCTTCTAATTAACTATTTCGCATCGTTGAGATGCGCTTAACGAGCGAGGGGACGATTTATTTTCGTCCGACTTGGCAGTGCCTATCATAACGTGATTAACTATTCGCCAACGAGCGTCAATTCGCTCGAAACGGCTTCGAGTAACTACGTACATATTCGATCCTCATTGAACCGGATGAAACCCTGTCAGTTTTGATATCGCAGGTTTGCTTGTCGCCTGTTTGATCCGCAACGTTCCTCCTTAACCTCTTGCGCTGGAATGACGTGCCACGCACGTTCGAGAACTTCTCGTCCCAAAATTGTTATATTTTCTCAGTTTTAAATAAATTTAAATATAACCCAGGCAAAACAAATAATAAATTTATTGCTTCTTAGTAATAATTTCTATCCAGTGATATCGTACCGAGTTGGAAAAGAAAGCGACGAATTATTGCATACGGTTTGGTCACTCGTTATGGTCCGCGCAATTAGTTACCAGCACAAGGAGTTAACTTCTTACGCTGGAATAACGTGCCACGCACGTTCGAGAACTTCTCGTCCCAAAATTGTTATATTTTCTCAATTTTAAGTACATTCAAATATAACCCAAAAGACAAAACAAATAATAAACTTATTACTTGTTAACAATTTCTACCCAGTGATATCATACCGACCAGTTGAAAAAGAAAGCGAGGAATTATTGTATACGGTTTGGTCACTCGTTATGGTCCGCGCAATTAGTTACCAGCGCAAGGAGTTAACCTCTTGCGCTGGAATGATGTGCCACGCACGTTCGAGAACTTTTTGTCCCGAAATTGCTATATTTTCTCAGTTTTAAATAAATTTAAATATAACCCAGGCAAAACAAATAATAAATTTATTGCTTCTTAGTAATAATTTCTATTCAGTGATATCGTACCGAGTTGGAAAAGAAAGCGACGAATTATTGTATATGGTTTGGTCACTCGTTATGGTCCGTGAACCAGTTAGAGGTTAAAACGTATTCGAATGCTTGTACAAAATTTTTACACGCGAAACATTTAAAAAAATTTCATAAAACACGGTGATATATAATACACCGATTTCGTTGGCCGAATATGACCAAAAAAGGACTTCCATTGTGAATACTGAAATACTTTCGCGTAAATGTATATATATATATATATATATGTGTGTGTGTATGTGTACATTTAAAATACTAGTTGAATATATTCACACTGGCGCGTTCACCTGAAAACGTTATGAAACGGATTTTCGCAATTCCACGGTTGTTATCGATCGGTTGAAAGCATCGACATGTGAGTTAGAAATATTTCATCGCGGCTGGTTAATCCACCGCGTGTAAAGTTATGAACGTTGACGTTTCCCATTAACGGGCCGCGGTAAGCAGTTCGACGATGGCTCGAAAAATGACGGTTGTCCCGAGACGGTTGAACGCAGCAAAGCGAGGAGCGATCGTTTTTGTCGAATGAGTGGTGCACTCCCGTCTTTATTTTCAGTGACACCGGTATCTATTTTTAACTGGCTTTGCTTCACCTTCGAAAGCGCCCCCTCGTCGAACGTTGTGTCCGACGTATTGATGCCCTAACCTCGCGCGATCGTCGTCGCCCAGTCTATTGACTATGCAACGTTATTATCTTTTCGCTCGACTAAAAAATAAAATAAACACGGCTTTCATTTCTATACGAAAATTCGGAGACACTTTTATCATTGGGATCGGCAGAAATATTCGAATTAGTTGTCGATACGACATCATACGTGTAAAATATCCTGGGATTATTATACGATTGTGCGCGTAAAATTCGGAGAAAAAAGAAAAAAAAAACGTAAGTACGTAGAAATTGTAAATTATTTATCGCAAGCTTTACACTTTACAGAGATCGGCCAGAGTATATTCGAGCAAAGTAAATTATTGATTGTATTAACGAGCCGATGTTACGTGGGGCCATCTTTAGAATTAATTCTATATTTAATACCATTATTCACGTTGAATGTATACACGTGTTTCTGTACACAATGTCTGCACAGCTTGCAGCTTTTAAACACATTTTCAGGTTGGTCGGGAATTTTACCGATAAGTCGTATCTCGTTACAATATTAATGAAATTTCATAAAAATTTCACCGTACCGTACAGAATATATGTACTTATAAAAAGTACTTTTTTACGTGCTCTTGGACAGTGACGGCTCGTTGCTTGAAATTGTGGGAGTTTTGAACATTTATACATTTTTGTTGTTTTTTACACGAAATATATAAATGTATAAGATTGAGTTAAATAGAAATAAATGAATAAGCACATTTACATATGTAAATATTAAATGATAATATTTAAGAATTAGGAATGCTGCGTATGCACGAGCCACCCCTGCTCTCAGGTAACCATATATAGGGTGGTCACTGAAAAACTGAAGGGTTTGAAAAAGTCATAACTTGTTCGTTCTCCGTCTCTTTTATTTAGTTTTTGTTTTCACACGTAATACCGAGAAACATCCATTAATTATATTTCTAAGTAAAAAATTAAAAAAAAAACGTGTTTGTAAGTTACTTTTTTGTTTAATATCATTCAGTCAGTTAATGTCTTTCAGTGGCCACCCTAAATATTTAATAAACCTACGAAATTGAAATTTCATGAAATTCCCTACGCAGAAATAGTTCGTCCAACGTGTCTAACAAATGAATACGAAAGAAGAAGACGGATTTCTATTTGACCATAATTTCATGCTTGTCAAAGAGCGCCCTCTATTATTCCATCTACGCGTGTACATTGAATTTAGGGGAAATCACTGGAACAGAGAAGTAAATCTTGCAAGCACGTCAAAGAAATGAACCCGTTCTTTTATTAGCGAGCTGGCGGTCGCGCTGGCAACCGTAACTATAAGGTGGGTATAGCACAGAGGAGGCTCGCGCGGTTCTCTCGTATCCTTTTCCCGTGATTACAATGCAGGGACGTACGATCGGTGGTGCTGATAACAGTGTTTACAGAATCTGGCCTGGCGTTATCTTCGCCAGCTTCCGCCAACGTCCGTGCTTCTTTCATAAACTCATGCGGAATTTGTTAACCTTCTATTTACGTTGCTTGACACGGATTAGCAAGATTTCCCTCGGCTAACCTCTATTTTAACCTTTACGGCCAATAACGACGCTATTGCCACGTACGCGCGCGCTGACCATTTTCTTTTTTTCTCCAATGATCCTTCATAACTGTAACACTGTACTTATCGCGTGTTTTCAGATTTGTTCCAAATTTTAATACAATAACGAAGCCTCGTCGCGTCACGACACCGATGAAATTTCAAACCATACTTGTAAATTAAAATCGGACACCCTGTACATGCGTCGAGCCGCAGTATGCAAGTCGAGATCATCGTCTTCGTAAAAAGAGAGAGAGAGAGAGAGAAAGAAAGAGGGAGAATGATCGAGGATTTTAGGATCATCTTGATAATTCGTTGATCAAACAAGGGTCGAAACGTTTTTACGCACGGCATGAAATTTTCATCATGTGATTTATGAATGTTAATTACCCTTTAGCGTTTCACTTTTAAGGTTATACGCCGGCAGTCGAAGGTAGGTACCGAAATTTGTACAGTCCAGATATGATCAAAGGTAATCTCGTGAAGGAAAAACTCGATTCGATGCATGCACGCGCATGGTCGTTGCTATAAAATTGGAAAAACGTGAATAAGCGCTTGCAAAACAACCAATATACGCTCTGATAACTTCACGTTTTTCCGATAGGTTAGGTCAGGGACCAGAGTGGAATTTCGAATCTCGATATGTACATACGGTCCGCGTACGTATCTTCCTTTTTTGGTTTCATTCGCTGTTTCATTGCCACGGGATAAGAATATTTCTCTCTACCCCTTTGACAAATATTTTATTTGCGAAACACGTGAAAGTAACACACGTGCGCGTTTCCCAGGGCATGTTTTTACGACGGCGAAATATTCTTGTCGGTTCTTATCATTTTTTCGATCGCTTGTTAATCGTTTTATCAGTCACAAAGCACAGTTACTCGAAACAAGCGTGGCAATAAAAGAAAAGATACTTCGAGTTTGATCGTGATTTCAGTATAGTCTTCGCCGATTTCTAGTGGTTACGTTTAGGTTAGGTTTGACATGTCAACGAACGACACTTCGAAATTTAATGTTCACTATCGATATTTGACGACGAAGACAGTAAAACTGTGGAACAGAAGTTTTACTGAGACTGTTGGTCTACATGGTTACATAACCTCCCTAAAATTCGCTCCTGTCCTGTTTGGGAATTGGCAAGTCGTTGTTATTGATATTATTAAATTGCCGTGCAGGTGAACAGACACAGGGATGTTTCTAAAATGTCAAAGCGCGTTTTGTCCGCGAGAAATTCGTCGATCGTTATAACACGACATAAACACGACGGTGAGCCTCTAATGAAAACGATCGAACGCAAGTGGTGAGCCGTCCTCCGGTGTCGCCTCTCCGGCTTTTCTTCTCTCTTCTCCCCCTCCCGCCCCCCTCTCCCCTCTCTGCCCACCTCTTCGCTCCACCCACTGCTCTCACTCGACGTTTCCCCTCCTCGACGTTTCTCCTTCTGGCTCCATCGACTTTTCTAGGGATCTCCACGGATAATGTATAGCTTTCATTCCTAAAACCATATTCACCGCCGACTCGCGTAAGTTTCTAATAAACAATAACTTTGGCTTGCGTAGTAATTGCGCCGCCATTTTACATTCTCTCTCTCTCTCTCTCCCCCCACCCCCCTCCGCCCGTACGCCTTTTCTCCCTTTCTTTCTGGATTTGTAAACGAAATCGGGGCGATATTAAGGCGAGTTTTAAAATTACGGTGGCGCATGCAACAATCATGCTGTTGGGCCGGGAAATACAGCCGGCTCGCGAAATAGTGTTTGAACACTTACGTTCTTAGAACGTTTTTATGAACGTTTTTATGAACGCGCACGTTGCAGGCGATGGTGAAATCTGTGACCAACCTGAGACCATTTTGTTTAGTTGAACAAATCGGCAAAAGTGTAAAAACGTGCCCCGCTCGCTCGCCCCAAATCGATTGACTCTAACTTTTGGAATTTTTTTTTTTTCAGATTCCTGCGTCAAAGACGCTTTTCGCATTGGAAGTAATCTTTTTATATCGATTATAAATTTTCCTAATATAAAGTATAACGCTACGACCATTTTTTTTTTTTTTTTTTAGTTTATGAATAATAAGTAATTTATTTTAAAAGTCAGTTTGATGAACTTTATAACTCTGATGCAAATCGTTGCAACAATGCAATTCAGATGTTCGTAAGAGTTTAGTTAATTCAGTAATCTTTTTAACGCAATATTACGTATTAGGTCAAATCACATTGTTGTCGAATTTATAATTATTAAAGTTATACTAATATAATAACAATTTCAAAAATGTACTATCGTCAGATATCGTAATAACACGTTGCACAATATTTATTTGAATGTATATTTTAGGGGGAATTTGAAAGAAAAAAAAACTTTCCTCCATTTTCTCCGTTTTGCGGGGTAAATCGATGTGAACGGCTCAAATATCTGATTCGGATGCGAATGAACGGAAAAATGTACAAATAAAATCTTGCCAAACATCGTGGCTTACTAATACGTGACGAATAAATCGCTGTATTCGAAGGGGAATTTTACTCGATGATAATTACCGACAAGTGATCGATCGAGAATTAGAAAAATTAACCCTTTGCACTCGACTGCCCCTTCTGAGAAGATATCATACTTAATTCTACCTAACAGCTCGGACTTTCTCTTTTTATAATTTGTTGATAATTATAATGAATTGGTGTTGTACCCACAAAGCAATGTCGTTTTTTGTACAAAATTGTATTTTATCTAAGAGTTAATACAGTTTTAATCTATAATATAATTTAACGATAAGCACGCCAAATGTCAATGTATTTAACTAGAATATAGGTTATGTTATGACGAATTAAAGTGCCACCAATGTTTATTAAATTCGAAGAAAACGACTTGTAGGTGTTTCTATTACTTGCAGGTATTTCTGATATGATGCGATGTATAACATAGGGTGGCTATTGAAAAAACTGAAAGATTCTGAAAAGATTCTGTATTTGTAAGCAGAAAAATGGCTGTCATTTGAGGGACGTTGTTTTTCGCACACAATACTGGAAAAAACCCATTAATTATATTTCCAAATGAAATAATAAAAAATTAAAAAAAAAACAAGTGTTTGTAAAAGTTATTTTTGTTTAACATCATTCAATCTTTCAGTGGCCAGCCTATAGTATATCTGAACAAACGCCTCGAAGTGAAAGCTATAACAACGACGTAAGAAGGACAAAAGAATTTCAGAAAAAGACATTTCTGAAGACAGTCGATTGACACTTAATCATTCACATAACTCGGAATAAACTTCACACAAACTAGAAACTTCTTGTCGCTTCTTACGAATGAGTTCGAGAAACTGACGGAGAATGTTATTTTTCCAGAAATTGAAGAAACTATGCATCATCGATGATTGCTTGAAATTTACACGTCACGTGTTGAAAAAATATACTCGACAAAATTACGAAACGTTAAATACCGTTTTGAACGACTATTTCCAACGCTGGTGTCATTTTATTTCTTCGTAAGTAAAATTGCTGGTAGATGATGCACAAAAAAGTCGTACGTCGAGGGCGAAGGGGAGATTAAGACGTTCGAGATTGAGGTTAGGATCCAGTTCTTTCCTTCCTCCCCCCCCCACCCCCCCCCCTTCCGCTTGAAGCGGGCGGAAAGAAGTGAAAGTTAATTTTGAACGGGCCATTACAAAAGCATGATTGCGCCGTTAGCCAATCGGGCGATCATTGTTTTGAACGGAATGATAGATGCCATCAAACTATCATTAAAGCCGCGGTTACGTAATTGACTCGCGTGGAGCGAGTTGGAGCGGTTTGCATCTTTCTTGCGGGCAAGCAAGCGCCCTCCCCTCCCCTCCCCTCCCCTCCCCTCTCCTCGTCCCGCATGTGTAACGCTCGCGCGTTATTAATACATGTCGAAGAACGTGTGCCAGCGATCGTGATTTATTGTCAGTCAACCATTACCATTTACGTGCACTCTGTCAAGATTAACTTCTTCGTTCGAAATTACACGCATTCATCACTTACACGTATCGTAATTAATATCGGGTTTTTTTTTTCAACTGTTCACAAAAAAAAAAAAAAAAGAGAAGAGAGAAAAAAAGCACGAATGATATTTTCATCATTATCGATTGGATAACACGCTGGTTTACGACTAGTTTTTGTCACTTCACAAAGCGATCTTGTAGAAACATCTCGACATGATTCATTAGTACTGTGACTTTTCTTTTCGCAGGAAATATCTCGCCATTTTTCTACACGATCAGGCGTTTTCATCACGTTGATCGACCACCGAGTCGGCCAACATTGTCGTGATCTTGGGGCCAACGAGATCTCCAAATGTTTTTATATAACACATTTATGCAGAGCATATGTAAAATCGATTGCTCGAGTGATATACCTTTTCAACGAGTCGCCGCGTTGTAAAAGTGAAAGGCGAAATACGGAATATTCGTTCAATATTCTAAATTTATCCTCCGGTAAATCGTCTCGCCTTCGGTTTCCTTAATCTGTCGAAACAATCGAATCGGGCACGTTTTTACGTGTAAAAAAAAAAAAAAAAAAAAAAGATGGAGAAAGGAAAGATCAGGCGTTTTTCTGACAATGTGATTCAGGTAATTCTGGCGCAACAGCATATCGAGCATGAGAGACCATCCGTGCTGATCGATCTTCCGGCATGGCGCGACTAACTGTGAAAAACTGATGGCGCCGACAGCGCCGCCACCGTCGTTTTCGTCGTTCGTTGTTCTCTCGTTCTGTCGTCATCATGTTTTCGGCGTGGTTAGTGTCGTTTCGCTCGTGTGTAAATACACGCCGTGCCTTTCGTAGTCCCTTCTTCTCACCCCACTTTCTCGCGTATTCCTCCGATAACGAACGTGTTTTACGCACCGCACCAAAATAATCCGATTACGGGGCCAAGCTGGCCTTTAAAAGGCGCCTGCGGAACGGGAAAAGGGCGGGAGAAAAGGGAGGTCCTTAACCTCTTTGACTTGGCTCGCCTGTTTTACCTCCGATTCCACGATTAAGTTTTAACGAACTCGTCCCCAGCCAGCTTCAGTTCAGTCATGTTCCTCGATTTTCAACTGAAATTTTCGAACTGAAACTCGAACGTTGATGCATTTCGATTTGTTGATACATCAGTCTAGTAATTTTAGTATTTCTTTCTTTTTTTTTTTTCTTTCTTCTCTTCCTTGTTCGATAGATCTCGACGCGTTATTCCGGGGGAATATTCTCTTCTACGGAGAATTTTCTCTCCGTAGAAAATTTCTCCACGCAGTCCAGCTGCACTCTGCGCCCCCTCCCCCACCCTCACCCCCCCCCGCGGCCTGTTCGTACGATAACAGCGAGGAATCTCGGCTTTTAATCGATGCCCCCGCGGAATTCACAACGACGCGGTCGAGTTAATAAAACGTTTCAATTATTTATCGACCGCGTCTCGTTGAAACTAACGAGCCCCGCCGTTCGATATATCGGATATTCGGAATAATTGCCGGATTTATTAGTGTCTCTTCGGTTTTCAACGCGAATTTCCGAGTTGGTTTTGCATAACGTTACGGTGAAAGTCGTCGACTAGAACACGCGCGACCCGTGTTACGACGTCCGACTTCCCCGTCTGGAAAGTGAATTTTCTTCTGCTCTTCGCTTTAAATACGAAAATAATCTCTGTGATCGGGGTGTTCGGGGCAGTTCTTTTTCCGTTATCACGTCGAAAGAAATTTCTCTCCGATTTCGAAATACCATTTCATCGAGAGATCCAAAGATTAACAAGGATTTTACGTATTACTGATGATCATTAATTGAAGAATATTATCTGTGGCTGCGTTGAAATCGTTCGAATTATCTCGAATGATTTCAATTAAACATCTGTCTAAAATAATTATTCCAATATTCGAATGTTTTATCACGTAGCAATTATTCGTAAATATATCGTAGTTTTTTCTTTCTCTTTTCGTTTACTCGAATAGATTCGGCGTAATGAATTTTCCATTAAACGATTAATGAATTTTGCATATAACTGTCAAATTTTGTACATATCTTCACACGGATATACGATGTTTATAAATATGTACATTCGATGTTCATTGCAGAGGCTAATATGAATGTTTTGTATTTCAAAGAGCAGTGTTCGTGTAACATTTGAAAAAAGTGTGTTCATTGCAAAGGCCACTACAGAAGGAGAAGAAACACGATGCAAAAATATTCTAAAAGAAAGAAGAAGAAAATATTCCGAAACGACAGATGTTTCAAAAATGGCCTCAAAATTTAAATTTTTTAAACTTACTTTTAATTTCAAAACTTAATCCTTTTAAAAATAAGTCCACGTTTGTAATTGCTGCTAATTGCAACAGTTTAAATGTTTAGTGCCCGAAACGTTCAAATGTCCGAATATTAATAAAAATCACTGTATATAGAATACATGTTGCAGACAGATTTTTAATCACTGTTCATTGCTGTTACGATTAGGTTAGCGGCGTGTGTTTCCAGCAAATTGTATCCCGAGTGCATATGTGTGTGTGTGTGTGTGTGTGTGTGTGTATTTATATATATGTATGTATATATATATATATATATATGTATGTATATGTATATATATGAATTTATATGAATTTATATGTATATATATGCATATATATGTATATATATATGCGTATATATGTATATATATGCGTATATATGTATGTATATACATATACATATGCGTGTATATGTATATATATGTATATATATGCATATATATGTACGTATGTATATGTATATATATGTATATATATATGTATGTATATGTATATATATGTATGTATATGTATATATATGTATATATATGTATATAAATGCATATATATGTACGTATATGTATATATATATATATATGTGGGTATTATTTGAATATATAAAATATTTGGAAAATGATCGTTTAAATAATCATCTCGAAATATAAATAGTTATCTTGAAATAATCGAGTTTACTTGGCTAAGCAAACAATTTCTTGATTGTCAAAATAATAATTTAATTTAAATAAGCAACTGAAAGCAATTAAAATAATTTAACGAGTAATTTTTTTTCGCTTCATTTTGTTTTTCGTACCGATTTCCACCAATAATTTCTCCAACAGTTTTTGATTCCGTCGTATGAATTCCACCTTCGGCCGGGATTATTTGTTATTTCATTTCAATTCGTTCGGAATCCACTCGAATAAAGGATCATTTGCAAATGATTTATTTATCTTCGGGCCCCGAGATAACCTTTCAAATAAGGGTAATAAATTAGTTAATAAAACGACCCGTTATTTCCCTTTTATATTTCCGCCTCAAATAACATTCCCTTTGATTCTGTATCAAATGCAACGCGTACACAGCAGCTTGTAACTTTTCACTCGTAAAATTTCGGGCGATAATACATCCGATTCAATCGTGCAAAAAGTGGCAACGGATGTAACGCAGGTTGGCTCATAAACGACACTAGTACGCGGAAGGAAAAACAGCAAAGAAAAAAAGAGGCAGGATAAAGTGAAAGAGAGAGAGAGAGAGAAACAGACTTACGCTTACGATGAATTAGTAATAAAACATATACCACAGCAGACCTCACAGTAATGTTCACAGTCCCGCAAAAGTAGTCCCTCTATCAGTAAAAGAGGTTAGTAGCCGTGGCAGAAAATAGGGGTTGGCACATAGAGAGCAATGGAGCCCGAGGTTCCATTGAGAGCCGTCAAAGCAGCCCCTACAATCACTGGTGGAGGCAGGTCGAGGGTGCGCCTCGGTTAACCCCGTATACACGCTATTCGAAATAATAATTTCCCACGTGTATATTAATCCATTGTACGCTTCGCTCTCCAGCAAACAAAATCTTCGATACCTCGTGTGTTGAATTAATTTCAATTGTTTAAGTCCATTGCCCGTTCACCGCGATAAAATTTCGATTCGTTTCCTCCCTCTACCTCTACCTTTCCCCCTCCCGCGTCTCTTTTGCTATTGAGTACTTTATTATGGCGAAATATTTATTTACGTGAAATAACGTGAAATAATTTTGCTTTCGTAAAATAATTTAGTTTTCTTTTGTGTGTGAATATATATATATATATATATATATATAGTTTAACCTCTTGCGCTGGCAAGACCACCGCAGATTTGCGGACCATAACGAGTGACCAAATCGTACACGATAATTCGTCGCTTTCTTTTTGAATTCGTCGGAATAACATCACTGGATAGAAATAGAACTAATAAATAATAAATTTTTAATATTATTTGTTTTGCCTGGATTATATTTAAACGTACTTGAAACTGAGAAAATATTAGAATTTTGGAACAAAAAGTTCTCGAACGTGGCACATTATTAACCTCATGCGTTGGCAACTGATTCGCGGACCATAACGAGTGACCAAATCGTATATAACAATTCGTCGCTTTCTTTTTGAATTCGTCGGAATAATATCACTGGATAGAAGTAGAACTACTAAATAATAAATTTTTAATATTATCTGTTTTGTCTGGGTTATATTTAAATATATTTAAAACTGAGAAAATATAGCAATTTTGGGATAGAAAGTTCTCGAACGTGCGTGGCACATTATTAACCTCTTGCGTTGGCAACTGATTCGCGGACCATAACGAGTGACCAAACCGTATACAATAATTCGTCGGAATAACATCACTGGATAGAAATTATTACTAAAAGATAATAAATTTATTATTTGTTTTGCCTGGGTTATATCTAAGTATATTTAATACTGAGAAAGTGTTGCAATTTTGGGACTAAAAATTCGTGACGTGCGTGATTCCAGCGCGAGGTTAAACTAACGAGTGTTTGGATACATTTGTAGAAACAAACCAACGTGATCGAACGTCGCAGTGTTTACAACGCGGTGAGCATTGAGGAAGGCGGTTTACACCATGGGGCAGTGTAATTTGAGACAAAAACGTTCGTTTCGGGCAAAATAACCTGAGAACTATCGCAGTCTGTGGGAGCATTCTCATTTGCAGAGAACTCTCATCCCAACTCTGTCGATAATTGAATAATTTCGTTTTCTTTTTTTTTTTTTTTTTGTTGAAAAGTGTCATATGTGCCAGCGGAATTTTCCTTTCAAGCAAATAGTTATCAACAAGAGTGACTTCGCTGACCAACATATTTTCTCCCCTTTCTGGAACTCGTGATCTTTATTTTGCATCGTAGAAGCAAAGACAATTGTCGACGATCGAACTAATTGTTTAAATATTGTTCAAACATATCGTTGATTATAGTCTGTTGTAGATAATTATGTTTGTATTATTCTACAGTATCGTTTCTGTTCGTTATTCTTCATTAAATCATTTTCCTTTATTTTATATCGTCTGTTAATTATTATTTTTCACGTCGTTATTTGTTCGTTGCGTCATTTAGTGTTTCGCATTTATGTTGTTCATTATACTCATCGTAATATAAATTACAATAGTAAATTTAGCTTTACGAACGATCTCGAACGAAAATCTTTCCATTTTCCTGTCTACTTGCGTGTATTAATAGAATGGACCGATCATCTTTTAATCGATATTTAATTGCTACAATTAATATTTAACTTACGAGTTTGATATTTCGAGACAAACTGAAGAAAATTCTCTCCCCCCCCCCCTGCTGCGCTGACTGCGTATGAAATTTCGTTTCACGTTGCTCTCTAGCTGGCCAGCAGCCTCTCCTCGATACTCGCTGCAATATTCCACGCTTTCTGCGGCCACGGGACTTCGCGATTGTTTGAAAGCAGACAGCTACGTTTGCTACTCAACTTTCTGTAATTGACGATCCTGTAACCTGGACGCCGGAAATATAAACTTGGGGAATTTCGACGAACGTTTAGGCGAATGATCGCGGGCAATTTGCTTTGTCTGCTTTAGGAAATAATGCCAACCAAAAAGAGGACCCCGTGTACTTACCTTTCTGGTAAGAGGATTATCTAGCTGCTCAGCACTTACCCCAGTGAGCGAGTGTCGTTAGTAGAGCTTCATAGTCTCGTTGCACTAGTCTCTTGCTGTGGCTCCAGTGGTTGGCTCGCACCAGCAGCATATTGGGGGGCGTAAACCACTACGAAGAGAGACGGCAGACTCGAAAGAAATTGAAGCGTCAATGACGCCCCCCCCCCCGCCGGTGTCATTTGCTTCTCGAGCGATCCACTTCTGACTTGCTGCAATGCCGCGTTCACACTGTTGTTGGCGAGCACTATGTAGACACTTTAACAAACAGCGATATCGAAGTTCTTTAAACGTTCTACGATTGATGGATACAAAGAAGTGTAAAAAATCCTAATTTAACAGGCTAAGTCTGGAGCAGGTCCATATCGTAAATCAGAGGCGAACTTCTTCCCCCTCTACTCAGCCGGTTCCCCCACCACTGGAAGATTAGTTTCCACTTTGTGTGTTCTTCCTCGCCGCAGCAGGTCGTACAAGCAACTTTTCCGATCTTCCTTTAATTGTTAGCTGAGTCGAAGCTAGAGTGGGGAGATCGACGCAGCGGTGGGGATGGATGGGAAAAGTAGGGGCACGCGGGCCGCCAGTTCGCCCCACCTCTGTTCTGCGCAAAGTTGCTCGATGTTGGGCATCTCAGTGGGGACAGCGCTTAACTTCTCGACCGTTTTGTTTTATTTTGAGAACGGGCACCGGCGTGCTTAATTGTTTCTAGGCGATGTGTACTGGACGAAAATACGCAGTAAATGCACTTGCTGTAAGATTGAGTTAAATTGTAACAGAATGATAAATTTTTCTGGTCGTTTCCTTGGAAAAATTTTCAATTTTATTTTTTTGTTTTGTCGCGTTGGGGTATTCTGAAATTACAATTGTGCTGAAATTACAAATATACGCGATTTGTTTAATTTTTACGATAGATAGCAGAGGCGGATCTTCTTTCTACGTGGCGAGTATACTCGACATTAAACCAAAAAAATTCCATCTTTTCGTGACGAGTATACTCGATATAAACGTTTAAGGGGTACATCAAAGAATCTGTTCGCGAACTCGAAGCGCACGAACAAGTCTAAAGGAATTTCTGGCGAAGTAGTTCTGTCCAACGTGGGCTCAGCAACGAGGAATTTTATTCTCGAGTTATAGTGCGCACTGTGCCCAAGTATGTCAGTTTCTTTTTACCCTAGAACCGTCGAATCGATAAAGTCGATAAAGTTCCTTGTAAAATCAGTTTCTAACGTTCTGAAGTTTCATTAGAACTGCAATGTGCCACGACTGTCATGGTTATATTGGTCAGATTCCAAGCCAACCTCACAATGTGTAATATTGCATGCATCATATATAGGATGTCCCGGTATTGAAGATATACAACCGAGGATCGAATGATTCTACAAGGTGTCCCAAATTTAAATATCAAAATTTATAGGGAGCATGACGAAGGACGTGTTGATAAACTAATCATTTATTTATTCCTGTCCAATTCAGAGTTAGCTAGATTCAAGCATAGTTGACGAATACTTCTTGAAAGATCAAAAGAATTTGTCCCACATTTTCGATTCATTTTTTTCGTACAGTAATTGAAGTGATACCCCTTTAACCAATTTTTGCCGGAATCTCTTTTTTTTTTGTTTTTGCTTCATAGAGATGAAACAACGTGTTTTCGTTTTCGAAGTCAAGTTCAAACAGAAGAAAAAGAAAAGAAAAGAAAAATGCTTCAAGGCACTTGACTGACGCTAAGGCATAACGCGATTAGCTTGCTGTTGAAGTTGCTTTATTACCGCAATAGTTGTTCGACGACATAGAGTTTTTATAAATTTATCGTGTTCTCATAAATTTATCCAAACCCGACAGCAAAGTGAATTCGCCCGTGTTCTCGCCCGTTGCAGATGTAAGACGACGCGAAAAGTTAGCCCGACAGCAAAGTGTTAAGCACACGACGACCGGGCCATTTTGTATTTCATTGGCCTGTGTTGCGTGTGCAGCAGGCTGTTTCGTCGGGGTTCAATTCGCCCCCTCCGGGCGCGGCAGTGGCTCAAACACTCGTTCGCCCTCGGCTTTTCTGGTTAATCGGGTGCGGTTATACGTAAATATTGGAAAGCGTGTTTGGCTCCTTTCTGCCGCTGTTTCACTCTTCTATCTCTCTTGCGGCGTCTTGCGTTCCGAAAAACTTCAGAAATCGACGAATCATTGATTTTGTATTTTTGGTACGTGGTGAGACTCGCTAATGAAGATTTTCTATTATATATTTTATAGCACTAAGTTCTATACAACGTGTCCTCCCAGTATTGAAAGGAATGTTACTGTATGAAAACGTAAATCGAAGTACACATGTATCGTGTATGTTTTATAGCACTAAATTCTATACAGGGTGTTCTAGCATTGAAGGGAAACAACGAATAGATACGGGAATGAAGGATGGAATTCAGCTGTCTTTCACTTCAGGTTTCAACACTCCACTTGCTAACGTACGTATTCTTACGTAAAAGTGAAGTAAAGGCCGATGCGCCTTTCTATTTGTTATGATAATTAAACAAATCGCATCGACGAATGCCTACGTACGAAGCCTTTCACGTCGTAGTTTTTCCACCGTCGTGTCATCAAACATTCGTCCGAGAGTCGGTAAATAAATACGGAGAGAGGAAAGTCATGAAGACTCGAGTTGGAGCGATAATCTGATTAGATACAAGTGGCGGTTGAAAGGAAGGATCGATAAGCCGGCGAGATAATCGGCGAAAGAATCACAGCGACTTAACCTATAACGTTTGTCAGTAAAAGATGCGAACCTCCTCCTCGCTCGGAGAAGCCTCCGCTTAAATCTTAGTTCAATAAACACTCTATAGAGCGTGCTACTGGAATTACCCGGCGTTAGTGTCGGCTGGCAGATTAGTCGAGAGCTTAACGATCCCCCTGAGGTCCGATGGAAATCGACCGTGTGACTTGTTACTCCGGGAATAAGATGATCGCGCGTCATTAATTAATTTCCAGAAGCCGAACCGTTTAACCTCTTGCGCTGGCAACTGGTTTGCGGACCATAACGAGTGACCAAATCGTACACAATAATTCGTCGCTTTCTTTTCGAACTCGTCGGGATAATATCACTGGATAGACATAGAGCTAACAAATAATAAATTTTTAATGTTATCTGTTTTGCCCGGGTTATATTTAAATATATTTAAAACTGAGACAATATTGCAGATTTGGAACAAAACAATTCTCGACGTTTAAGGTTAACCTCTTGCGCTGGCAACTGGTTCGCGGACCATAACGAGTGACCAAATCGTACACAATAATTCGTCGCTTTCTTTTTGAACTCGTCGGTATATCACTAGATAGAAATTATTACCAAGAAGCAATAAATGTTTTAATAAATTATTGTTTCAATAAATTATTTGTTTTGTCTAGGTTATATTTAAATATATTTAAACCTGAGAAAATATAAGCCGCCAAATATGATCCAGTTAACCCTTTGCGTTGGCAACTGATTTGCGGACCATAACGAGTGACCAAATCGTACACAATAATTCGTCGCTTTCTTTTTGAACTCGTCGGTATATCATTAGATAGAAATTATTACCAAGAAGCAATAAATGTTTTAATAAATTATTGTTTCGATAAATTATTTGTTTTGTCTAGGTTATATTTAAATATATTTAAAACTGAGAAAATATAAGCCGCCAAATATGATCCAGTTAACCCTTTGCGTTGGCAACTGATTTGCGGACCATAACGAGTGACCAAACCGTACACAATAATTCGTCGCTTTCTTTTCGAACTCGTCGGTATATCACTAGATAGAAATTATTACCAAGAAGCAATAAATGTTTTAATAAATTATTGTTTCGATAAATTATTTGTTTTGCTTGTGTCATATTTAAATACACTCAAAACTAAGAAAATATGAGCCGTCAAATATGATCCAGTTAACCTCTTGCGCTGGCAACTGGTTCGCGGACCATAACGAGTGACCAAATCGTACACAATAATTCGTCGCTTTCTTTTCGAACTCGTCGATACGATATAGCTGGATAGAAATTATTACTGAAAGATGAAACTTTTGTATGTTTGTTGTCTCTCTCTCTCTCTCTCTCGAACAACGAACAAACACTGCTCCGAAGAGGGACACAGAGCCATTGAAAATTCATATAGCCGTTTTCCTTTTAGAAATTTTCAATCACAGCTCGGTATTTTCGCTTCTGTCTGTCTCGTTCACTCGCGTGATCATCTTGGCCCTCGGCGAGAACATAAGCAGAAAACGAAGCAATTTATTACCGAAAGAATGAGAAATTTTTCCGCGAAATTATGAATTCTGAATCGGGCAGTGCCGAGTACGAAACCGACAGAGGTTGAACGATAGGTCGAATAAAGGGTGAAAAATTCGGATTTCGGGGCGTGTCGATCGGATAAAAATGTCGGTGCCGGGGTGTGTGTGTGTGTGTGTGTGCAAACGGTTAGCTTCCGTGCAGAACGCGCATAGAGAATTTCGAAACACCATAAAAATCGATCGGCACGGGAAGAAGCGGGGATTGGGGGGGGGGGCTTCCTCCTCAGTTAAACCGGCTATTCGCAGATTACCGGTCCACACTGACGCGCCGTGAACGCAACTGCGTGCCCCGTGTTGTTGTTTCGTGCTGTTGGAGAGGCAGAAGAAGAAGATAGAGAAACACAAGGGCCGAGCAAGGATAGAGAAAGGAAATCCATAAGCGAGGAGAGTGGATGCGAGGCGAGTGAGCGAGAGCGAGAGCGAGAACGAGGACGGACGATAATGTCGAGAGAGATGGCCGGCCGGCGTAGAGACAAACCGAATCGATGAATAAACGGGAGCGAGCGAGACGGAGCATATCGCGGCGAGAGGAATGTCTGACGAATCGCGCGAGGGGCGAGCGAGAGAATGGTGTAAATATATAATACAACCGTTCGGGGGATAGAGAAGGGAGCAAAGTGAACGAGAGAAGTGTAAGCTCATCACTCGGCGGAAGAAAAAGGAGTGAGTTACCGAGCGAGCGAAATGAAAAGGATGGGAAAAAGACGCGTTGACGAGAAACAGACAGACAGACAGAGAGAAAGAGAGTGAGAGCGAGAGCACGGCGGTGAATCGGGCGCAAGAAAAAGAGTGGACGCGTGCGATGGAAAGGAGCAAAAGAGAGTAACGGAAAATGAGACTTAATGAAAAGAACAAAAGTGTGCGCGTTAAAGAGGAACGAAATCATATGAGTTAACGAGTGAGACAAAGGAACGCTTCTGGAAAAAGCAATGCGAGAGAGAGAGAGAGAGAGAGAGAGGAAAAGGAACCATGTGACAATTGTACAAGGAAGAACGGTAAACGAACCAGAAAACTCTCTCTCTCTTTCTCTCTTCCTCTGTTTTTTCCCTTTGAAGGAGCGAGCCAGAGGAGGGGGGAAAAAATGAGAGAGAAAAGCGAAGTTCGAGGGACGAAGTAGAGCAACGTTCGTTCAACCACACTTGTCTTTCTCCTCTCCGTTTCTCGCGACGAACCGAGAGAGTCCATCGTTGTGTATATTCGTATTTGCGCTCTACGTACTCCGCCCGGCGCGTTCGAGCTTTGCGTATGCGTATTCGCAAATGCGTATTCACACCGCGTTCGTTACAATTATCAGAAACATTCGATTCTATGGCAGGTCGCCGTGTACGTGACAGCTAACACTGTTTTCGAACTCTTCATCTTACGTGTATCGTCGTGCTTCGATGTTCTAATATTTTATTGAACATTTGTGCCGAGTATATCGGTCACGAAAAGATGGATTTCTTTTTTTTTTTTTTTGTTTAATGATTCCTACTACACGTAGTGAGAAAAATGTTGGTAAAACGAAAAACGACGAAGAAGACAAGACAGAATGAAAAAGATCGTTGTCAGTTGCAGTTAATCCATTTTTTTTTTTTTTTTTACGAAGTAATACGACTTTGTATAACGAAATGCTTGCGATGGAACGTGATCTAAAAGTAGTAAATTTTTCGTCGTTTCGTTATTTAAATTTATTTCGATCTTACGGATACACCTACCCGAGCGCGCAAGCGCACGTTGTCAAAAATGAAATAAAACACAGGGGGTTTTAATGTCTTTTTAACAGGTTGCTGGAATGGCAGAGACATTTGGTACGAATTTTTTCTTTTTACACAGTGCACAACGTAACTTCTTCGCCAGCAGCTTCCTTTTAGGGAAAAAAGAAAAAAAAAATGCAGTTTATACCGATACCGATGAAAAAACGGTGATCGGGCGCGTGCCTCTCGGCCCCTCCCCCTTTCCCCTCCCACTCCGCGAATCTTTTTACAAATTATTCGCCTCCAAGTGTCGTCATCGATATTCCGTATTTTCCGGCGAGTCTTTCGAGCGAGAACGATATTCACGAGCGAAAATGGGCTTCGCAGGAGAGGAGGCCGGTCGATCGGCAGGAATTAAAATATCGAGCGTCTCGAATAGAAGAGGAGCGCGCTTTGGCTGGCGAGAGAAACGAGAACAGAAAGAGAGGGACGGCCAGAGCCGGCAACGAGGACAGAGAAGTAGTCGAGTAAGTCCTGGGCTCTTTGCTCTCTCCATCCTCCTCGCTCTTCCGTGGGCCACGTCGAATCCTCTTTTCATCTCTCGTTTTTTTTTCTCTGCTCGCCGGCCACCGAAACGAAGACAGCCAGCCCCTTTTTGTTCTGAATAATCCGTGTTCGAAGTGATTTCAGTCGGTGCTCTCGCGTAATGTTATTGAATGCCAATCGGCAGACGATCCTCTTCCATAACGTTCCATTCGTCGTTTCCCGTTTGACACAGTCTTTGTTTGCCCCATTTTTTGAGGTTAGGAAATTACGAGAACTGGGCGGGCACAATCTTTCGCGTGATGTTACAACTTTCGAAATACACGCGCACACGCTGTAAAGAGTTTTTATGATTTCGTTTTTTTGTTTTCTTCTTTTACGTAAGATAAAAGAATCGTACATTGGATCGCTGATTATGTAAAATGAAATATTACGAGCAAGTGTAAATGAATTAACCTCTTGCGCTGACAGCTGATTCGCGGACCATAACGAGTGACCAAATCGTATACGATAATTCGTCGCTTTCTTTCCGAACTCGTCGGTACGATATCGCTGGATAGAAATTATTACTAAGAAGCAATAAATTTATTATTTGTTTTGCTTGGGTTATATTTAAATATACTTAAAATTAAGAAAATATAGCAATTTTGGGACGAGAAGTTCTCGAACGTGCGTGGCACATCATTCCAGCGCAAGAGGTTAACTCCTTGCGCTGGTAACTACTAATTGCGCGGACCATAACGAGTGATCAAACCGTATACAAGAATTCGTCGCTTTCTTTTTCAACTGGTCGGTATGATATCACTGGGTAGAAATTATTAACAAGTAATAAGTTTATTATTTGTTTTGTCTTTTGGGTTATATTTGTATATACTTAAAATTGAGAAAATATAACAATTTTGGGGCGAGAAGTTCTCGAACGTGCGTGGCACGTCATTCCAGCGCAAGAGGTTAATTTCTTGCGCTGGTAACTAATTGCGCGGACCATAACGAGTGACCAAACCGTATGCAATAATTCGTCGCTTTCTTTTCCAACTCGGTACGATATCACTGGATAGAAATTATTACTAAGAAGCAATAAATTTATTATTTGTTTTGCCTGGGTTATATTTAAATTTATTTAAAACTGAGAAAATATAGCAATTTCGGGACAAAAAGTTCTCGAACGTGCGTGGCACATCATTAACCTCTTGCGTTGACAACTGATTCGCGGACCATAACGAGTGACCAAATCGTACACAATAATTCGTCGCTTTCTTTCCGAACTCGTCGATATGATATCGCTGGATAGAAATAGAACTAATAAATAATAAATTTTTAATATTATTTGTTTTGCCAGGGTTGTATTTAAATATACTGAAAACTGAGAAAATATAGCAATTTTGGGACGAAAGATTCTCGGCCGTGCATGTCGTTCCTCAGCGCAAGAGGTTAATAAGTGTGTTTACGTGTCGAGAACAATTGTTGGGGGCGCTGTAATTCCGCGGCGCCCCTGTTTCCAATCACTCACGTTAAATATTAATATTAGAAACGCTGAAACATGCATTGAAAAGTTGACTTAAATATATTATCTCATTCCACGGATTATACAAGTAATACCGTAACGTCAAAGCAACCTGCAACCACCGATGGGAAAGTCCGGATCTCTCCGAAACAACTTTGCGCGTCGTGTACGCACTAGTTGGAGGTCGTTCGAGAGTGACTCTCGGCCCTTCGTGTCGAACCCACCAAGACTCCTATTGACAACTATTAGGTTATTTAACCCAATTCGCTTGGAAACGTAATTTCCCTATAAATTCGCAGATTGATCTGAAATTTTCGCAACGTAATTACAGTGGCAGTCGTGTATCGTTATTTGTACGAGGGTCTATCAGGTGTAATTGAGACCACATGATTATTTAATCGTTCTGATGGGAGACTTAGATCGAATTCGAATAAAGTTGATCTCTTGTAATATAAATTAAAATTCATCTTTCGTAACATAACACAACTGTAATAAAATATAATGTAACATAAATTAAAAATATTGATCGTTTATTGAAATTGCCGATCCTATGATGATGAGAATTCTAAAAAAAAAATGTCGTGGAAAAGAAGTTAAATTCACTTTGATGACACACGAGGAAAAATTGAGGTTTTAATCATTTTTTCCATTCATTAGTAATTCTGAAGTTAAAGGAAAATCAGTGAATAAATCTTGCACCTATGGATACTGTATATACATAACGAAAATGATCTACTGCATAATAAGTATCATGTAAAATCAATCGATAAATTCGATAGTGTAATACCTGTCGATCCACCAATGGCGAATACTAAAACAAATCCAATAAATCGTACAAATGAAATGTTAGAAATCGTTTCTTAAGTAAACACTGACAAGCAGTTAATTGTCTGGAAACTACATTCTCGTAGGAACTGCAACGATTATAGGTTAGATTTAGATTTAGATAGATCAGCCAGATTGTTTTCTACTCGTGTTATTTGGACGTCTGCAATATAATTCATGCCTTAGCGATGAATAACGAAACAATGAAATAGCTATTTTAAATTAGACAATATTTTCCAGCAATCAGGCTGGTCCGCCTTGAATTAACAATTTTTTCCAATTGCGGAAAGAAGTATTCTCTCAGAACTGGCAAATGGTACAAGTAAACACTTTCAGCAAATTTTGTCGATCTTGGACATTTTTCTGCGAGGTGCCCTCCTAAGGTCACTCTAACAGACGTAAATCACAATTTGCTTCATTCGTTGTCACGAAAGCATATTATAAATTGCTCGAAAACATCGGGTGAAAATTCTACCGAGTGGTCCGACCAGTCAAATAATACATGATAACTGTAGCCTTAATTATCTGGTAAGGTACCCGTGTTCTCATGACACTTCACGAGCTACCTGGGTAACCAGAGAAAAAGAAGAAAGAAGAAAGACTTCGCGGTATAGCTTTCATAGCAATAGCGTGTGATACAGTTCTAGTTATGTAGTGACTCTGGTAGTGATTTTTACGTAGCTGGTAACTTTTCTCTACCCATGGATCATATCTAGCTCTAATCGTCGTAGTTAAACCAAATTTAAATTTAGTATTTATTATCGTCGTAGTTAAACCAAATTCAAATTTGAACAACATTCCGTCTAGCAATGGCCCTTTTATGGTTTAAGCGGAGAAAGTCTTTTTATGACGTTTGCTCGAATACTTCGCGGCAAATCTACTGTGCGTGTACGTGTGCATCGGTGAATGGCGGAAAAATGCGAGTCAGGGACTTTGCTCGTAGCGGGGTGCCGTTTGGGAGAGTTGTAGCCCCGGCTGTCTTGTAATTGAACAACACGAGCCACCGAACTTCCTCGGTCTGTTCCAACCTGCGTATGGCTGGAAAGGGGGGGGGGGGTTGAGGTGGGAGCGGCCAGAGCGAGGGGGGGGGGATATCCCTATTTCTGGCCTCAATTTCAGGCCCGATCCTACCACAGCGGCCCTGGATTAGAAGCTTGTCGTCCTTGTGGAATCCTCGGGCTTCTGCCTTTGACCGTAACCATTTCCCCGCGCGACACTATTTTTACTCGACGTGTCACGCCCGTCACTTTTGAAGCGACCTCTTCCTCGTTCGTTCGGTTTGCTGCAAGTTCCCGTTTTTCCCGAAATTTCGAGAAAGAAAACTCTCTCTGCCTCGCGGTTTCACCGAGATCCGAGCGAAAATCGAAACAGGTCGTCTCGGACAATCATTTTCGAACACAAAGAGAAATATGTGTTGTTAAAAAAAAAAAAAAAAAAAGGAAAAAAAAATCAAAAAGTCGGGATCGTGCATATTCTGAATGCGGAGAAGTCTCTCCGGTTGGATCGATTCGAACGCAAGGAAGAGAGAGAGAGAGAGAGAGAGAGTGTTAGTGGACTGAGAGCAAGTATGTACAAGCTTTGACCGTGTCTCCATGGGATCGTGGCGGGATTACTGAAGGGTTAAAGGGGGTTAAGCAGCCAAGACCTTTCGGATTCGAAGGGCCCGGTTGGATCTTCCCTCTCTCTCGTTCTTTGCGACTGAACTCTGTAGTCTTGGTGGGAAACATTGAGATTTAATATCTGGAGAAGGACATTGCTGCCGGGTGACCAGTGGCAGGGAAAGAAAATTTATCCGTAGAAAGTACGCCATTTGTCTCACGTCCTATTCTGCGTACGCCAAACGACTCGAGGTTTTCTCCTCTTTACTCGGAAGTCTAAAATTAGTCTCTGTCGCTTAATTTAAAAATCAGTACATATTATTTCGATGGGCATGATTTTTATTCACGTAATTTGTCTGTGTAATCCATGTAAAATATCTATGGAATACTGTAATTTCATTAATATTCGGATTGTTGGTTGTTATAGTTGCAAAGAATATAAAATTTTACAGTTTGTACACAAACTGTACAAGTACAATTCGACGTTTATTCAAAAGGGCTGCAATTCGTTCGACTCGTTCGATAGCTCGCATAGAAATCCAATTGATTTCCGAATCGTCGTTTATGGTCTTCAGGTAGGCTTATAATCCTCATTCTTTCTAAGGATCTCACAGGAAGGTCGTAAATTTTAGGATAATGACTTTCTTTACACATTTTTAATTGTATGAAACTTATAGTAATAAAAACTCGAGATTCTATTCGATAGTCTTTATCCTAAAATGTGTGTGTGTGTGTGTACAGATATATATTTTATCAAAAAAAAAAAAAAAAATTCAAAGTCAATTCAAGATTAATCTATAGATTTCAATGGTACAATATTTCATTACCAGTACTTCATTTTGGATATTCGAATTTTTCGATGTTAACCTCTTATAATATATAAAACTAACTTGTTTCACAATGGGGATTTTTTCCCTTCGCAGTGAGAAGTTATAAAAGTAATAAAAGAAAAAGAAAATCGTTTCTCACTTGCTGACTATTTATTTCGACAAAATATTAATATAAATTCCATTTAGACTTAAATGAAACATCATCACACCGTACTTTTAAAATTTTCATGACGAAAAATGTCAGTTATCTTCCTGCTATGACGAAACATTTCGTCTTACGCCAGTTAAGATGTTAACTACATTCTTACACTGTGCAGTCCATGAAAATTAGTCTAGGCAGTAACAAATTATCTGTAGACTAGATAAGGTTGGGTCTACGAAGATTGGGTTCTCATATATATTTCTAACAGTTTTAATATATCTCCACGTCTCGCCACGTAGGAATTTCCAAAAGAATGATAAGATCAAGAGGGGCGTGTTGATCTTGTAACGACGCAAAACACGTCTCATGGTTCTTCGTTCGGGCCTCGAAAGCAGTGAAAAACACAGCCGGAACCATGGATTCCCTTCGATGGTTTGATTTTCATGTTTGGCTTCGCCGCGACCTGCCTGCAAACCGACAAAAATTGCAGCGTACTCGCGAAGGACGGTCGAGGAAACGGCGAAGGTGTATAGTAAATGGCAGAGCTAACGGGTGAAAAGAGAGAACTAGTGTACGAGCGCGCACGGTCGAAAAAGGATGTAATGCGTACGTCGTATTGGCGGAGCAGGGGGAGGGAGAAGTAGGGGAGGGGAGTGACAGGGCGTCGAAGGAGAAGGGAGGAAACCGCGCGAAGGGGAAAACGACTCGACTCGACTCGACTCGACTCGGAACTCGGTGTCGTAGCGGTACTCGTTTTCTCTTCGGCACTGCGTATCTCGTTGCCACGAAATTGAATAACTGCGATATAACCGCGGCTAGTGCACGAAGTTGTTCTCGTCCAGGCTCGAATTTCTCGACCGCCGAATCCGGACGTGATCCAAAAACAAGCAGTTCGTTTCAGAAAAACCCGCCCCGAAGCGGGTTCTAAAAAGCCCGAGCCCTTTCATTCGATTCGTTTTCCATCTGTCAATGTTTATAAAAAACATTGTTCGCAGCAACGTTGGTTTGCTGGTTTGCAAAATTATAATACGCGTTAGCTCGCCTGTAAAATTACAAAATGTACAATGTTACGTAAAATTTTCGATCGATCGAGAGAGAGAGAGAGAGAGAGAGAGAGAGAGATTCCTGAAGAAAAGATGTTTCTGATTGACGAGCACAGAAATATTTCAACGGAGTTCATTTTCAGTCCCGATTCGCATCGCGTTACAGTCATACACACACACACACACACACACTCTCTCTTTCGCCTCTTGTCGTTACTCGTACACCGTGCACGAAACTCGAGGGAAAAGGCTTCCCCCGCTCCAGACTGGCTGGCTGGTTAGGTGCTTGATCACGTGTTGCGCGCCGCGAGTGCGCACCAGTCAGAACGTCGTTGACCGTTCAATGTAGCAGATCAAATCTATCCCCCCCGATACGTGTATCTTCTGTTTCGACGCTTTCAAGTGCCCGCGTGCACCAAATTCGGTGAACCTTAATTGTTAGTAGCGCGCCCCGAATACCGAGCATGTTTCTGCTTCGTGCTTCAACTTTTTTTTTCGTTATATCATATTTTTGTTGTACGCGGCACATCGACGCGTTGACACCGCGATTATTTACAACGTGATGTTCCGTCTAATCTATAACACGACAAGGCGCAGGATTATAAAGTACAATTACGCAATGTACGACTGTACTACGTGGTATAAATTCATTATCAAGGTCGGATTCGATCCATTGTGTCGATCGCTTGTCAGCGCCCTGATTTATAGACACTTACATCACTTATCGCGTATATCGTAATCTACCGTTCGAACAAAATCGCTTTTTGTACGATTTTATATCGTCGAGCTGGGTTATTATCGATAATGGGATACGTGCCAGCTACACTGGATATTTAATATTTCTATCCGTGAGAATGCAAATGTATTCATAGGGACTAAGTTTTAAGCAGGTGAAGATACGATTAACGACTGTGGCCGTGCATATCGTACATTCTGGTTCTGCACACGGTGTCTTGGCATCGGCGAAGCCCAGAGAAAGAGAGAGAGAGAGAGAGAGAGAGACTCCATGTTCTCTATAGGCGCCAACAAATTACACGAAACGACTTGCTCGAGTGTCTACCAGGCGCGCAGGTTTACGAGGGAGTTGTCGAGTCGCCATAAGTATCTCTTCGCCAGAGACGCAAATACAAATCGAACGAGTCCGACTTGCCAGTGCCTGTTTCAATCAGTGGGAGAAACGTTTACAACGAAAAGCAACAATCTTGTTAATTGATCATCAGTTGATTAATTTAAGAAACGATCGCTTCTTCGTCAGTGTCAAAGAGAGAGAAAAAAAAAAGAAAAGGAAAGAGAAAACAGAGAAAGACAAAGTGTCGAAAAATTGTTTTAGAATTTTCGAGGCCGAGGAAAATGAATTTGATGGAAACGAAGATCGCTCGTCGTTCCAGCGAATTGAATATTTTCGCGAGGCCAGCCGGACGGAAGAAAAGCGAGCAAAGTCGATATCATCCTGTCTGCGAAGTATGTCGGCCCGAGGTAAACGAATACCGCTAGATACAAACAAGTACGAACTCGGTGCGTCTATTTTGCGCCATACTGCGCATCGTTTCGCCTCCTTTGCCCCTCGCCCTCTCCTCGCCCCCCTCCGCCTGTCCACCTAGACTGGCTCCCTCTCTGCCCCGATCGACCCTTGCTCGTCCTACACACAGGATAACTTTCATTCGAACGGGCTCGAAACGTAACGGCACAACTTGAGACAAAGGGCGCAGCGAAACTTGGGGCCCCGTAGTAACCGTTTCGTTCGAAATGGAGTTCCTTAATAACAAATCCTCGAGGAGGTTGGCGAGGAAGAGGAAGTGTCATCCGCACGGGTTTAGAATAATTCGTAGGAAGCCTTTGGAACCCTCGTAACGTTATTAACATCCCTGACGTGATTAACTCCCCACTTTTTTCTTTCGTTCGCGAAACAGGCAAAAGTTTTTGATATTTTTTCGGTCAAGTGTAGGTTAGGTTTACGAATGTTACTCGTTAGCTACGCCATCTTGCGGTATGAATTAAACGAGACGGGAACGATGAAATGAGAATTAAATATCGATGTACACAGAGGGTGAATGTTTCCGAATTGTTCGTTCCCTTTCGAAAGAAGGGAAAAACGAAATCGAAGCGAACTCGACACGAATCTCGCGAAACTGTAAAATGCTTCGGCCTATCTCGCGGTGGTGGATTTAAAGCCGAATATCGATCAGCGGAGTTTCGTGATTCGACGTGGTCCCGCGCGCGTTCGCTGTCCCGTAATTGTTTCCATACAGCGGCGTGTATCGCATATTGTGCATAATCGCGTGCAATTTGCATAAGAGCGGGCGTGCGAGAGCGTGCGCGACCAGAAGCAGAAAACCGTAACCCCGGTGAATTACGAGGTCGCCTATGAACCGGCGTCTTTCGTTACGTAATTAACGATCGATAAGCTTCTTACTCGCGGCGTATTATATCCTGCACGCGCCGCGTTCCGCTTGAACCATCTCCCTAAGCAGTCGCCAGTCTCCGAATCCAGTCGCGACGGATTCGCGAAATCGGTCGTGGTTTTGCATAGTTTTTGATATAGTCGTCTCCCATCAGCTAGTTTATCTGCCCCCAATTATTGAATATTTCACGAGGAGAAAGGGGAAAATGGAGGACCGAATAGGTAAAACTGGAGAACGATCAATTTTTCAGTGGAAGTAAGAGGCGGCTTATTTCCTCGGATGAAACAAAGGAAAAAAAAAGAGGGAAGAAGAGAGAAAGAGAGAGAGAGAGAGAGAGAGAGAGAAAAAACGATCCTACAGGAGTCATCTTTTCCTCGCTGCTTTCACGTAACAGCCCCTTCAAGACCTGGCGAGAAAACACACACGGGGGCATCTCCAACTTGCCGCAAAAGTGCTCTTAACCCTCTCGTTCTTTACCCCTCCCCTCCCCTCTGTCTCTCATTCTTTCTCTCTGTATCTAGGCTCTGGTTGGCGGTCGCCAAGCTCCCGCTGGATACTCTCATTAGATTACATCGAAACGGAGAGAGAACCGGAAGGATCCAAGTTCTCATTACGCTCGAACGGCCTGCGCACGTATGCAACCTGCGAGTTGCAGAACTGCGAATCTCAGCGCGGTGTCGATTTTGTGAACGCTTTTACTTCGGTGAAAGGAAGAAACCCAGGGCGTTTCAGCCCGTTAACACGGTTAACACCGAATCGAGACCGCGGGCTAAATCTTCGTCTTAATCGCGGCTTAAGCGTGCCTCCCCCCCCCCTCGGATCACTTTCGTTTTCGTTCGTCTGTCACGGGCAACACTGGCGGCAACACTTTTGAATCCGGGGATCCATTGCAAACATATTCCAGTGAAAACGACTGGTTTTACAATTTTATTTTAAAATTTCTGCATCACGTTGCGTTTCTTTTTTCGAAATGACGTAACGACTTGTCGCAGCGACTAAACTAAAGAAACGATACAATGAATTTTCTCTCGTTTTTATTTATTATTAGAAATCGAAATAACTTTTCGCCGTGGCTACTTATACCGAGACCAGTCGAAATGACTGGTACTTGTCAAAGTGTAAAAGGGTCCTACAACCTGTTCACCGAACCCGAATTAATCCGTTTCGTACAACTTGTCACACGTTTCTAAAATTTATACTGCCATCCTACGACGGTGAGAATTATCAAGAAAATCGCGCAGTTTCTTTACCAATTGGCGACCGTGTGCTTGAACGTATTAATACTTTGCACGGAATTAGAAGCTTCTCGAGTTTTGGGTAAAAAGTTTGGAATTTCGTACGCACGGGTAGCAAAGGAAAAAATTTGGAACTTTCATATTTATGTAACAGAAAATGGGGACCAAACTTCTTTACCAACACCAATAGAAATGATTCTACCGAAATATTGAGATTTATTCTCTTTGATAAAAAAGAAGAAAAAAAAAAAACAGAAGTGACGAAGTCAACGTTTACAAAGTGATGAATTTGCTTCGATATCAGCTATGTGGGACAAGTTTGTTCAAAATAGCCAGAGTTGCTACAAACTGGGTGCAAACGCTACGAAACAACTCTTTCCATCTAAAGCCAGATGCAGATTTATTCAACATTTGCCGAGACAACCTGACAAATTTGGCATTAACCGTATTTAACTGCGTAACATGGGATTTCTTTCCCAAGAAACTAACAAATCAATAAATGTAAAAGATATTCTATCGTTACGTTTCTTTTCTTAAAGACCAGCCATTTCGACTGGTTTCGGTAGAAATAGCCTCGCCTTGATTGTCTTGGTTGTTCTAGCGTTGAACGAGCGTAAAAAAAGGAAAAAAAAAAGCAGATCGTCGAATTGGAACCGGGGAGCAAAATGAATATTCATAGACCGAATTAACGAGGTAATCGGCGAAACGGAGGCAAGAATTCGTGTTAAAAAGGCCGCGGAGCGTGTAAAGAAACGTGGCGGCGTGCTTAGCTCGGTCAGGCGACATTACCAAACAAAGGAGGGGGGGGGGACAGGTTTAAACGTTTTGATGCGCGAGCCGGTGTCCCTTCTTTCTTTCCTTCTTTTTTCTCTCTTCTTTTTTCTCTCTTCTTTTTTTTTTCTTCGTGGCAGACGGTGGCATACGTGCGCGCGCGTGCACTCTACGATATTTCACGTGGACGTTCGCACAAAAGCGCACGGCGCATTATCATATCGCATTACGGCACTTACACGCGCGTACATCTACTAAATTCCGCGTATGCCATCGGGTATAATGTACCCTTGCTATCTGCCATTAAATCAAACGCAAACCACCTAGCCGGTCGGGCAGAGTTCATTTGGTTTCGGCCGGTCGTGGCCGTGCGCGTCGTACTCGCCACGGAGATCGTAGCTTTAAAAACGCAGTGGCGATCATTGCTTCTTTCGACCGTAGATTGGAACTTGGCAACGAACTTCGTTAAATTTCCCTTCGTTTCTCACGTGGAATTTTCTGCGTGCACGTTGTGCACGGAAGAATACTTGCACGCGTTAATTACCGGACAGGTGTGGTGACACACCCGTGAAAAACTCCGTAGAGGCCGTAGTAGGTACGTGTTACATGGAAAAGCAGAAATCGGTCGCGTGAGTCACCTAACATTCCCCCGGTTTGATTGTTCAACCCTACACCAACACTAGCAGCCCGTGTCCCCCGTGCTCACACCTGTTCCCTGCCGATCAGAGAGAGTGCCCTCTAGTCTTCATTCTTCCACTCCGTGAGAAAAAACGTAGCGAAGTACGATCGAGCGCATTGAAATAGGCTCGTTTACGATGGTGAAGTTCGGCTGGAGAGAACTCACTCGTCCGGGGGAAAAAAATCGCGGTATATGTGCCTCGAATATGTGTGTACCGAAAGACGTGTACGGGTTTAAGCAGGAGATGTATGGAGCGCCTGGCGCGGCGCGAGGGGGATGGGAAGGGGACCGATGACGGAGGGGAACGAGGAATCATAGAGGACTACGGGGTAGATGGACCGGCGGACGAAGAGAGCGAACGGCAGGAGGGGTGAGGATGAGAGCAGCCGTGGCTGGCTACGGCGGGAGAGGGAGGGGGAGGGAGGACTCGGAACTCGTGTCGTAGCGGTACGACGTTCGGTCGGGTATCTCCGCATCGTGGGCCACACGCTCGGCCGGTGTCGGCTCGCATACGCGCTCAGTCGTGCTCCGACTTTGCTTGCGTACGAACGTCAGGCACGAGCCACTCGATAGGGGTAACACGGAACACGTACAGTGTTTTCTTCGTCTCTGTCTCTGTCTCTCTCTCTCTCTCTCTCTCTTCCTTTCTCTCTCTCTCTCTCTCTCTCTGTATATATATACGTGCGCGCGGGTGCGAGTGTGTTATGTATACACAGACCTGTGGCAGCTATAACACGTCCATGTTCGTATATGTGTGTACGTGATACGTGCATCTCTCTGTCTCTCTTTTTCTGTGTCCCTCTCTTTCGCTTTGTCCCTCGGTCATTTCTATCTTCTCGCGCAAGAGAGTCGCACGTACTTGGAAGGGACTGAGGTGTCGCGTGCGGGGGCAACACGTACACACACAGAGTTGCGACGGTGGTGTATATCAAAACGTTATCTCGTGACTGATATCGATATGTTGTATCTGTACACGTACTAATAGTGCAGCGACAGCAGTGACGAAGGGACGTCGAGTCTAACGTGCTCCGATTAACTTCGTTCCGTTAGTCAGCCGAGTGTGTGGCGAAGCTGAGAGAGTGGTGCTAGCGAGAGCAGGAAGGAAGAACAAAGAAGCGACGTCCTCTCTGCCAGTCGCTGGAAGCCAGAAGCGCAGAGGCTTGCGAAGAAGAAGATTGTGTCCCCTTCTCTGCAGAAGTCTCTCTTCACCCCTTTCTCTGTGGATTCTCATCTCATCGTCGGCTTCTCCCGGTTCTCGGCACTGCTTTTTTCTTCTGCTGTCTCTTTCTTCGTCTCTATTCGCCATCGACGCACCGTGCGAACCGGGCAACGAGAAGTTGATTCCATCTCAAGGTAAAGTGATTCTGCGTGACGTCACGAAAGCGATGTCAAGTTGAGCAACCTCCATCCACGCACGTCACCTATTTGCTCCCGTACTCTTGTGACTCTGTCCCTTCCACCCCCCTCCCCGCGCTCGCTCCGCTCCACCTCGCCCCCTCGCCCCTCTGTTGATTTCTTTTCCTCCCGCGTTAAGTGCCGCGCGTGACGATCCTACGACGAAGCGAGTATACTGATATTACGCGCTTGTGCATATGACACAGCGTCTATTATCAATGGATAACGTAATCCCGGGGGGAAAACCTCTCGGTAGCTTGGGTTTTTTTTCTTCTTTCTTCTTTTTTCCTTCTTCTGTTCGGGCGTTACTCCCCCGACAGTCAGACGAGCTTACCTTCTTTCCTTCGAGTAATTCGAACAGCCGGAATCGCTCGAAATATACGGAGCAGTGCGTTTTTACTGTCGCGGTATTGTTCGAGCGAGAGAACGACAAGAACGATGCGGGCATAAGGTTAGGATTGCACAACAAAATTCTTTTCTCGCGATCGTACATCGAAACACGACGTATGGATATATCACCGATTAAATTGTTAAATGAATTGTCCACTGGCAACCACCAGTTTAGGATCTTTATATTTTGGACAACATTTCGTTTGAAACATACCTTGAGGTTATGATCGGACAATAGAATTCTTTCCTTGCGATCGTAACGAAATATATATATATATACATATTTTAATATATAGATTATATATTATAGATTAAGCTGTTGAATTAGTAGTCCAGAATCGTGAACGTTCGTTGAATTTAAGAGCTTTATATTTTAGTCAATATTTCGTTCGAAGTATATCTTGGAAAAAAAATGAAGTAGATTTACGTGTTGTTTTTACGGATAAGAGCGGGACGCTATTCGTTACCGTTTAATCTGTCTTCTATCTAGCGTTGTAGCAACGGTTCGATATATTGTTACGACGTATCTAAATAGTCCGCAGCCTTCGATTTATCACGTTCAGCGGCTGCTTAGGGAATGCCATTAAGTGGATTGCTTAGCCGGTTATCGATTTTATATATTTCAGAGTCGTAACGCGATGATGTTAGCCAATCTGCGTGTATCTCGTTACATTTTTATATATATATATATATATATAATTTTTATATATATATATATATACGCACATTTATTTTTTATACACATTTATACGATTAAAATCAAATTACCAAAGTACGATTTGAACGCTAGCCGAAGCAAATTGGAGATCGAGCATTATCTCGAAATTATATTTAACGTACAAAATCTAATAGAAATAATTCGACGAACGTAGATAAAGTATATACGTCGTATATAGACGCGAGCAAATGAAAAAGTAAAGTAGAAAACGAAAAATGTAAATACGGCATGGTAGAAAGGATGAGACGAGCGACGGGGAATTTCTCAGCGCAATCCTGTTCAACGGCGAGGAGCTGGCTAGGTCAGGGGATGAATAGCGATACGATAATATTTTCCCAAGCGTTTTTTAGAGGCCTACTAGAATCGGAATAAGCTTCGTCCCCTTGCGGTCGTAACATAAATTGGAAGCTAGCTCGCCGCGAAGTATTACTCGTCGTGTACATTTTGTAAATTTTCCGCCAACGTTTAATTGAAGAATCCATTAGTAAAACTTTCACAGAGCTCTGGACACTTCGTTTCGATATGATTCTCAGCGTTGTCGCGTTGCTGCGGTTTTCTCTGGCCGTCCTTTATCCCTCTCCCCTCCTCCCCGAACGACGTAACATATGCGCGCAGATTTACGAACAGTGCACGGTATCGAGTTATTATCGGGGAGGGCCGCATTAACCCCCGACTACTCGGTCGGTAACAAGGGCCACCGATATCACTGCCTGTCCAAATCTATTTCACTTAAAAGCATGAAATTACCAATCTATTACATACTACACACACACACACACACACACACACTTACTAGTATGTAAATTTATACGTCTCGCTGATGAATGAGAAGAAAAAATGGCGACTTAGCACAAAAACTGCGAGTCATCGTGCGAAGAAGAGAGAGAGAAAAAAAAAAGAAAAGAAGCGAACGGCATAAATAAAGCACGATAAGCTAACACCTTCGAAGCTTCAAGTGAAAGTATTTACGTAACAATCGATACTTCTGAATTAGTGAAGTGACAGGTTGTAGGTTATAGACTCTTCCTCCGTGATTTTACAATTTACGTTGAAGAAGGTAATCCGGGGATCGGTCGATCGCCGAGTTTGCCAATAAATTTTTCATTCCTTTCATTTCCAAATATATAATTCGATATAATCTGTTGGTATTGTATCTTAGCAATTGAAAGCTTCAAGGCAGTAAATCGGCTCCGTTGTTTAACTCGTATTTAGCTCACAAAAGCTTGTTATTACCAGTAAGTGATTAAGAAAAAAAAAATAATATTGATTTATTATGTGCAGTTAGCTGATACTTATTAGGTTTGTTCAGATTCGTAAAACATAGAGTGGCCGTAATGGCGGCACCATAAAATGTTATTGGCCAATAATTGTCGCGCGATTCGTTCTTCAGAGTTTGCATATCGAAGCCTTTAAGGTGGTCCCTTTAAGGTCCCTTTATGCTACATTCTCCTTGCTAGTTCGCGCTTTGTCTCTACTTATATTCATTTCAAGGACGATTCAGACGTAACTGCTCTCTCTCTCTCTCTCTTTTTGTCGCGCGCGCACCATACGTATTCTTTACACGATTTTAACGACAGAAAGGAAAAGTCCTTGAACATAAAAAAAAAAAAAAAACAAAAAATATAGGGTAACGTTTTTATAATAAGCGACGAGGAATTTTTATGTGTCACATGTATGTAGAAATGACAATTGTTTCGTAGGTTATATTTTTTTTCTTTATAGGTTATGTTGCCTTTTCTTACGCAATTGTAAAGAGAATGTACATTTACAAAAAAACATCGTTGTGTTAATTAATTAAATTCGCATCTAGTAAATTTCGTTCTCGCATTAAGATGATAGTTTTAGTAAATAAGTGTATTATTTAGTAAAATGATGTGTTAATGCACGAACGAATGTTCTGAATATTAATGGTTTAATACGAAATATAGAAGTACATAAAAGAAAAAGAAAAAATGTTTCGTTGAAATTGAAGGCTACTTTTTGTAGCCAAAACAAAACTGTAAACAGATAGAGAAGGTCTACGTAAAGAGCAATCGTCCGTTTTCATCGCGTAACAGGCGGATTAAGGTTACGTTAGTAGCCTGCTTCTGCCGCGGTTAATCTGCGTTATATTACGTACATGTATCATCTGGCCGAACTCGTGCGTATTCCCTTGACTTAAAATTCAGCGACATCGACGTAACTATTTACGACACTGTCGAGACAGACAGTCCCCCCGCGACATCCCACACTCGGTCAACAGTAGATAGAGCCTCAACATAACCTATCTACCGTTTAGATAATGCATCGGTCATCAAGCGTTCGCTGTGCATAGTCCAACCATCGAAGTCCCAATTCCACCAAGATTCAACAATGTACACCGCTTTGTCTCCTCGTTTAGAATCGAACTGTTCGACCGTTCCAAAAAGTCCCTAGCGTTTTTACTGCCATCTGTCGCGCAGAGTACTGCTCCTACAACTAGTTGGATAATTAAGAACAGTTGGAGAAGAATTTCCGAAGTTTGCCAAAAAGTTTGTAACTGCCTATTCTGTAGTCTTTTCGAAGCTTGTTCATTCGAGAGAGAAGCCTGTGAAACCAATCATCGAGAAAAGTGATCAATTCATCGAGTCAAGCCTCTTCGTGGTTATAAATAGCGTCAGCAAATATTTGATATTAGGAATCGTCAGATGGTAACCTCCATCTTGAATCTTTTCAGTTTCACGGCGCGTAGGACGACATTGCGGGTTAATCGTCGCGCGTTTAAGAGTGATATATACAGGGTGGGCCACTGAAATACCGAATGACATTAAGCAAAAAACAACTTTTACAAACACGTGCTTTCTTAGTTTTTGTATTATTTTGATTATTCTTATTTTTCGAACCCTTCAGTGGCCACTGAAAACCGAATGACATTAAGCAAAAAACAACTTTTACAAACACGTGCTTTCTTAGTTTTTGTATTATTTCGATTATTCTTATTTTTCGAACCCTTCAGTGGCCACTGAAAAACTGAATGACAGTAAGCAAAAAACAACTTTTACAAACACGTGCTTTCTTAGTTTTTGTATTATTTTGATTATTCTTATTTTTCGAACCCTTCAGTGGCCACTGAAAAACTGAATGACAGTAAGCAAAAAACAACTTTTACAAACACGTGCTTTCTTAGTTTTTGTATTATTTTGATTATTCTTATTTTTCGAACCCTTCAGTGGCCACTGAAAAACTGAATGACAGTAAGCAAAAAACAACTTTTACAAACACGTGCTTTCTTAGTTTTTGTATTATTTTGATTATTCTTATTTTTCGAACCCTTCAGTGGCCACTGAAAAACTGAATGACAGTAAGCAAAAAACAACTTTTACAAACACGTGCTTTCTTAGTTTTTGTATTATTTTGATTATTCTTATTTTTCGAACCCTTCAGTGGCCACTGAAAAACTGAATGACAGTAAGCAAAAAACAACTTTTACAAACACGTGCTTTCTTAGTTTTTGTATTATTTCGATTATTCTTATTTTTCGAACCCTTCAGTGGCCACTGAAAACCGAATGACAGTAAGCAAAAAACAACTTTTACAAACACGTGCTTTTTCAGTTTTTGTATTATTTTGATTATTCTTATTTTTCGAACCCTTCAGTGGCCACTAAATGAATGACATTAAGCAAAAAACAACTTTTACAAACACGTGCTTTCTTAGTTTTTGTATTATTTTGATTATTCTTTTTTCGAACCCTTCAGCCACTTGAATGACAGTAAGCAAAAAACAACTTTTACAAACACGTGCTTTCTTAGTTTTTGTATTATTTTGATTATTCTTATTTTTCGAACCCTTCAGTGGCCACTGAAAAACTGAATGACAGTAAGCAAAAAACAACTTTTACAAACACGTGCTTTCTTAGTTTTTGTATTATTTCGATTATTCTTATTTTTCGAACCCTTCAGTGGCCACTGAAAAACTGAATGACAGTAAGCAAAAAACAACTTTTACAAACACGTGCTTTCTTAGTTTTTGTATTATTTTGATTATTCTTATTTTTCGAACCCTTCAGTGGCCACTGAAAAACTGAATGACAGTAAGCAAAAAACAACTTTTACAAACACGTGCTTTCTTAGTTTTTGTATTATTTCGATTATTCTTATTTTTCGAACCCTTCAGTGGCCACTGAAAACCGAATGACAGTAAGCAAAAAACAACTTTTACAAACGCGTGCTTTTTCGGTTTTTGTATTATTTTTATTATTGTTATTTTTCGAACCCTTCGGTTTCTCAGTGGCCACCCTGTACATGCATATCTCGGTCAGCGGACGGAACGTAAATCAGTGGTAACCGAACGGAAAAATCCGGTGCCGCCGGATTTCGATGCACGCGAAGCATATCGAAGGCAGACGTTAACTCCGCTTTAATAATTCTACGACACCGAGGCTCGTAACTATTTACGTCCTTAGGTCGAGAGAGAGAGCATACCAGCCACTTTCATAGGGCGGGCGACCGCTTGTGTTTTGCTAGCGACTGAGCGCGCGCGCATACACACATACACGTAATAAACACGTACGCCTAAGGCCCGTTTCTCTTTCTGTACGCGCATCGAGACGACGATCTGGACTCTAAACAAAGGTATTATCGCACATACCAGATCTACGTTGAATTACAAAGTGACTTACGAAAGGGCATCCACTCTCGGTATCTCGCGCAAGCACTTGCAAAAGATCTCGAAGAACAATGGGCCGGGTCGCCCAATTAACGGTAACGAAAATCCCGTTTCGACGCCAGGAGCCTCTCTCATATTCTGTTTGCATTGTCGTTAATTATTAACTCCGTTCGTCGTCCAATATTTCTCCTTCGAGCGGTCGTTTTATTTCGGTCGCCATTGTCTGTCAACTGAAGTTGACAACGAGAGAGCCTGTGAGACCTAACCTAAACCTCGCAGCTCGTTTTCTCAATGCCCGCCGAAAATGTATAAGCTTTCTCGCTTGTTGTTTTCAATTTAAATTCACCATTCGTTGGCCGGCAGATTATTTGTTTAATTACCGCGTTGAATCGAATTAAACGAACACCGATTATATCTCCGAGGAAAGGACATTGATTCTTTTTTTTTGTGAACGTACGTAGAGATAAATTTCTTAGTGATGGTTATGGCGGTGAGAAACACTGAACATACACGTGGATTTTTAATAGTAATGATATTTTGTCAATGTTTTGATATAGAATAGAAAAAAAACATCGTTTTGAAATTTGAAATTTGTCAATGCTTTAAACTGTTGTATCTTCGTTAAAAAGTTGTAACAGTTTAAAGTGTGTCGGCATTATTGTGTGTTCAGTATCATGCTCCTTACCGTATTGTCGCTGGCGGTAAGAGTAATGCCAGACAGATATCGCGTCTTTTGATCATCGAGCCGAGCTTATTTTGCATCCGATTCGATCGACGACGCTTTACATTTATTTCGCGTATGATTAATGAGGGCCGTCGCGATTGTTTCGAATCGAGCGCAGCTTCTTTTATTTGCATACCGATACTATTTCTTTGTCGATCCAGACGCGCATCGACTCGTGAGAGCTTGAATTGATTATGTCACCGGCTATATTGTGTAACGGCGGACGTACTCGCGAACGCGGGAAATTCGAAAACCGGAAACTCTTGACGCTAGCTTTGACCGTTAATGGCTATGGCGAATAAATAATCGTCTCGTCGATTGAGAAAGATTTCTATACGTGTAAAGATCAGATTCGATACATAGTCTCGAAAACGAAATTCACATTGACGCGTGCTTTAATTCTATACTCTCGTTTTTTTTTTTCTTTCGTCAGGTCGGATCTGTGTTTTGGACGAAAAAATGATAGAAAATAAAGGAGGGTTCTTTTCACAATTCGGGCACAAATATTTTCTTTATAATTGAGAAATAAACATTTTATATTCCTCGAAATAATAGATAATTTCCTTTCTTTCTTTTTTCTTTTACTTTTTTTTTAATTTTGACCAATTTGACATTACCGACCGCGCATGGTAACATGGACAGGGCGGGGTTTTCAAATTGAAAAATTCAAATGCAAAGTAAACGTTCGATCATTGCGTGTATTTTACAGATACAATCGGGCAAGAAACGTTGTTTGAAAAGTATCCTAGATAAATGAAACTGCGATAAAACTGCAAAGTACAAAATTGGGAGAAACAGAACAGCATTTTGGCTTCTTTCGCGTGGAACGTATCTAGAGAATGTTCTGGGCCTGTAAGCTAGGATCACCCTGTATATATATATGTATGTTGTCGAAGGAATAATGGTTGGTAAACTCGTCGGTGTTCTTTCGACCGCCGGAGTGCGAAGGAACGAAAAACCCGTTAGAAATTGTTCGATGCTACTCTTGCATGCCGCGAACCGACACGACGGGCGCTCCGCGTAGCGGTAGTGGTTACTCATGAGTGAGCACGCGCGCGTGTGCAAGTATGCGCGTCCGCCATAGGTCCTTTCTCATCGTTGAGTTACGAAGACCGAGTAGTGAGCGCGTCCGAAGAAGAACGACAGGCAGCGTGAAAGTAAAGAAAGTGGGCCGTTCGAAGTAGCGTTCAACCTAGTGCCGACCTTCCTCTTTTCGCGGGCCACGATCCTACCTTCCGCACCAGGATCGCCCGATCACTCTGAATTACAGTTATTTCCTTGCAGTTTTAATAGCGCAATTTTTTTTTTTTTTTTCTACAAAAAGTTGTAGCGACCCGATCGGTAAAATACCCGTACGGTAAATAAAAGACTCATCGGTAAAAAAGTTTCAAGACTCGTTTAGCGAGACGTGGAAAGAAAAAAAAAATGAGACTCGAACGGGGCGCGAGCGTTTCTTTTAATTTATTCGCCTCGACTTGCGCTCAATCTCTCGCCGGTAACAACGCAACGCGAACAAAACAACAAACCCGTGCTAATTTCTTAAGAGACTATCGATTACCGATCGGGGCTCGACGCAGCGAGGCCGTGGTGCACGCGCGCGCGATTCCATCGTGACGTTTGGTCACTTTTACCAAGCAGCGAGAGAGAGCTTACTCGCCGTCAGTGGCACTCTGAAATCTAAATTAATTGTGTCTCGTCGGAGATTCTAGAAAGTTGTTGTCAAGGCAATTGTTATGAAGCTGGACGCAGGCCAGTGCCAACGTAGCTCGATTACTGTCACGCTAAAAATCACACGATACGAGAGTATCGCGTGCCCTGTTATCTACGAGACGTAATAATAAAATTGCATACAAGTACTTTTTTCTTTTTTGTCTCTTTGACCAATTGATAATACGTGTTACAGAACGTACTAGAAAAAATATAATATGTGTAACAGCTTGTAAAACCAGAAATAATAATGCACAAACAAGAAGAGAAAATGACAATGTGAAAGTAAGGTTAGGAATTTTTTTCTTACGCTTTATCTGACTTGCATAGTGTCCCGAACTTAAACGGCTAAATTGCAAGAGCCTAATCTACGTGCAAAAAAAAGAGAAAGAAAAAAATGTTATATAAAATTTGCTTCGTTGTAGAGTGATGAACAAATATTGTAAATATGAAACACATCCATCACAGTACACAGACGATATCGTTATATACGTGCTAACAATTTCGTATCATTAGTTTGTTATAATAATAAGGTAAGAAATCATTTTCAATTCCATCGAGCGAATAATAGAATCAACAACGCTATGAAGTTTCTGAGAATCTTACTGTGTCTCGATAGAATACGTAGCTACTTGTTTCATATGTGCGGTAGTTTTTTATAACTCTGTAACAAAACGTTTTCCGACAAACTTTGCCCTACATTTTTCTCTTCCTTTTCTTCCCTCGCAGCTTTTAAGTTTGGGACACCCTGTAGAAAACGTAGTAAATCTGCCAATGGTAAATAACAATTAGTCAAATTGACAGTCACTGTAGGAGTGTAGAAATATTCTATAGCAAAGAAAACGGCGGGGAGGGGGACGACGACAGTCTGCGCACTTATTATATCGAAAGCGTCGATTCCAGTAATGATGTGTATCTAAAGGATGACATCTGTATTTACGTGTCCAGGCTGTCTCATTAAATTTAATTCCATCGATTTTCACGAATATCACGCTCACACGGGCGAATCCTCCATCGACCAGGCAAAAAATTCAAGCGAAGTTTCAGCACGAAGTTTTTTTTCGATGTTAGAAGTTCGTTGATCCGTCAGCGAACGCCGGTAAGGTTAGAATATTTTTTTTTTTCTTTCTCTCCTATTAGGATAGTATGAAATCGGAAGGTCGTTCTCCCCCCCTCCCCACCCCTCCCCTCCCGCTCTTTTTTTTTTTGAAGCAGCGTCGGGTTTTCTCGGTCCCGTTCTTCTCCGAGTGGCGCAACCAGTTCCGAGCATCGAGGCAAAGCTTCCCAGGGTCGCGCGAAAAATAACCCAATTAACCATAATTGTCGTAAACGCGAGGCAAAACGTGCGCTTCCGCGGCTCTCGCGAACGATAACGACGCCGAAACATAAAATCCATCTTTGTCGTTTACCCTGCCTTCTTCCCTCTGCGATTACGATTGAAGAAAAAGAGGCAAAAACGTGCGTTGCTTGAAACATGGCTGACGCAAACTAACTATTGTTGAATTCATCAGCAGGCTCGATTGAAATCTGAAACTAGCATTTGTAACATCGCTTAATTTTCCTATTATCGTAAACTTATTAACTTCGTTCGACAACGAGTTAATAACAGTGAGGCGTGCAAAGTTCTAGATTTTAGGTTAGGTTTACGTTAAATTCTTCACGAGCGGTGATAATTATTAGAGAGAAGTAGAACATTTCTTACGCTTGAGGTGTCGATCGTTAACGCAAATGATAATCGGAGTGACAAGGTGTACAATGAGCTGGAAAATGTATCGTGATTGCGCGAGACGTTTTACTGTCATTGTTCCTAACCTCTTTGAATAAAATCGTCAAGGAATGGATTAGTTGGCACGGTTCCATCATCGAATGGCTTCTCGGTACTCCGCACGATTGTTGTAAAGAACACTTTATTCTCCTGTACGTTACAGAGGAAACAATACACGTCATTCTGACGCTGTTTTGCAAAATTACTAGTATTTCGTCCGCCATCTTGACTTCACGTGAGTCTTGAAAAGGTAGCTCTAGAAAAAAAGAAAAAAAAAAAAAAGAAACGAAAAGAAAAGGTTTAATCCAATTGGGATACGAATTATCCGATTACTCCCGCAGTTGCAGTCACCATGTTTATACATTTTTCCCCCACGTTTTTCCTTTATTTCACATTGCCGATCGTTTTAATTAAACAGCAAAGAAATAAAAAGAAACGACCGCGATTAAAACACGGCACGGGATTCACTATTGTCGAGCATTCGCTACGATTAATCGATTCTTCGAATTTTCATCCGCGGCCGTAAGTTACAGTCCAAAAGCAATATCGGTTAATTCGCAATCGAATTCGCAGGAAATTACATTTGGCGGAGGTATATTCGCAAGAAATGCAACACAGATCAACCGAAACGATCGTGTTTAGAGCTTAATTAATTAATTAATTAACCATTTTATCGAAGCTTCAAATAATTTTCTCGAAATATTATTCCTACCCTTTTTTATTTCTCTCTCTCTCTCTCTCTCCCTCTCCCTCTCTTCTTTTTCATTTCTTTTTTTAACGGAATAATAATTCACACGATTTTCCGATTCATTGAATCCCGTCGAAATATCTTTCACGTGCAACCCTGCGTGCGCCATCTCTGTTCCCTTTGTAGAACAAGAGAACGACAAAAAACACACGGCGCGATTGAACGTTTTATACGTTGATGGTTATTTTCCTTTCTATCGTTGTAAAAAAGAGCACGCTCTCTCTCTCGCGCGTTTCTTTCCTTTGTTATTTGAACGCGATGCGGTTGCAACATGTACAATCCGTCCAGTTACTTCAAACTCTCGCGCGCACACACACACACACGAATAAGACGCATAATAGAACGAGACGCGCGTGCACAACCTGTTACAAAACAGACGTGCGCGGAAAGAAAAAAAGAGTCAGCTTCTTTATTTCTTTCTACCAGCGAATTCGATTACCCAAGGCACGCTTCTTACACCATGTACATACGCACGATACCACGAACTGCCTTTTATGCTGTTCAAAGGGAGTCCGTTTCCTGCAGTTTCGTGCGGTGTTATTTCGTGTTATCTTCCGACGTAACATAAATAGTTCGGCGGTTCGATGATGTTTCGCCCAAGCGCGAATGCAGTCGTAATGGCAACGTAAGTTCACATCTTGAGGAACAACCGACACGCTCTCCGTCTGTCCTCAAACGGAGAAAGAAACTAGCAGAAAAAAAAAAAAAAGAATGAAAGTAAAAATAATCCTACGAATGTTTCTTCTTTGGCCTCTTCTTTGGTCTCGGATGGAACGTGTCGCGGAGCCTGCTTTTGTTTTTGTAAGAGGGCGCAGTCAGCCGAGCGAACGCCCCGAACGCAGTACACACTTAAGCCGCACGCACACTGATTTCGTTTAGGCCCGCACGTGCGCGTATTTAACGCGCCGCGGACGAGCATCTTTTTCAGGCAATCGGCAGATACACACGTACGTGCATCCCTTCCCCCTCGTTCCTCGACGCTTTCGTTTAAAATCGTCCGTACTTTCAGCGTGTTTCAAACGCCTATTGCTTCAACGCCGTGCTCCGTGCAGTCGATGAGGCAGAACATCGACGGATGGTCTTTCAGTATTCAGCATGGTGGAAAATTACGAAATTATTACGCGCTAGGTGTACACTTGACAAGTTCTCAACCCTGCGAACGAAGATTATAATGAAAAAATTGTTCTTTCTTTCTCTTTGTTTTTTCACATCGAATCATCCCATTCTCGGTCGTAGCACCAGTATCGAGACGCCCTGTATAACATGTTTTATGTAACGCGCGCAATACACGAAAGCAAAGATCGAAGACTCTGGAAATTGTAAAATTCGCGTAATAAATACATACGCTTGCAAACATGTACGAAAATTTATCTTCAAACACGATGGGGGGAAAACGATTATATACATACGCGACGAAGGAAAAAAAAAAGAAGAAAAAAGAAAAAAGGCGGCTGCTCGTGAAGTTGCTTTTGCCGAAGTGAAGAGGGATCGCGTATGTACAGATACAGCCCTGGCAAGTCGGACGTTTCCACTGGCGGAGAGAAGAAGACGGTTAGAGCGATTTAAAACGAGTCTATGCTATGAAAGCCGCGCAACGTCCAGTCGAGCACAGCACGCATAGACAGAGAGAGGATAGCATTCCAGCGCGTAAAGAGAGGGATCTGTAGTAAATTTAGCGCACTGATCTCATTCTATGGTGAATCCATGGACGAAAATAGCGGAGCGCGGTGAATGTGTTATTAAGGTGCGTTCAGGTCGGGCCCCGACATGTGCGCGTAATCGGTGGTCAACAGTTACGCACCGCGTAGCTTGAATTCGATTCAATAAGACGTTGCAACGCGTGCCCGCCTCGCGTGTAAATTGAACCGCATCCTTCCTTATGTCATCTTCGTCTAACAATACACGTATTATACAAATGTACAAAACATGTACACTCTCGCTCGTCGAAAGTCTTATTTTTCTCTGTTCAGTGCTTATCGTGGATTATCGTGTATATATATATATATATATATTTTACGATATAATATAATACAATATAATACAGTATATTATAATACAATGTATAATAATATAATAATACAATGTACGATTATAATAAAATATAATTGAATGCGGTAATTTAGAAAGATTGTATAATTACATTATATTATACTTATATAATTTCTAATCTAATTGCATTATTGTAAATGCAACGGTCTAATTGTATTTATTATAAATACAACAGTTTATATTATATCGCATATTACAATTGTGTACAATTTACATTTTGATATTGTATTTATTGTGCATAATTTATAATTTATACTTTTATTTAGTAATATTTCTATTATACAAACGTAGTATTTGGCCCTAAGATTTCTCAGCGAGGGTGTAGAATTTAATTTAAATTGAGAAAATTGTTCTTAAGTTGTACATTTACCAAGTAAATATGCAATGAATTCATCTGCAATGAATAAAGTCTTCAATTCAGAATCTCATCCTTGATTTAAATGTCGTATCATATTATGGGAAATTCATACATTTTATTAACATAAAGCTTCGTAAAATATTGGAAGGATATTAGGATCGATTACCTTGCTAATTTACAAATTCTTAGATTCTTCTCTGTTGTGTAACACTACACCTACACGACAGTAAAACTCGTTCCATCTTCGAGTGTATGTTGGTTAACATATTTCCGGCGGGATATTTGAAATGATAGTTAAGAAAATGTAAGAAACGTGTATTATTTGTTAGAAGTTTCATAAATAATTGGACAATATTATTATTTTAATAGTAACAATCGAATCCATCAGTATGACCAATCTCAGACTTTCTTTTTTTTCAAGTACCTAAAAAATACGGATATTCTTGTCAAAGTTAACGTTAGTTTCTGCTCGAACACCGAGGTTAGGTTTAGGTTAGGTTTAAACATAATTATATAAATCTATTTACTTTAGTTGTAATGACTTGTACGTAGAAAATTTTGATGTGTTGTTCCAGTGATAGACAGATATTTTCATTTGTTTATTTATATTTATGGTTTTGTTGATCAACCAGTCACGTATATATATGTGTGTGTGTGTGTGTGTGTGTGTATGGCGCCCCGCGTGTTGAATAGCGTCGCAGGTGTTTTATTGCAGCTGCGTGACGAAGTTTATCAAAGGGTGGCGACTGAATCTTTCCGTAAAGCTAATTCTAAATCGACGTTTATTTGCCGACACTGTAGAGTGGGATTTTCATGGCGGTGAAATAATCACCGGTCGTTTTCTCTCGAACGCACGAAATAAACAATGGGACTTGTTCGTAATTCAAGCGATACGCTGTTTTAACGAGACTTTATTTATCAGCGAGAGAGAAAGTACGCACGTAAGATTTTCCCTTTTATTCGAACCACTTGCAGTCGCATTGGCCTGTGAAAAGGGGTTAACAACCGGCACCTAAACACACCTTCACGATGGGGAAGGCGTAACAGAGGAACCGCGTGCGTACGCGCATCCGTTCGTTCACTCCTGCACTGAATTTCGAGCCGAGGCGAGTGGCGCACAGATGGCGCTGTCGACGCGACGCTGATCGAAATTTCGGGCGGACGAGATGACTAGGTCTCGCTCCCAGAAACTCTGATCTCATTTTTCTGTCACTGACCTTCCGCCAGCCGCTCGTGTTCACGCACCACGATCATCGTTGCACGGAATTTCTCTTGGTCAATTAACCAGTCGTACAAATTGATCGGACCTCGTTTTTAATTTGTCACATTTTCTTTTTTCCCTTGCAACGTCTATTAGCGTCCGACGAGTAGAAATACACCATTTTCATAGACGTGGAGATCAGTATTTCAGTATTGCAGAATTTCATATGCGCATATTATTTTACACGATGATTCATAGAGTGAAAATCATGAATAATAATTCGAATTAGGTAACACGAACGAGATTTAATCTAGATCTATCTGTCCACATAGTTTCGCTAAAAAATACTTCGATCGTACTATAAGAAATTATAGAATGTTACAAGGATAAATTTTATACTATGCTCTATGCCAAACAAAAATTTATCCTTATTCTATTTATATTTGTGAGATAATATTCCAAACGTGTCGATATAGTTTCTATTGACGATTCTGAGCGTCAGCGATCATCGAACCATGTGACATCTTCAGAATGCAAAGTATTGCCCACAATGGTAGAAATCCAAAGGGATCGTAAAATATAGCTATTCAGAGATCGGCTGCTCGCTGTGCTTGGATTTTATTAGTTTCTTCTACGGCACGCGTTACCTTCCATTGATGTGTAAGGCATAAACGCTACTGTTGTTGATGGCGCTCGCGCACGTCACGATCATTACTAGTCACAATAATAATTACTAATGTCTCTCTACGTTACGTCACGTTTATATATACGGGATACACGCCTTCAGGGAAATCCTACGCGCGTTAACGTCATTAACGTCCAAGCAGTGTTTCAACACTAAAGCAGCTTCATTCTTCTCCTCAACTGCTTTTTAAGAATTTTGCTTGCATTTCGCAACGATGAATGTTTAATAAACAATCGAAACATGAACGTAAGTTTATTAATATGTTATTGCACGTAACCTATTTTTATTATGAAAACTATTCATCTATTTAACGCAACCTATCTTTATTACGAATTTAACATAACCTGTCTTTATTGTGAAAACTGTCTATTCAACATAACCTATCTTTATCGTGAAAACTGTTGTACAGAAACATTTGCCATGATTTGTTTTCATAATATTTTCGTAATTAACTTTAGTTCTTTACATTGAAGCAGGAATCTCTGTAAATTTTATATATATGCATTCATTTAAAATTATACGAATAACGTAAAAATTTTACGGATAAACGTGTTGACTTATTTCGTGACATTGTTCACTTATGCATTGAACGTGACGAGAGAATTGAGAAGCACTACTTTCGTGAAAATGATCGAATCGATTTATGCCGAGCATCGGGATCAAATATCTGCCAGGTGTTTTTCTATTTCCTCGTGTTTACAAGGGATTCGCGTCTATTAGTTGCAGGACGATTTCGACGAATGTTTCTTAGGTTAGGTTCTCGGTGGTCTTACAAGGACATATCTAACAAGTGAGTAACTCGAATGTCATAGGACGCGGTGTACGAAGACGGCATTACAAAGATAGTGTCCGGGAGAAAATTGTCAAGGACGATGAATAACGCTCAGAAAGCGCAACTTCTTGAGATTAGAATAATCACGATCGAGAGTGAGCGGACCAGATGGGTTCCTCTGACGCATCCACGAGGACGCTTGGCTAGAAATAGAAAGTGATCATGCCCGAAAGTAATCCCGATAGTGAAAAATATTCTCTTTGTCGAAAATAAACGAGAACAGTTAGCTCAATAAGATATCGCATGACACAATGATCTCTTCTGAAACATCGAAACTCGAGTGAGTTACATATCAATCAGACACAGAACAATGGCTTTAATCGGGTTGAGTGCATTTAATGATATGATGTCTCGTTTGTAACACCATACTAACAGTAAAAGTTCTCGTGAATCCATGTGAAAGGAAACGTAAACATGATTTGCCCGATAATCAATCAAACTTCAATCCAAAAAATTTTTTTCTATTATTTTTTTTTTTTATAATCGTGATTTAAAAAACTTTCCACTCGACTGATAATTCGTCAGCGATTGAAAAGAATTTTTTATCGACACGCAAAAGCAAGGATAGAAATTCTCGGTGTTTGGCGAAATTAATCAGTAATCGATCCAATTTCAGTCGAGAAGATCCCTCTGAAAAACTTTCTGTTCGGTTGATAATTCGTCGGCAATTTGAAAAGAATTCTTCGAACGCGAAAGTCACTGTCGGACGGATACTGTCGGTAAATAGCGGTAAAGATGCACTTGCATCCTCGAGTGATGCCAATTTCGGCTCCGAAGTTCATAGGTCCCGCGAATGCACACGGGCCCCTTCCCCCTCCGTTCGCGTTATCGCAACAAAAACACGGGCATGGCAACAAGGAGAGTGGCGCGTCTTCCAACCAGCTGGTGGAACGCGTGACGTCACGCTTCTACCTACACCAATGCTACAGGCCGTCCTCACTCTCCATCGATGCACACTCCACTCTCTCCCCCACCACCGGCAACGCGTTTCCCCCACCACCGACGTCGGGTTTCCCCCACTACCAAGAGACCGTCGGAACACGCACACACGCTGCGTTTACCGGGCATATATGCACGCGACACTGTTGTACGTGGCACGAGGCACGTGTCAGGGCCGTAGCGTTCCTACTGGTACACCTCTCTCTCATTGGCGAGGCTCATTGAATATCGTCCTGCTATATTTATTGACAATCGTGACGCGCTAGAGGGTAATTAAACCTATTCGTGCTAACTGTAAACTGATTGATTCTCTGTCACAGGCGCGCGTGTCTTTTGGACTTTTGCACTCTCGTGCAATGCACTTGCGTCATGAGAAGAACATTCTTCTGTTCTGAGATTAGGTTTTCAGAAAGGTCTGACAAATTAAGTGATTCATAGATTCAAACATTTCCTTTTCTTTTCTTTTAGAATTAGCTGTCTATTTATTCGCTGAAGAGGCGAATTCTCATTTCCACGATATAAATTGATTTGTCGTCGACGATATCTCGATCGTCACCTGTAAAAGCTTGTAAATAAACAAGGTATATAATATAGTAACTTCTGTTAAACATATAACACGTAACTTATATTAGCTTATATTAAACGTATAATGTATCAACTTATATTAAATATGTAATGCGTAATATATTATGCAATATTTAAACAAAAATTATTTAAGAGAAACCGCTGGTTTTACGGTACGATCCTGAATCACAGTAGTGGAGATATACAAGGAGGTTAGCGTGGGATAGCCGAGTGTCGGCGACACGAGCCGATCTGTCCCCACCACTTTACCGACCGATCTCTGGCTCGAGTCTAGAAAAGTGGTAGAGCGACGCTGGTAGGGATAACATCTGCTCTTAGCGTGATTGCCGTGTATTGATGTGGCTTTATGGCGCGCGGCTGGCTGCGGGCAACAAAGTAAGCTCACGGTCGTTAATGTTCCCTACTACGTGAAATTCGAGGCCGTCGGAATATTGCGCCGCGTACAACTCGACGTGCTTCGCCGCGTTCCACGCGAAATTCGCAAAGTTACGGCACAGGCCGGCTTCGGCAGGCAAGAAAATTCGAAGAGCGTTCCCGAGGATCGGCTTGGCCGGATCCGAAGATGTTTGTTGGGGGGTCAGCGGCCAGTGTATCTCGGCGAGCCACCCGATATACACATGGTACAGTCAGTGCTATACGCGGGGTACATTTGAAGTAACAAGTATTTGAAACAAAAGTAATTGAAATAAGAAACACTGTTTGGAAGTTTATTTGATGCACAGGGTGGCCAAAAAGTAACTGCTTTTCTGCGTGTAAATGAAAGGCGAATTTTTTTACGAAAAACAAAAACTTTGTTAAGTATAAATATTGACACACACACACACACACACACACACACACACACACACACACATGATTACTGATTATTTTTTGACCAATCTAATGCAAGTATATTGAAATAACTGATATAACTTGGTAAAAAGAGGTTATATAATTTTCCATTTGCAATCGTTTTCAAGCGTGAAGCTTCTACTTTAATTTTTTTTTTTTTCTTTTTCGAAGATATAGTGAGAATACTTTCTTCTCGAAAATTGTGACGAAATTCACCATGATCCTGAAGATTGAAATATTTTTTTTAAACCTGTTGTACGATTTTTTCCCCAGCATTTTGTTAAACATAGTTTGAACGTTAGAGTGGAATTAGGATAAATAGTTGGGATTTTTCGAATTTTTAAATTAATGTTCAACGTAAAATGGTAAAAAAAAATCGTGCAACAAGTTTCAAGGGGTGGTCAGTATATTTGAAATACTTTTATCGAAATAAAATGCCAGTTGAAAGTTTTATTTTATTTGACAGTGATGTATACAAGTGTACTAAAATTATTTATTTCGGACATGAATAAGTTAATTATTTGTTTCAAGCATGTTAGTGGCAATTATTAATTAAAACGATAACCGTTCATTTAGAAAAATTGTTATTTAAAATAATACTTCACTGTTTCACTTTGGTTTCACTTGCATTGATTATTGTAAAAGGAAAATATATATGGAGAGAAAATAAATAGTAATTAGTAACATTAAGTATTATTTTTGAAAAAAAGGCTAGCCTACTGTTATTTACTCAACCTGCAACGTAGACAAGCGTAATCGTGACATAAGTCTCACACACACAACACTATCATTCACATAGACAAAACTTCATTCTTCGACAAAAAAGGGTAGACGATTTGGGAACGATTTCACTGTCTAAAAATAATATTCATAATATCTCGTTGCACGATTGCTTCGAATAATTATTTCAAGTTCATCGTGAAAAATACATGATTGAAATACATTTCCCAGGTACTCGTGTAGAAACAAATAAATTTCAAATGATATTTCAGTCAATAGAAAAACAAGTAATTATTTCAGATAAACGAAACGAAACACCATGTAGAAAATCTTGGTAAATATATTTATATTTTATTTTGTGAAATACTTAATTTTTCTGCCAGCATTGTGCGCGCGTAATATATACATTAGACAGATAGATTAGTCCACTAAGATAGAAAGAACGTTTCGCGCAATATAGCAATAGGCGCGTGTGATAGTCGTCGTAATATACTCTTTTATGCTATTACATAATAGCATTCGGAAAACCTGTTGTTATACAAATAACATTCCATGCAGTATTCGATGTTACGCAACGAACATCGGCGTTAATAGAAAAACTCTTGTGTAATTATTTCTCTTTCAGTGCGATATTAATGAAACATTTATCACTGCGCGACGTCTTTTGTTCGACTTAACTCTTCGGATCTTGTCATTTTCTTCTCAGTGCCTTCAGTAAACATTGGTTATTGGTAACAGATGTAGGATAATGTATTCAGTTAACCAAGAAAATCTGCAGACAGAATTGTCACTAGAATTGTCACTAGAACTTCATCAGATATCACTATATCAAATCAACGTATTCGCCTTAACCAAAAAATTCTGAAGACACTAGAATTGTCACTACAATTTCATCAGATATCACTATATCAAATAACGTATTCGCCTTAACCAAAAAATTCTGAAGACACTAGAATTGACTCACTAGAATTTCATCAGATATCACTATATCAAATAACGTATTCGCCTTAACCAAAAAATTCTGAAGACACTAGAATTGTCACTAGAATTTCATCAGATATCACTATATCAAATAACGTATTCGCCTTGACCAAAAAATTCTGAAGACACTAGAATTGTCTCACTAGAATTTCATCAGATATCACTATATCAAATCAACGTATTCGCCTTAACCAAAAAATTCTGAAGACACTAGAATTGTCACTAGAATTTCATCAGATATCACTATATCAAATAACGTATTCGCCTTGACCAAAAAATTCTGAAGACACTAGAATTGTCACTAGAATTTCGTCAGAAATCACTAGAACGCGACAAAAGGAATTTGAATGATTATTTTGTTGGTAATTTAAGCTCGGTCAACCCCCCCCCCCTTCTTTTAACTTGATCCCCCTGGTGTGAAATCGATACGATAGTAAAAAAAAAAAAACTGATAAAAAGGTAAATTACATCGTAATTTACGTAACGTGTTACATCGTGTCAAATGTAAATCGTCGAAAGCGCAATTTACATTTATTAATGTTTCAGTTCGAACCATCTTGAATCGAAAAATCGAAATTCGCGTTCCCGTTAACGACGCGATCTGCAATTTCCTATTTCTCCGCCACGTGTGTTGTAACGCGATATTACAACTGAAAGAGAGTGAAGCCGGCAATAGCACTGGCGCCATTTTAAACAGACGCGGGCAACGAGGATGGGAGAGAGAGAGAGAGAGAGAGAGAGGGCATTAAATTTAAAACACCGGCGACGAATGAATCCGTGGCGATCGATTTTGCGATTGATAATGCAGTATCTATGTACGACTTGTTGGAGTAATAACGGAAGGGGGAGTGATCGATCAGTGGCAACTCCAGACAGGAGGGGGTGGAGGGGGGCTGTATATCTTGCTCGTCGATTTGTCCCCCGCTCTCTCCCCGTATTCTCAACGCAGTCTAGGCTCCCTCCTCTGTGTTGTGAAGTCAGCGATTCGGAGAAAGTGAGGAGGAGTGACATTATTTTCGCGCGTTGCCTGTTTTTCGTGTTAACGAAATTGTTTCCAGACGCTTGCGTTGCACGCGCACGTCGGGCCGCAGAGAATTGGTCGAAATTTGTCGTCAGATTTTTTTATCCGTTAAATTTTTCAACCTGTTGCGTCGCATCTTTTTTTTCTCTCTTCTCTCTCTATCTTTTGTCTCGTTTCGTTTTGCTTTTTCAAAACACCATTGGGATAATAATACACCAGAACGTGTTCTCCTGTAATATCGGGAGCGAGCGCGGCTTTTTTTTTGATATATATATTTCGTCGAAACCGCGCGCGCGCGGGGGAAAAAATATACGAAAAACAGTAAACAGAAAACGTGAAAATGAAAACAATTTGCGAGCGAATTATCGAGATCCTTTATGTTGCTTTATTTCGCGCGGTGAAAGGCATCCCCATTCACGTTTGTATATATATATATTCCTAAAAAAAAAAAAAAAAAAAAAAAATAGTACAAAAATAGAGATATTTGTTTCGAAGCGAAATTCATGGAACAACGAAGGCTAGAGGAGACACCAAGGTCGTTTAATCGCCGCTCATGGCTCTTAAACTTAACAAACGCGTCATCGGGTCGATTTGATTTTACGTAAGACCGACTTTATTCTACCCTTATGCATTCCGCAATAAGTCTGAGAGAGATAATAATAATAATAATACGTTCTCCCAAGCTCTGATATAATTTCACAATCGTCGAAAGCATACTCTAAACCAAATCTGGGAGTCGCTGTTGAAAAATTTTCCTTTACAATTATACTGGTCAAATGATTCTTTATAAGTGTAACTAGCCAATAATCTGATCGAGTTAAACGTTGAAACAATTGCGTCCTCTACTTTCGCTGATCTTTGCCAACTTCTCGCAACACGAAAATGGTCGTTGCGACATCTACTTTCGGTGTCCCGAACTTAAACTGCGAGGGCTCGATCTACAAACAAAAATAACGAAAAAAAAGTCACACGAAGTTTGTCAGAAAACGTCTTGTTGTACAGAGTTATAAACAAATGCTGCACACATGAAATAAGTAGGTACGCATTTTTCTTTATCATTTGATTTTTACTTATGCAGTACTTCGAAACGAAATAACTCCGCATGGAAAACCAATGCGAAGAATTAAGACACGGTAATTTTATTGAGACACAGTGAGATTCTCAGAAACTTCATAGCGTTGTCAATTCTATTATTCGCCAGTATCAAGCTTGATGGAATTAAAAATTATTTTCTTCCGTATTATTATGAGTAATTACGTTTCTCATGTACTCTATACAACAAAGCATTTGACGTCGAATTTTATAAAATATTTCCTTCTTCTTTTTACGTGTAGATTAAACTCTTGCAGTTTTTATCTGTAAGAACAAACGGTCGAAGAAATTCATACAATCACAATCATTAAGTTGCACGAAAAAAGAAAAAATTGTAAATCAGGATAAGTACGTAAACAAGTACTTTTGTTTCAAGTTATTTTGAGGTTATGTCAAGAAACATTGTTCTTCGGGGATTTTATCTTATGCTTCTTGTTAATAGAACGTCGCTGTAGCCGGGATGTTATTACGATAGATCGCGATATACTCTCGTTCACAGAAACGAACAAGAACGAAGCCATTCTAAATGCGAGAAGTTTTTCTTTCTCCGATGTCTTTGCTTATTGTGGCTACGAGAGAAAGTCGTTCGAATGGTCGCGGCCTATTTAACGATTGGTTGCATTTCGTGCATGAATCGTGATTGATCGATTCGTGCAATTTCAACGTCATTTTCTTTTTCTCTCTCTTTCTTTTTTTTCTCTGCAGTTCGAAAAACCATGGGTAACACTTTTCGAATTGCGAAAAATCGATTTTCGAGGTGGCATAACCTCAATCTGATCTGGTCTGTTTTGACATATTTATCATGCATATAATGAAATAAATATTTTGTTTTCTGATAATATGATTTTTTTTTTCTTTTCTTTGGCAAAATAATTCTTTGCCAAAAGAAAAGAAAAGAAAAAAAAAAGGAAACAGTGATACAACCAAGGAAAAAGAGTGTAAAGAAATAGCTGGAACAACGGAAAAGTTATAACGGGGCCCGGGGAAACGGTACCGTGTCCTTCATGGAAACGAGCCTTCCACGAGGCTCCATCAGCGTAAATCTTAAAGGATCTTTCTTTCTCGAACACGTTATCTGGAAACCACGTCTTTGTTCAGAAAGAGTATCGTGACATCTACTTCCTCTTGCTATATAGTTTCTCAAGATATATATATATATATACACATATAATATTCGAGGTGAATATATATATATATATATATATATATATATATAGTTCACGTCGAATTACATCTCGGCAAAGGCAGAATAATTTTTTACCTCTTTCAAACCATATTTCTGACATAATCAACGCTAGAACTACCGAGGACCACAGTGTATTTTTTTAAAAAACTGAGTCAAAGAAATTAGAATGCAAGGAACAGGCAAGGTCAGGTTTAGAAGATAAACGAACATTTTTATTCGTATACATTTTACAAAAATCATTCGAACCTCTGGAAAACGCAGCGTTGCAAGTCCTCCAAGATTATTCTGGAAAGTCAGAAAATTGATAATTTTCACTACATCAGTGGTTCTAGTCTAATCTCGTTTGACAATTAAATTTTCGGCAACGCATATGCCGAGCGTAAAATCCGAGGCGTGTTTAAGTGATGAACGCATTGCCGAAGAATGTCGAACGTTAAATCAAAGGCGTTTTCTTCGTCGCGTGGCGTTGTCAAAGATGGACGCGCGCAGCGAGATAAAGCATAGGTTTAGGATTCGCGATAGAGGCGCATTAATTCGGGACGAGATTCAAAGCAGCGCGGGGATGACACGGGAAAAAAGAAACCCGCCTGTTTCGTTATTCAAGTCGAGTAAAAGTATGTACTCGCTTTGGCGCAATTAACAAGCTTCGCCAGCAGCGATCCTTGCTTCGAAGCGCGCGCGCGCGTGTATGTGTGTATGTGTGTGTACGTACACACGAGCGCCGTTCCTTGTCCGCCGCTATCGTACAGGGTGTCTCCAATTAAGTGCTTGCCAAGTGTCTTCGTACAGAGGCAGACCGGTTCCATTCCTAAACAATCGTCGCTAATAACCGTCGGTCGGTAAATGTGTGAAATCACAGTCGAACGAACGACCGTTTCGAACGTGGCTGAAACTCGACCCGCGTAACCTTCATAACCTTAACGAGCACAGATTCACGGGCATTTTTCCTTGTATATAATTGTTTCTCCGGGGGGTGAATGAAAACACGCGTTCAAAAAATCGATTTAATCGTGCTTTAGAAGCAACTCGATTATACGCTATAAATTTCGTTGATGTTGTATAGGTTAGGAAATGTTATGTTAACATTATACAATACGTGCAGCTTGCTTGACAAAGTAGGTGCGTTTGAAATTTTCAAATATATATACCTCCGTCGCATTACGATTTCTACTTTTACGTTGCTTTTACATTAAACGGTTCGTAGAGATAGGTGTGTCACGTGCGAAACTTCAAAGTTACAGGTTTGAGAAAATAACTGGCCTCGGGTATACGTTCGTGTTACATATTCTGTTACCAAAAGTCAGCAAAAATTCCCCGGGTGAAGATTGTGAAAGTTCTTTAAAATTTGCCCGTAAAATCGGAAGTTGCCGCAACACACAGTGTTCGATACCGTATAAGAAAATGGCTAGAAAGACAATAACTTTCGTCTGAGCGAAAATTTTCGTACAAAAGATTTATTATTCGGTCAGGTTTAGTGGGTTAAATTTTTTGCATTGCAAAGTAATTCTTTTTTGCACAAATTGTATACTTTTCATAAAAACAGCAATTCCAGGCTTCCGAGAGCCTGACTCTGACAGATTTGTTTCTGAAGTATTTTCTTATAAATGTCGAGAGAAATTTGATCAGAATTACAGATAGATTGGTAATTCATATCTTATAAAAAATTGTAAGTAACGTTACTAACATTTCACGACATCCAGCCGAACACAGCGTTTCATTTTGTTAAGTAGAAAAGCGTAAGATAAGAAAAAGACGTTGAATAAGTTTGCTCGCGTCCTACAAAGTAGGCCGCGTTCCACACGGGCACTTCCTTGCGCAAAAAGAGAAAGCGATAGCGTCTTCCTTGCCTTCTGTCGCCGAACGCGCGTGTCCTCTCTCTCTCTCCCGCCGACTGCGCGACAAACGACACACGTTGTATGTGGACGTGCGTGGCTCGCGCCGCCTCCCTCCGGGTGGACCGCGCGCATGCGCGAGCCGCGCGCGTAGTACACACGGCCAGCCGTGGTGACGTCACGCGACGCCCGATAACACTTTTGTTGTCGTCGGTCTGTCGTCGTACGTATGCCGCGATTACGCGTGACGCACAGTCGCGCACAGTTCAGTCCCGGACACAGACCGTGTCCGCCGTGTGCCGAACCGCGGATTCCATTTTGTTCGTCTGATCTCACAGTTTCGTATCGCGGCGCGTACGACGAAGGACGCACGCGAAAGAAACTTTCCAGCCAGGCGTTCGCAGTTCATTCGTCAAGTGTTTAAAGAGGAAATATTTTTACATCGCGTAGTAGTTGGCCAAAATTCGGTTTCTGACTATTTTTTTCTCTCGCGCGCCGTGTTTCCACACGAGGAGTAACGTACACGGGAGCAAGTGCAGCGAGCACCGACAGTTACATCTTACAGTTTCGTATTCGCTCGAAAGTGAGTTCCAGTCGTCGACTTAGGTACAAAATCGTTAAAAATAATCGTCTTTTCAGCCTCGGTTCGAGCGATGTGTGATAAATATAACGATATATACCCGATGATTCAACAGATATTTCTGTCACGTCGAGTTTATTGTAACTGCTTCTTCTTTATTATCGTTCGCGATTGTAACGGATGTAATCTAGCAAATAAAGTGGAACTTTGTCCATCAAAGTGACAAGAGGGCAAAGCGTAATCTGTAACGAAGTTTCTGATTTTCAATCGCAAGTGCATTTAACGAACATGTTGCGCGTGGCTGTGTGTTGTTTTTCTTTTTTTTTTTCGTCTTATGAAAACGTGAAGAACGATCGTGGGAGATGAAATATGTACCCACCGTCGATAAAACAGAGCTGACGAATTTTAAGGTTATTAATTGAACTGTTATCGGCTGATAACTGCAACTTATCCGTGCAACACGACGGTTGCGTCACATCGGTCTGCGAGAAGTGGAAAAGTACCGTGCGGGGGCAATCTGTCGCGTGTAGCTTCTTTTGTTCGCGGCGAGAGAGAACGGAGACGCGCACCCGCGCGTAAACCTAACCTAAACCATACGGGGCGATCCGTTGCGAAGAGGGAAAATAAAGGGAGCGTTGATAATCCAAACAGTACGTGTAAACGAACCAGAGCTCGGGTGATAAGCGTCGCGGGTTAAGCGACAGCGTATCGCTGATATAAACGGTAAGAAGCATAACCAAACGCATAATGACGCAAAAGATCGTCGACACTTTAACATTAGAATTACCAAAGTGGTGGAAACGATCGATTCATAATTTCACATAGAATCTTTCGAAGATTTAGATGATAAAGATTTTTCACAAAATGTGTGAAAAGTATTGCAACGTGTATTGCATTATAAAGTTTTTTTTCTATCTTTTTTTCTTTTTATCTTGTTAATGTCACTGGTGGAAATTTTACACTTCAGTCGTTGGTAGTTTTATTAAATTGTTGCAATTTCGTAAAAAAAAAAAAAAAATCATGTGAGAATATAAAAAAATATAATATTAATATGAATAAAAATATGAGATATATAAAGCAATCGTGATGGGAATCCGTTTCTCATTTACAAACTTAAACTTTCTATTTCGGCCATCACAGATTCTTTTTTCCCAGAAATATTTTTACATCGTGTAGCAAGTGTCTTCGAAAATTGTAAAACTTCAAGCATCTGCGAAATTTTTTTCATGGGTTCACCATAGTCTTGAAAATTGAAATTTCCTCTTTTGCAATGAAATTCCCTTAAAACTTGTATGATTTTTTTTTTCTTTTTTTACAGTTTTATCGAATTTTGAACATTAAGACGAAATATTGGTATTTTTTTGAATTTTTATCGTGTAACTTTAAAAGTTCAACAAAATGATGAAAAAGAATTTCACAGCAAATGTTAATGGATTGAATGGAAAACTTTAATCTCTATAATTATTTAAAATTTACATAAATAAAATTTTTCAGTATTTTTATATACGAGTGAATTTTACAATTTTTTTTTTTTAAGAGAAGAACATTCTTTCATTTGCTACGTGAGGCTAAAATATGTTGGCAAAGAAACGAATTCATATTTCATTCAAAATGAAAGCTGCGTACCTTAAAATCAGGCTAACAATAAGTAGATTGTTGTATAGTCTTTTCAACGAAATTACAATTAGTTTAAAGTATTGACAATTTTCCATTTAAATTAATCGTGATGCAAAACTGAAAATATTTTAGTTCGTACGTATATCCTTCTACCAGAACGGTGGCAACACGGTCGTAAAAGTTTTTTTGGAAAAACAAAATATCCTACAAAACGCTACATATTTTACTTTTTCTTTTTTTTTTTTTTTTTTTGTATTCTACGTGCAAGTACTCGAAAAAAATTATCCACGTTAAAATTTCATATGTACAGTTTTGCTCCGTGTGCAGTGACTTCTAGGTTCAACGTTCGCATTTATTTGCAGTAAGAAACAAAATTCACCCGTACAAGGTCATCTTGAGTGCCTACTCTTTGCTTTTGATATTCGATATTTAGGCCGCTCGTTTACCAAATCGATTAACTGTACCAGAAAAAAAAAGAATTGATAACTTTTTTGAAATTAATATACTTTACAAAAGTACAGACTCTTAATAAAATAGTGTATACTTGTTTTTTCAAATTCCTTGTGAAATTTACACTCTGGAAGGAGTCTGTGAAGCGGATACAGAAAGTATATTCGCACACTATCGAGATTCATTTTCACAGTACCGACGTTCGTTCCTTACGAAGATAACGTTTTACATCATTTCGAAGGGGGCATGCAAAAAAATCTCCCTCTCTCTTGACAATTTTTTACGCGCTGACTAAATCCACCGTGACCTTGAAGATTGAAGTACCCTTTACAGTACAGCCCTCTAACAGTAAGATCTTTAAGTGGGGGTGTACATATTTTAACATAAAAATATTTTACTGCATAATATGTAAAATATAATATATATTAAAAAAATATTAAAATATTAAATAATATATTCAAAAACAATTCAAAATATTTTTACAGGTACAGTATGAAAAAAAAAAAAAAAGTGAAATATGCAATAGTTTTTTCGTAGGGTCAGTTTTGCACTGCAGCTAATTTCGATGAAAAATTGCTGATACTTTAAAACTTCGTTAACGAAGATCGTACAACAATCTGCTTCGTTTCATTTTAAAATGTAGATCTTCCGGTTTTCACTGTCCTGAATCCATCCTCTTCAAGAAAAAAAAAAAAAAAAAAAAAAAAAAAAAAATTAGAAAAATTTACACGCATGTAAAAACACTGAAAAATTTTATTTGCGGCCGAATCCCTCGTGGTATTGAAGATTAAAGTTTTCCATTTGCAACAACACCTTAAAACTTGCTGTACTTGATTTTGTTATTTTATGGAGTTTCGAATTTTGAACGACAAAAATTCCAAAACTCCCGAACACTTTTCCAAAATAAAAAGTTAGTCTGCCTCTAGTATGTCAAAGTTCAATAAAATGGCTTTCCCCTAGTATGGCAAAGTTCAATTAAATATTTAAAAAAAAAAATTGTACGGCAAGTTTTGTGTAATCATCAAAAAAAAAAAAAAAAAGAAAAAAAAAAGGGAGCTAGTTGAAGTGTAAGCTTCAAAACAAGATTTTGTTTTTACCAAGTTGTAACAGTTTTAGTTAAGGTGTCGGCAATTATTCATCGTGCGTTCGATTATGCTGCTTATTGCATATATATAAGCGTGTAAAAATACGTACAAGCGTTTCGTGATTTCCTTTTAGTTGCACATTCCTTTCAAGGCCTCTGCGAGGAACGGGCGTAATGGCGTCTGGCCCGGCTGTCCCCGTGCACTCACTTTCTACTTCGAGCAGTTTAATATGGAGCTCCTCGATAATCTCTTTCCTTATTTACGTTTTATACGGTTTTCACGCGCGAAAAAAGTGTTTCACGAAAATATTCCGAGGCGACACAAAAGATGAGATTATATACAGTTCAATTTTTCGACCATTTCAACCAGTAAGAGAAGATCTTTTACATATAGAGTGTCCCAATAGTACTAGAAAAAGAAAGAATAAAATTTGACTCTTCGTAATTATTCAACTTCAACCAATAAGGGAAAATCGTTTTAAACACAGGGTGTCCCGTAAACAATCAGCAGGTATATTCTACGTGGGAAAACGAGTCGAAAAGAAAGAACAAAATTTTTTCGCTAAAGCCTTTGTTTCCGAGAAAATCGAGCTTAAAAATTGATCGAGTATAATTATTACATAATTTACTAATTTAGTAAAATTCACTGGACAGGCGCGAGTATTTTACGCGAGAAACTAAGGGAAAAGCGTAGAATAAAATTTTCTCATTAAAGGTGTCATTTTCGATAAAATAGACTTTGAAAACCGTTTTGGCACACGTGTACTTGATAAATTTTCAAACGCGATTTTCTCAAGAAACAAAGTGTCTTGCAGAAAAAATTTTATTTATAACCTCCTGTTAATTATAGTTTTCTCTCACGTTTAGAATTAGCTAACAATATGCGTTCAAGCAACACTTGATAAATTTTCATAAATTTGATTCTCCTTCGAAGTGTCTTTCGTGAAAAGATTTTGCTCTCTCTTTTCGATTCATTTTTCTTCGTAGGATCCACTCGGTTATAGAACACCCTGTATATAATATTTTCTTCAGTGACGTGGATTCACGTATCTATTATTTTCTCCATTGTCAGAAACACTTCGACTCTTTTTTTTTCGTCGCTGGTTGAGAACGGTTCCTGGAGGAAAATTCGAATGCGTTTGAGAATAAACAGCGATCCTCGAAGGGGTTAAGTATATGTGTATTTCCGAACGGCGCGTTTAAATGGGTCTAATTCCGGCCGAGGTCGAAGCTTCGTTTAATTGCCAAACACTGCGCCACGCGGTGATGTAAGATCAGATGTAACGGCCGATCGAAGTGACGTAGTTTTTAAAATGACTCTCTCGTAAGAATTGGACGATACCCAGCGAAATTTGGGACTAGAAATTGTCGCCCATAAGAAATTCATCGAGATATCAATCTGGACTTGCTTGGTTCTGGAAGTCTGTGACGATTCGAATTGTAAACATTTCTATTTTCTCCTATTTCTCTAAAACCTTTAGAATTAATATTTTCTTCTATTTTTCTTTTTTTTTTATTTTCTTTTTTAGTCTTCGTCTTCGATCTGTGCAACAAATAGAGTACTTTCTTTTTTTTTTTTTTTCTTTTTTTTTTTTTAATCTTCGTCACCGATCCTTTTCAGCAGATACACAGTGCTCGTAATTTAACTTAATAATACGCACACGTCGGGGAAACTTCCGTTTTCCACTTGGATTTGCACGCGTCGCATAAATAACGCCGATCGTATTGACAGTTATGTTGTTTCAAATAACTGTACCGGATAAAAATGACAAAAGAGCAAAGAGAGAGAAGACGTACAACGTACGAGAAAACGGGGAGGGGAGGGGAGTGAGTAAGTACACTCCCGCTCAAAAGTCTTGGGGCAAGCGTTTGTTTTTTAACATTCAGTATTTGCCGTCAATTGTCGTGTATGCATATTTTTATAATACAATACGATATAATACGATACAACACGTATGCGATATATAATAATGTAAATGAAACGATATATTAACCTCTTGGCGCTGGAATGACGTTGCCACGTCGAAAATTTTTGTTCTAAAATTACTATATTTTCTTTATAATATAGTAACAGTTGATTAATGTATCGACAGACTCTGTTTTATATTCATTGCATTTAATTATATCACATTGTGCACAATATATTAATATACACGAACAGTAGTCTGTTTTATACTCGTTGTATTTAATCGCATTACATCGTGCATTGTACACTGTGTTGTACAATTTATACTTTTATATCGTGTAATTTGTACTGTATATATATATATATATATATACATATTACATTTATCGCGTATAACTCACAATTTATCGTATTGTCATACGAATGTAGAACTCGCCCTAAGATTTCTGACCGGGGGTGTGTACGTGTTGTGTACACATTTGTAATACATGCGAGCAAACTTACTGGCAGGAGAAGGGAGAGGACCGACGCGCACGAGAGTCAGCGACTCCATGGCAGACTTTTACAGGTTAGGTAACGTTTATCCGTGGTGGCTTTTTTTTCCCCCTGTGAAGAAAGTTAGCTTAGAGGCACTTCGAGCGTAAAATCGTCTCTCATCGTGCATCATCGGCCTTCCTTATTTCCTATATCCGAACTTAATTGAACGATCTTCTGACGATGGTTCCGTGCGTCCTTGATTCCCTTTCTAGTCGTGTATTAGACACACTGTTGGAACTTGTCGAAATTAATCTACAAATTGTAAAAGAGATAAGATTTTTAATATACTTTTTTTTCAAGACACCACGATCAATCACGTTACGATAAGTTTCTTCATTAACCAACGGCAAGATAAAAAAAAAAGAAGTCGTTGAACAAGCGTTACACGGCACGAGATTGTTGTTACTCTTATGACATGAAATGGTTTTTTCAATGTACGCGACTGCCATCTTGTTGGCCCATAAAAGTGCCGGTGGCGCCATCTGTCGACTAATTGAAAAACTTATTTTCGGAATTATTCCCGTCTTTGTGTGACTCAGGCGGTTATTCGCGGAAATCATCAAAGAGAGATTCATCTTCCCGCGAAATGTTGATCATCAAGCGGAGAAAACGCGAGCGTGACTCATTTTCGCAAGAGGAATGTGCGAACACGCCAATTAATGACGTGAATATACCGGTGTAAGCTAACCGCGTCTTTTTTTAGACCGTGGCTTTTAGTCATTTGCTTGCTCTACACGCAGCTCATTTAATCCGCTGCTGCGACAAGACGATAAAATTCTGTTCTAATTTTTACAGTCGATCTTAGAAAGCAATTATCGAAGCAACGTTAATCTCGAAGTTGCTTTCCACTTTCGAAAGGAAAAAGCCGTGGTATGTTTCAACAGTCACCTGTCCAAATGTAGACTACGAACGTACAAACTCTACCGATCTGTGTAAACTCTAACAATCATTTATCTCTGATTACCATTTATCAAATGATTTACTAGAGTGTATAAATAAAACGCGTACGAATACCTTGTGATTCTTTCCGAAAGCACGCGTCGCCATGTATCGTCAGTTGGTCAGGCAGATTTCTGGCCGTTACGAGGCGAGTAATTTATTCTCGTTTTGCGAAACAAGTTACGAGAAAAAAACGCGACAACGATCACGAACGCCCAGTTGCCCAAGCCGTAGCTATCTATTACGTCTCATTTTCATGGCGAGAGGAGAACATCGTGCCTCAAAGAAAATCGTCGATGAGAAATTTGCAAGCGAATTATTCGTCATAAACGATGTTGGCTATCTCTGCCGAAGATGCTCCAATTACACGCGATAAAGGTTACAAGGATATCTTTCTTGCTAATTAATCAAACGATAAAAAACGCTGTATGTAATTTGTACGAGCAACAGACGTTACACTTTCAACTAAATTCTTAGAAAGTGCATCGTGCTTTGTGTTCAATGCAGAAATAAAATTGACTTTTAACTTTACCTTGATAGTTAGGTTATTAGTATTGATCGTAAATCATGTATTTTAATCCTACGGTGAATATGATATAAAATATAAAATATAATAATACAAAATGATACTCCTAAAGTAAGGATTCGTTGAAACCACAATTCGGACAACGTTAAATGAATATTAAATATTTCTTTTGCGCAGAAGATTTTCAGAAAATTATTTATAAGAGCAATACAAAGGCAAGCAGAAGACGAATTTTTTTTTTATTTTTTTTTTTTTTTTTTTTTGCAAGAGTTAGCTCACGAACTAACAGTTAAAAATCATGTAGGAAACAGAAGTTAAAGTAATCATAGCCTAAACCTAAGCAAGCTTGTTTTAAATGTAAAAATCATGTATACAGGAAATACTCTACAAATATGTTACTTTGTCATACTGCATAATATCAGAACTGTTATAATCAGATTCAGATTTAACATCTTGGACAGGTATTTACCATGCAGCTCTGTTTTCAAAACACGCGTAAATGAAAATAGATTTAGGGCAAAAGTACGTATTATTTTGTTGGTGATATACAATATACTAGAATGAATGAAGTAAAATTAATGTCAAAAAACAATTTCTCTCGGCATATAAAGAAATAGGAAAACGTGTTGGTTCGAGGAGGAGTCCCCCCCCCCCCCGACCGCCACTCTTGCGTATTTACGTAACTGCTTCAGATTTAGGAGGTTAGGTTTCGGGATTAAATATCGAGGATTTTCGGTGTTAATCTCATCTAACATGACGGACTTTTGGTCACAAATTACGTACTAAATGAAATTTATTTATTCGTAACGGCACGACGAAAGCCTCACTCTGTCCATTCAAATCGTTATATATAGCGGAAAAGAATAGTAGAATTTCGCCAATTATTGGAACAGAAATACGCGCGCTACGTATAAACACGTAGTAAATACTTGCGTACCGCTAGGCTGCCCTCTATAGTCGTCTCTTTTACCGCCTCTCGGTAATACCGTTATGTCTGCATTTTTCCCCCCTCCCGTATTCTGTGTGTTTCAAACTTTCCGATTCAAAGGCGAAGGGGCTGATTGCAATCCGATGTAAGAAAAGCTTATTTCGAGAACATAAACTCATTATGCATTTGCACGACTCGTTCCTTCGAAACGAAATATACAGGCTGTTTCACGGAGATTCATAGTGCTCGGTAATTTTTTCTCGTAAATGACGGATAGAAGACAAAATTATACTGTTTCTTATATGCGTTATATCAGTGCTAAATTGTTAAATTGAAATATTTTTGATTATTATATATGATTAAATGGTTATACTCCTTTTCAGAGGATTGAAGGAGATTTTCTAAATGCAATCCTATATGTACATTTTTTGACACAAGTATATTATATATAATGTAACACGTTACAAATGTATTATATACAATGTAACACACACACACACACACACAAATGTATATTTTACATTATATAAAAGTGTGAATTCAACGATGTAGATTTTCTGTACATTTGTAGATTTTTTTGTATTGTCTCTTAACCCCTTCACATTCCTCCTCATTTCTCGTTAAGAATTAAAACACAAAATTGCAGATTTCGATGGATGTGTAATTTATTGTCACGCTGTTTCTCGTTTCAGACGCTAAAATGAGATTGGAGGAAGATCTGGTGATACGCAGGAGCAGACCAACGATGATTTCCGCCAAATATCGCGCGAGGGAAGAGCGCCGCCGCTTGCTGAAGATCTCAGCCGGCAAGTTGAGAAGGATCGAAGACCCAGAGGCTAGCCTGTGCAGATCAGTCCTCATAAACAACGCCGTCAGGCGATTGCAGCGCGAGAATCGGGACGAGAAGACGAGGAACTACGGGCTGCCGGTGGTTACGTATCTGAACGACTCCACCAAAGAGAATAACGTCTCTAGTAATCTTATCGTCGGAGTGACGGACGACGAGACCTCGTCAAGAAAAAGGTAAAACAGATTCCTTTGATCGGTGTAACTTTTAAATGCCTAATGCGCGTCACAGTTAATAATAATTTAGCACTTTTTTCTCTCTTTCAATAGCTAATACTTTCAGCTGAGAAATATTTTAAAAAATTTATTCATTTAACGGGCAACGGTCGTTTAACATCACGAAAAACTGGTTTATAAATTGAATGCAAAATTTAATGGAAATAGATAGACAAGTTAGTTGGTACTTGAAAAAAAAAAAAAAACAAAATGAAAAGCATTAACGAAGATGAGGCAGAAAGCGAGTGAAACGAAGCAGCGTGGAAAGTAAGATAGCGATTGAGGTTAGGTAACAAGAGATTGAAGCACCGACTTTTTTCAACTGATTGTAGAACCGGATGTAACAAGTCAGTTCGATCTGAAACCATGCTTGAAGCATGTTCAAGGAGCAAGTTCTAGTAATCGGACTGCACGAGAAAAATTTAAATTTATTTTACCGGAGACTGGCATCAAAGTGTATATACGATTTTTGGCATATAAAAAGAGTGTATCTGCTGTCAGTCTTCGTTTTTCCAAAGTAAACACGTTTGAACGTGTTGAAGTATAGGAACGTGATTACGGATCAAATTTGCGCATTTGAATGTCCGTTGTCCGTTAAATGGCAGCTCTGATGTAGGGATGCCGGCATTTAATTATATCTCGTTCGAAACAATAACGTTTGTAGGTAGAAGAGAACACAGAGGTATATATACATATACAGGGTGTTTCCGAAATCGTGGTACAACCGATAGAGTGTAATTTTACAACCTTTCAAAATAAGAAATAACTTTATATATATAGTATTTATGTATATACATAAATTTATTAATATAATTATTATTAATTATATTAATAAATATATATATATAATTGTTATAGTTATTACTTATTTTTCTATGTATATAACTATTACCTAGATATAACCTAACCTAAACCTAAGGTTATATATACATTATATGTATATATGTGTATATATATATATGTGTTATTTATATATATGTGTATATATATATATATGTGTATATATATAGGTTATATCTAGGGTAGGCCAAAAATTACTTCCTACTAAAATAAATAAAACTAATTTTATTATTAAAGTTAAATGTAATGTAAAATTCATAAAATTAGTTTTTTCTTATATTTTGATGTTTTTCCATTTTAAAAAAATAGGTGGGACTTTTGGTCCATATAAAACCATATATATATATATATATATATACCCCTATCCTAGATATAACCTATATATATATATATATACACACATATATATATACACATATATATAAATAACACATATATATATACACATATATATATATACACACATATATAAATAACATATATATATATATATACACATATATATATAATGTATATATAACCTTAGGTTTAGGTTAGGTTATATCTAGGTAATAGTTATATACATAGAAAAATAAGTAATAACTATAACAATATATATATATATATATATATATATATATAGTGTAACAATATTTATAATATATAGTAACAATATATATGTACATATGTACGTGATCGTACGAATGCAAACGATCGTGCATTTTCGGAAATCGATTCGAGAAAAGTACAGCCGGCTCGCAATCGAAACATTCGAAAGAAGAATGTGACAGATCTCGCTCTGTTAGAGATTCGTTTTACATAATACAGGTTACGCAAGTAGCGACGCGGAATCGTGCGTTGATTGCGCAACGTCATTGAGGTGTAGGAGGGGAGGGGGGGGAGGAGGCAACGTTGTCGCCTAGTAATTTCCGAAAACAACCGAACGATCGTCAGTTTCTTTTTTTTTCTTTCTTTTCTTTTCTTTTCTTTTCTTTTCTTTTATTTTCTTTTACGAGCCATAATTTTGCTTTTGTCTTTTTTCTCAGATTGAACGACGACACGAGAAACGACGGTATCAGCCCGAAGCGAGAGAGGCACGACGATCTTGACCTTCAGGACGACGTGTTCAGCGACTTTTACATACTGCCACCGACACCGCGACTACTCTCGCACATAGACGAGGTCCAGGAACCCGAGTCACCGCATCATCATCACTTGGTGTACCCCGAGGATCGTCTGAGCTCCGTGGACGTTCGATCGACGACGACGATCATCGGCAGCAGCACCGCAAACACGACCACCAGCAGTAGCAGCAGCAGCAGCAGCAACAACAGCAACAGCAGCACGTCAACGAGCAGTTGCTGCAACCCGGTCATGTTCCCAACGGAGCTCGACGACGCCGGCAATCAGCTGGCCGGCGTCGCCAGGTCCGCCGACGTGGGAATGATGGAGACCTCGGACGTGGTCGATCCCGACAGAATCTGCGATTTCGCGAGGTTCGCCGACTCGACGAAAAGCCTGGAGGAACGTTTGGCCGACCTGCAGTCACTGGACGAACACTTCGAGCTGGTGAAATTCGAGAGGAACAACAATCAGAGTTGTGGCAGAGCGTTCCACGATATCCAGACCTTCCACAGTTTGGTGCCGGGACTGGAAACCTAGAAGGGAGCCCCGTGCCTCGAGCACCCTGCTCTCGTCGAGTCTGGCTCGACGGAGAACCAAGAAGACCACCACGATCACGATGACGACGATGACGATGCGGGTAGACACGAGGAACCACGGCGTGGTGGATGAAGCTTGGGATCTGGATGGTGGAGACCTCTGTCCGAAAACAACGGTGTTCACTGTGACGCCTCGGCTCGATGGAACGAGTATCGTGGACTCGGCTGGACGACCTGTCAGAGACTCTTTGTTCGACGTATGGAGAATGAACTTCATTATTAACCCCGAAGTTAATAATAGCAGACAGATAAATGAGCTACCGCAAGGCTCATTTCCGTCGTCCTTGAGTTTCATTTTTTTCCCCTTTTTTTTTTCTTTTTTTTTCTGGAGGGGTCGTTCAGCAGCCGTCAACGATCAAAGACACTGCGTAAAGAGATAAAAGTGAGAAAGACGTTCGCGAATTGAATGCGTTTCCAGCGGTTCAGGGTGGTTGTTGTTAACTTTTGGAAGGAGTGTTATCGACAAGTACGTTACCACAGTGATTGGTATAAACGTTTGGGGTTGTACACATGTATCGGTACCAAAATATCCTGAAACACGCATCAAGTATACAGTTTGTATATATATTCGAGTATGTTAACAATTATATTATATAGGCGAATTTGTAGTGGAAATTTTTTTTTTTGTGGGAAAAGCGAACAAGCGCCGAGCAGAGTAAGAGAAAAAAATGATCAAAGACGAGACGAGTGCGCGCGTCTATTTGTATATAAATGCCTTTTAGAATAGATGCAAATCGATGTAAACACGATGTGCGCTCAAAACTAATCGAATGTTGCGCAATTATGCCACAGTGGGCCTTCGATCGTTTTGTTAACAATACTTTATTCGTTCCTCTCTGTTGTTTCTCTCATAATCTTTCTTTTTCGTGGTTCCTCTATTTCCAAAAAAAAAAAATAAATTTTAGGAAATTTCGAAAGATTTCGGTTATCCGATGAATGATTTTCTTTATATATATATATATATATATATAAATGTTAAACGGCGGGAAATCGTTGATTATATCCTTTTCGATTTTCTCTTGTTCTTTTTCCGTTTTTTAGTTTTTCTTCTCTCTTATACGATATCCTCGCCTCGATAGTCGACCATCACGTTAAACACGTTTATGCCTTCTCGCATTCGTGGCATTTTCTTTCTTATTTAACACTTTCTCTACTTTCTATTCCTAATGACGAAAGCTCGTTAGTTAGTACGAATTTGTAAAGCTTCGGGATTCTGTTGCGTCTGAAACGGGCGACTGACGCGTATATATACACGCTCCCGTTTATGATACTTGTTTTTTCTTTTTTTTTTTTTTTATATAAAGAAATATGCAATAAGTTCGGTTCTGTAAAACGTACGTTTTAGCATGGATCTTGCGGACACTGTGCAGTGTAATAATTTACATCCCTCTGTCTTCTCACGAACGAACACCGGGACAAGTTGCACGTCGATCTCGAACATCGAACATATTATTATTACTATTATTACTATTATTATATTATCATTATTATTATTATTATTATATTATATAGACGCGTGAATGCTCGGGATCGATTTGCGACCTTTTATACCAGCCATCTTGTGTCGATGGATCGTCGTAACAGTGCCGCCATGTTTCTTCTGCAAAGTTCACGTGCTAAAAAAGAAAAAGAAAAAAAAGAAAAAAAAAAAAGAATGAAAAAAAAAGAATTTGGACGATGAATGTCACGCGTGCAATCGTTTCCTTTCTTTTCTCTTCTTCTTTTTTTTCTTTCCTTTTTCTACGTTTTATTTGTAAACCTACCCACTTTTATACGTTTTGCACATAACTAAATGGCCCAAACGGACCATCCCCGCTGGTCTTCTCGTACATAAAAGGATAAGAACCGATGATATGCATTTTCGAATCTTTCGAACCGTCGCGACGCCGGCTTAATAAATGACAGCCGGCAGTAGTTCGCTGGGGCGCGAAGGTGACCGCGAGACTACGTATTACATAATCGATGATCGAAGCGTTGTAAACACTTTTACATAAAACACTGCACCGAATATGTAAGCTCCTCCGGTGCGAGCAAGATAGGAAAGAACAAAAGAGAAGGGAAAAAAAACACAATGACGAAATGAAGAACGTGAAGAACGAGGCAAAAAAAAAAAAAAAAAAAAGATCCAATCTTCCTTTCGAATAACGTTCTGTGTACCGCCTTTTCGCGGAGTGGGGTGGAGAGGCTGGAGGGGGGAGAGTCTCTCGACGCGGCGACGCGCCGAGGATCACAGAAAAGCTCCCCTCCCCCGATTCGTGGTTTCGGGCGCGTCCACATTGTAAATACGCCACACACTAGCACCCTTAATGAAAAAAAAAAAAAAAAGTAACTATGTATAAAATTTCATACGTTGTTTAGATTTCTAGCATTAGTTATTCGAGATCAGTTACCAATTATATGAACAAATTGCAAATAAAGCGCAAAAAATAAATAACACGTCGTGTCGTTAATGGCCCTTTCTTTTTCTCCCATCCCGGACCCTCTCTCTTGACAGTTTACCGACCGGTGGCAGTAAATAATAGCGGATTAACAGGCTACCGGTCGGTAAAGTGTTAATTGCATCGACGTGTACTCACGCGTCTTGAACTTACGACACAAGGCTATTGATCTTTAAGTGGGGATGATGATTTTCTTTTTTTTTTCTTTTTTTTGGTACCTTTTCTTTTTTTATTGAGAGTTGCGAATATATATACAAAGGATGACGAACTAATAATAACTATTACATTAGAATCAAATAAACAAAGGTTATGATAGCATTAACGTGTGTTAATATTTGTTTAAATAACATAATGTTCGCAATGGTGTCTGTGTGTATGTGTGTGTATGTAACAAATTTTTCAAAAGATGTCACTGCATATGCCACAAGTGTCTCTCGTCGTCGTTTATTTATTCGTATTCTTTTTTTTCTTTTTTAATTTTATATATATCTATATATATATATATATATATATGTATATGTATATATATATATATATATAATTGCTTTTGCGCTACATCGACATTGGTTTCGATACATTCGATACCTCGAGAGAAAAAAAAAAAGAAAACGGAAAGTTCGAGTTCGAAGGTCAAATATAAGATTTGCTGCGTTTGAAAAAAAGGAAAAGAAAAGAAAAACAAAAAAAAAAAAAAAGGACCGGATCCACCGAACATTCGTTAATGAAGATTCGCTTGACGATCGATCGGCACTCGATCGATTTATAGCAATTTATCCACTCGATGGAACGAACTCTTCTTATTCTCTTAACTCGGTAAAACGATAAACGACAAAAGTTAGAATTTAGACAAATAAGTAACTACCACCTGATTAGTATTCTCCCCCTTTTTTTTTTTTTCTTCTTTTGAATAAATAATAACGCGTTGATCGTTCTCGCGCGATAAACGAATCGTGATTATGGTTTCACAGTTTGCGAATCGGGAGGTATATATCTGTTTTTACCGTTTTTTTTTTTTTCGTAATACAATCGGCGGTACGTGAGCTCGAGTGTATGAAAAGTGAAAAACATTTCTATGTCGACTTCGAAAGACTCGCACCCGTGTCCGCCATGTTGTGACTTTTGTGCGTTTAAATCGCGACAACCGTGGATTCACTCGTCCGTGGCGGAGCCTAAGATTATTCGAGGGACACGCGACTATTCGACGCAGATATACAAAATCGTATAAAAAAATATGAACACGTTTCCATATTCGTCGAACATGTACTCTCGACGAGCATTTGTATTTCGATTCGCAATCGTGAAAACGCTCGAAACGATTTGACTGAAGTAAGCCAATGATACTTCCATGTTTCTTCCCGCCCATTTACAATATATAATCTCCGTGTTGTTTCGATCGGATCGCGTTGCAACTTTGCCGGCGTGGAGCTTCCCTTTGGACGCATTCTTTCAAGAAAAAAAGAGAGAAAAAAACAAAGAAAATAAATTCAACGAGGGGAGGGGGGAGGGACAAATCGTTCCGTACAAAAAGGTGTGTCGACTCCGCGGCTACGAAATATCGTGAAGTTAGCGAAGAGACAGTAGAACGACCTGTGTATCGCGTCTAACGGGCGCCAAAAGACCGTCAAAATTTCGTCTTTTATTCCTCTTAACTTCTCAACAATCGGGAGACGTTGTCGAAAACCTGACACGATGCACTTTTATTTTCTTGTTTCTCTTTTTTTTTCTTCTCCTCTTTTTTTTTTATTGCTTTTTTCCCCGTTTTTCCATTGCCATCAACATCGTCCTCGACCCTTTCATTTCTCGTATAATAATAAAATATCTTACCCCCTTAGGTGTAAGTCGATCGATCGGCGCGCTTCAACACCCGCTCGCATTGTCGATCCGCGCACGCTCGTCTCGCACTCTCACGTCTCGAAAAGAAATATCTCTCCACCGTGGAAACGCGTCGAATGATTCCTTTTTTGAGACAATGTTTCTACAACGCCGACGATAAATTTCGGTATATACGGATTTTCGTGCAAAGTCCAAAGACACGAACGAAAACAAAAAAAAAAAAAAAGAAGGAAAGAAAGAAAAAGATACAAATGCCACGCGACACGTAACATGCAAAAATGTACATAAAGTATCTATCGATCGAAGAATTCGTTAAAATATATATATATCGGGGGAGCAAAGCAAATCTCTGCTCAGACTCCGTCTTTCTATATCGAAACTATTCCCTAGAAAGTAAAAGTTTGCATAAAAATCCGCAGTTCGATGACAGGATTAAAACTTGAATCGAAACTCGATGGTGAATACGAGGAAAGTCCTCGTATGCACGAATCCCTCGAGAGTTACGACGCTAATGCTCTCTTGCTCGTGTTTTCTCTGTCTGCGCGCCAGAGGATGCGCAGTCGCATCCACTGCCAGTAGAAACACCATTACGTTCTGTCAGACACATGATCCTTGAGCGTCGACGCTTCGTTGATCGAAAACCAACCCAAGTGTGGATTTATTATTACTAATTCCATTACGCGATTACGTTACAACTACGTACAGGCTGTTTCAGAGTTTAACAGCCAAGCTTGGTCAGCGTATTATATGTATGTATGTGTGTGTGTGTATATATACATATATACATATACACACACACACACATATATATATATATATATATATATATATATATATATATATAATCAAGCAAAAAACATAACACAAACACGAACTCTCCGACACAATAAAAGTATGAAATAGAAAAATAACAATTTGTCGTTTCTAATTTCTAATCGGTCCTTGCGTGTGGGCGAAACTTCAAACAAAAAAAGATATGTCGAACGTAAGATAAAGATGAGCCTCGTAGGGATTGCAAATTCAATTTCTTCACGTTTGTGAATGACGAGAATGACGAACACTTTTGTGAAATTGAACACTGACAATAATTGGCTATTGACTATGAACTTATTGCTGTCCTATAATATCACAGTAACAGTATTTCCTTTTGTTTTTTTTTTTTTTTTTTCGCTTGATCGCACCACCTATAGGAGATTGTACGAAATTTGGCTGTTGAACCCTGGTGCAACGCTGTACGATCGAAATCGAGATTGTTTCTTTTGCTTTTTTTCCTTTTTCAGAATAAAGAGTCTATTACATCTTTTTAACCTGAAAATCATTCGACGATTCCTGTCGCACTCCCCCCCCTCCCCTCCGCTCGCTCTCTCTCTCTCTCTCTCTCGACTACGATAATTACACGTTTCTTTTCATCACAAAAATAGAATTCTTAAAACTTAAACTCAGTTTCACTCTCTCGTATATTGTTTACCTCTCTCTTTCTCTCACTCTCTCACTTTCGTTTCATCCTTCATTTTTTTTCTCCCCTCAGCTTGTGTTCCTCCTAATTTCCCCGTTACATGTACACTTGTCGAGCAATCATTTGCTGAGAAGTATGCAGTTACTGTTGACAAAATATGTTAATTGCGTTTATCGGTTCGTCGATACATCGATATTCGTTTTGTTTTTTTGTTTTTTTTTTTTTTGTTTGTAGATAATTCGAAAGTCACGTTACGCTACATAAATATATTCTCGTCATTTATCGCTAAAAACGTTGCACGTGCCGGAGGTCGGTTTTGTCATTGCCGAGATAAGTTTTGTTTACAATGTAACAATCCATTGACGCAGTTTGGAGCGTACGATTAACGCGAAGGAGCGTGGACGATTAACAATTAAAAATGGCTTGAGCAATCGTTTGAAAAGAAAAAAAGAAAAAAAAAACGGTCTGTCCTTCCTCTGATATCGATACGCGTTACTATATAACATGCACGGTTAACGCAAGATGGCGCAAGCTGCGGCAATTAAAATTCACGAAAAAACTCAATGTTCCAGGGGGAAAAAAGAAAACGTTATATTTTAAACGTAAAATTGCAATAAATACACCAAGACTTTTACAATGTAATTCGAAATATATGATTGTTTAAATGTAGCTAAATGTATGTTATGTTATCTTAAAAAAAGAAAAGAAAAGAAAAAGAAAGGGAAAATGAGGAAACATAATTTAAAAAAAAAAAAAAAAAAGAAAAAGAAGAGAAAGATTTGACACACTCAAGCAAAGGAACGACAATTCCTCACAGATCGCCCCATCCGTGCGTGCAACAAAGGACTGTAACAATTTCTCTACAACAATAGTCGCGTCCCTTCGTCTCGACTGTACCAACACGAAGAAAGTGAAAACGAAACGAAAAGGGGATTCGACGAGGCTTCGTCAACGGCAAGCAATAGTATCTGTATAGAGCAATAAATAAGGCTCGGGATATACTCAACTGCATGAGATACCGACGACACTCGATATCGAATGTCTTTGCTCTATACGTTTACAAACTATTGCCATTATCTGCCTTTCTCATTCTTTCTTTTTTTTTGTAGTTTTTCTTTCTTTTTTTCTCTTGTCAATTGTTCCGTCCTCCTTCTCTCTCTCTCTCTCTCTCTCTCTCTCTCTCTCTTTCTCTCACTCGACTCCAGAAAAATCATCAAAGAAAAGAAAATGAAATAAAAGAGAGCTGATCAACAACCTCGTCCAGTCGAAGCCGGATTATACACGATTTCGAATCTATCACTTGACACGCACTGCACACAGCTCAGTAAATACTTATCTCGCAAATTCTAATCGCCACCGTTTTATCGATAACAATAATTACATTGATCGTCGACACTTATCGGTGATTCCGCTTCTTTAATTCGATATATATATATTTATATCTATATCCATATTTATAATATATATATATATAGATATATCAAAAATATCCTTAATAAAATAGAGAATTTTAATATGTATAACGTACCATCAAGTACTTTTTTTTTATGTATTATAATTTTCCCTACTATTATATATATATATATATATATATATATATATGTATATATATATATATATGAACGTGTGTTGTAAATAAATAAATATATATATTTATTTATTTATAACGCACGTTTAGTACTACGTATATGTATTTAATATATATATATATATAATATGTCGCATTCTTCCCTATTGTTCACGCGCGCGCGCGCACACAACTGTACTCATGTACAATATATATCCCATGCACATGCATATACGTATCTCTCTGTGTGTACATTTCCTTACGTTTCGCCACGTGAACTTTTTCCAGATTAAATTACACACACTTCGAGTTCCTGGCCTTCTTCGCTTCAAAACTATTCATATATATATATATATATATATATATATATATATATATATATATATATGTATATATATGTATATATTCAAATTTGTATTTCAAAGTCTAAAAGACAGATAGTAAAATATCTTACAACTGCTATTTAATTTGTAAAAAAAAAAAAAAATTATTCAAAGACTATAGAGACTATATAACATAGTTTGATAGTAAATTATATTACGATTTATTAAACTAAAAGTGTTACTCTCGTCGTATGGATATTTGAAGACATTGCGATATATATATATATATATATATATATATATATATTACAATACCGGATGATCGTCAATAATCTCATGGTTATGATAATGCAATGTACCATGATGATGTAGTAATTTAAAAAATATCCCTAGACTCTCGATACAAATCTCGGTAGGTGAATCTTTCCGTCGGTAATAATTAATGTACAAAATTCTGTTTTTAACAATGATTCGACAAGTTAACAATGATTCAACGAACGAAACTGCCAGAACACTCGAGAGCAAAATTGATCTCTTTCTTTCTCACTCTCTCTCTCTCTGTTTTGAACTCACAAAATATTCGTTCGTATCGTGCGATACAAAATCTACCTATATCCCCGTCGATTTTCTTTGACCGTTAGTCGTCCTAGCTCACCACAGCCAAAAATTTGAAATTCAAAGCGGTAGATATGGATACACGTGACTCTTGAACCGATTTCAATTTCGCGCGAACGACTTTTCAGAGAGTGAACGCGTTAACTGGTACATCTACACTGTTAGGCAACAATACTTGTGTGAATGTGCAAGTATCAACGTTTGAAAAAAAAAAATAAAAAAATAAAAAAGAAGAAGAAGAAAAAGAAGAAGAAGAGAAAAAAAAGGTGCGAATAAGAAACGCAAGCTAGTTACACAACAAATAAAACATGAAAAAATTTCCAGAGTATTTTTATTGATTATTCGAGGAGACAAAGAATGAACAGAGAACGAGCTCAGACACGTTTAAGTAGAAATATCTGGAATTCAACAGACACCATCGTCAGGCAAATCCTCTCTCTCGGTCTCAATCGGTTCAAAAGTGAACTTATCCCTCGACTCGAATGATTTCCAATGTTTCTCCACCATGATAGAATATATCATCATTCCAACAGACAACGCACAAGCGTCCCTCTCACACTTCCGGTTGCTTTCTCTCTCTCTCTCTCTCTCGCGCGCGCGCGCGCACGTTTTCTCCCACTCGCAGAATCCGATTCAAATTTACATTTTCAAATGTTTTTCACTTCATCCGTTGTTGCTACTATTTACAATTGATCACGCGCGGTTTTTCTTTTCTTTTCTTTTTTTTTTCTTTCTTTTTCTTTTTAAGGCAGTAATAACATAACCTCGAAACGACACGCGACGACCGAGTGCACACGGGCCGCGTATACGAAGGAGGATAATATTTTTGTTTCTCTCTCTTTCTTTCTTTCTTTCTTTCGGGCAATCGAACGTTCGTTACTCCTTCATTTCACGTGGCGACCTCGCGCACAGAAGGAAACAAACAAAAGGAAGAAAATCAAAGAACAGAAGGATTCATTCTGCTTGTTTCTCTCACTCTTTCAGTCTTTCGGCTAAAAATTCATTCGTCAGCCTTTCGATCTTCCCATCTTGCGTATCTCTCGTCAGAAAAAAATCTCGAAATCCTCTCGAACCTCTCCTCAAGCTTGTTGATCGTGTGTGTTACACGATTTTAAAATAAAGGAATCCTGCACGATGATTAAAATTCATCGTGTTGTATAATAGTAATTGAATTACCGATAAATGAAATAATAATTAATATTATAATAATAATAATAATAATAATAATAATAATTGATTACAAACTAGAAATAATTATCAGTTATGTACAGTGTATAATGTAATTATTAAAGTAACGTAATAAATAAACTCGAGGCAATAGATCGACACCTACTTTATAGAAATGTATTTACCGATTTAATGCGATAAACGCTCAGCCCTTGCGTCAAACGCTTAACGTTCGTCACCGTTCTGGTTAATAAGAATTAATTACAAGTCGTCTCCTCATTATTTGACATTATCTCCTCCGATGAGCAGGCCAAAATATATATGTATATCTATATATTTTTCTCCCTTATCCCCCCCCCCTAATGTACAATTGAATCTCTTCAGGTGTCTATTATCTTCTCGTCGTTATTCACGGCAAAAAGAAAAAAGAAGTCACATCCTATTTTCATTCCTTCCTGTCTCTCTCTCTCCCTCTAAAATTCCGCAGTACTTTCTTTTCTTTTCTCTCTCTTTCTCTCTCTCTCTCAGGTAGACAAAAATATATTCGGCGTACGGGAAATGTCGTAACGTTAATCTGTACCGTGGCGCCAACTTACAATTAGTCCCGTAAACACACGCGACTTTATCTGGACATGAATATACCTCTCTTTCTTTCTCTCTCTCTCTCTCTCTCTCTCTCGCTCTCTCTCAGGATATACGCGGAAAAAGGAACGAACTACCGATTTGAAACTGTTCTTCGAAGTATCACCCCGATCTCCCCGCGAGACCTACCAGACGCAGGTCTCAAAGAACACGTGGGACAGATATGTCTCTAGCAATAAATTGTTTCTTTTTTTCTCTCTTTTTTTTTTTTTTTTTTTTTTAAATCTAACAACAGCAAGGCAAATATCAGTTTCTTCTCCTTTTCGTTCGTCGGGTATATGTTCTCTTGTTCTGTTCCTCATGAAAAATTTGAGGAAAAATAGTACGTACACCTCCGTTGAGGAGGTTTCTTTTTCTATATATATATATATATATATATATATATATGTTTTTTTTTTTTTAGAACGTATAAATGAAGAAACGAAACGAGGACAAATTAAAGCTCCTTAATGTACAACCATTTCAAGATACATACACCCCCTTTTTTTTGTCTCTTTAAATCTCCCATTCGTTTATCCTTTCCTTTCTTTTCATTTGTTTACGTATGTGTAGTAATTATATATGCGCACATATAAATAAAAGACCGAGAAAAAAAAAGGTGAACAAACGAATTAAAAGGAAAGAAGGAAAAAGTGAAAAAAGAAGAGAGATATGTATCTCGAAAGGCTATATACTACAGGGCTTTTAATTTCCCCCTTTTCATTTCTTCGTTTATATGTATGTATATATATATATTATATACACACATATATATATATACATATACATATATATATATATATATGTATATATTTAATCATAAATATAGCGTCTGTTTCAAGTTCGTCCAACATATATTCTGTCATTTAAAAACTAACGACTTCGTTCGCATTTATATATTTCTTTTTCTTTTTAATTTTTTTTAGGCACTTTTCCTTGAAAACAGATTTCTTTCTTTACCATGTTCCGCCATTTTCTTTCTTTTCTTTCTTTCACGCTGATGCTTTGGTTGTTAATGTAACAAGATCGTTAACACAGTTTGTTGTTCCTTTCAACGTGTTCTCCCCTTTCGCCGAGTCATTTCATTTCTCGACGAAACTATATTTTTTCTAATTTCTACGCGACAACGTATATGTGCGCGTATGCGAATAAGAACTGGCATCGACGAATATCCGGTCGTCACGATGCGTTTATTATACGATTATTATTCGTAGAACAGCATTTTCTTTTGAACAGCGCCGAGTGCTTTTCACGCGCACTCCTTCTCCTTCTCCTTCTTTCTTTCTTTCTTTCATGCTATTTTTTTTTCTTTTTTCGAACATTTGCATAAAGCAGATACCGTCACTTCTCGCGGTGAGCATCGACGAAACCTCACGAAACATTCTCACGACAATTCTCTCGCGATCGACGTCGAAACGCAAAAATTTTCATCTTTAGTCGCTCGTCACGAGCAATCGATCTCGTTTTCTTTTTTCCACTTTGTTTCCCCCTTCTTTTTTTCTTTTTCTTTCTTTTCTTTCTTTCTTACCGACAGGGCCAGGATACGAACCCTCTCCTCGCCGTCTCTAACAGAATTAACATCTAGTAGTTTTGTTTACTTACTGTTCACCCCCGTTTGTCCGTTTATCTCATTTCTCGACCGGTCTGGTGACCGTTTGCGGTATCACCGTCAACGATTTCGGTATTTTCGGCAATATCGGGATCTGGTTGCACGTCTTGGTCGTCACCTGAATCGACTTGGGCAGGTTCAGGTTGTGCAGCAAGTTCTGCGTCGGGCTGTTCTCGTTGGCCAACGCCCGTACGTCGCAGATCAACGGCTCAAAGTCGCTCCTGCTTTGCCGGTTCAGCATCTCCTGTTGCATCCTCAGGTGCTTCTGGAACTGCGTGTGCGCGGCTATCTGAGCCTTCTGGTATTGCGTTGCCGTTTTCACGCTCGCCGTGCTACTTGAATTGCCGTTGGAACTGGCCGGCTGCTGCTGCTTCTCCGTGAGCATATGCTGCTTCTGTTTCTTCAGGCTTTGCAGCCGCTTGAACTCGGGCTCGCTCAATTGGAACACCTTGCCACCGGATGAAGCTGGCAGTTTCTGACCACTTTCCTTTCGTTTCACGTTACCGTTCGTCGGATTGCCGCTCGTAGACGGAAGATTCAGCCGTTGCAGATTAGGGGGTGGTTTCTTGATTATCGACACGCCGGGGTTCAGTTTCAGGACCCGCGGAGGGCTACCCTTTGCGGACTGCGTGGTACTGGCGGACGACAGCTGTTTTGGCGTGCTGGTGCTCGGCAAAGAATGCTTGTCCCTCTCGAGGACGTAACCGCCGCTCAGCCGGCGAGAATTGTGATACTCCGAGGCGATCGGCTCCATTATCGGCTCGTCCATTTTCTCCGGGCCCTCGTACGATATCAAACGATTCTGCACGGATGTCGAGTAATTGATTGCGTTCCGCGACGCATTCGGGGCCAACACCAGATCGCCAGATCTGTAATATTTCTCCAGCAGTATCAAATGTCGTAGAAACGAGCTCTGATTGCCGTACGGTCTTTGCAGCTCTTGCCAGAGCAGTTTCGTGTCTCTGTCGTACTGTATCATAGTGGCGCACTTCTCCCATCCTTGGGGCGTTATCTCCCGAACGTTCGTGAACTCTATGTTGGCGTGGAGGTTCATCTCCTCCTCGCCGGGGAAAAGGGTGCGAACACTGATGGAGGGATTAGCACCGAGTCTCTGCACAACCGGCGTGATGTCGTTGTTCGCCCTTGGTTTCTTTGGCAATCTCGTCAACGTCACCTCTTTGTCCATCGCGAGGATCTCGACAACTTCGTTCGGGTTATCACAGGATATCGATGTATCCGACGTCGTCGTGAACGTGTGCATGTCGAGCAGCTTGCGTTTCTTCAGTTTCTCGACGGTGCTCTCAATGCCGAGGAACTGCACGTCCATCGCGACGACGTTCTCGTCGTTCATGTTTGCCTTCGCGGCACGGTTCTCGTTGTCCGTCTCGGAATTCACCCCCTCGTTTTTAGTTGGTTCCGGGGTTGACTTTTCAGAGGCGGAGTTCGTCGTGCCGTCCGGCGACTTGGAGCTACCGGACTTGGGCTGAGTGCTACACTTGTTCTTCTTCCTTTTGTCTTTGTCCTTGTCCTTGTCCTTGATCTGACTCTGAGAGGGATCTTCGTCCTCGGTTTCCAGGACCTCGATGTTGTGATAATGCAGGATCCTACACACGGCAGAAAGAGTGAAACGTGAAAAAAAGAAAAAAAAAAAAAAATACGAAGAACGTAGTAAAGGAGAAACTCGAGTCGAGTTTCTAAGTGGATCAGTCCAAGGGGCCATACCTCTTCCGGTAACTCTTGAAGAACGACTTGTGATTCGTGTTCATATTCTCCACGTCCTTGTACTTCAATTGTAACTGCGTGAAATACCGACACAGTTTGCATACGAATGTGCTGGCCGCCAGAATAACCGGGATCCCCTGCTGTCCAAGCAACTGATTCAATTCGTCGGTCTCCACGTTGGTCAGTTGATGAGTGTGGTTTCTCGCTAGCCTACGTTTGCACAACGCACAGGCCAGGAATCGTTCGATTTTTGAGTAATGACTGACGCAGAACGACATGGACGTGTGCTGACTCGATTCCCAATCAATGTCCACCTACATAAAAAACGGGGGATTAACTTGTGTTAAAATTGACGATAATTTATATGAAAAATAATGGTGCAACGTAAGTTTCGCATTTCAGGCTTCACAATTTGGCGGTGGTACACTAACCTGCTTTTGCAGACCAGCTTTTATTTTCAGCAACCATCGACGTTTCACATGATGTCGTGCAGCGTCTCTACATTCGCGGGCCGAGCACTTGGACACCATGAGCTGTCTGTGTTGTTTCTGCGGCTTTGCTTGCATATTTGTTGGACTCGTGTTTGCCTAAATATTACACGGAGATTTTACACGATGAAGAATTAAATATTTGGTAGAATGGCAGTGGAGAAGGCTTTTGTAAAACCAACCTTTCTGTCCACGTGACGGTAGCAAGCGTCGCACAAGCAAGAATCCTTGGTCAAGTGTCTTTCTATGTTTAAGATCTTTTTACGCCTTTCGTCGGACTTCATTTGAGCAAGATGCATCGGCGTGTCGAGAGAACCAAACTTTCCAAAACAATAACAACAGACGTCTGCGCACAAACGCCCTGGATGAATAGAGAATGATGAGGATTTCTCTGGAATAACAAGAGACTGGCGATCCTTTGGCGCTGCGTCTTCGTTATCTTCGTCTATTATAACAAAACAGCAAGTAAGCCACAATTATTACACAGCCCTACAAAAAAAATACATTTAACGTTTTAATTTGATTACTCTGATGCAGTGAATCAATTATTAGTTAAAGAACAAATGTTGTTAATAATCCGAAGCGGTAGCGCAAAGTAACATGCTTGTTATGGAGGACTATATAGTTATTATCAATACAATTTGCGGTATTATTTTTTTCTTTTCTTTTTTTTAAGTGATTTACGAATCAAAGAACTGCTTGATATCAGATACAGTAATAGTAAAATCACGATCAAAGAAATAATAGACACCATAGAACGCAAAACCAATCCGTTGAATGTAAATATCAAGCGATTCTCTTCAGAGTGATCTTCGAGAAAGGAGAAATTATATAGGGGAAGTGGGAACGTGTGTCTGAAGCAGGACAAGGAACGATTAAGAATGTAGTTATTCCCGCAACCAGGATTACCGCAAGAGTGTCTGTGGTTAGTAGAGAACTTTCGGTTCGCACCAGAGCTGCTATCTCCCCAACCACTGGTTCCAAACTGAAAAACAAAAAAAACAGAGCCACGTGATAAGTAAGTGATACAATTTCTATTAATTCGCTACGTTCCGCATGAATATCTCACCTCCTTCTGAATAGTGTAGAAATTCTCAGGTGAATCTCCTTCACCGTCACCGCGACCCTGTTTCAATACCATTTTCAACGGGGACCTCGATCGTCTCTTGTCCTTCTCCTTTTCTTTCTGAACACGGATCACGGTTCTCAGGGTGCCCGTGGACTGTTCCTTCTTTGCCTTCTGATGGTTCAATCGTTCGGCAGCCTTCTCCAGTGGCTCCAGGCCAAGAATCCCTAGAATCGACTCCTTCTTCGCTTTGTCCTCCGGCGTCTCCAGAATCTTTGGGGTGACATTGACGCTGCTGGACGATTCGCCGGACGTAGACGTCTCGTCGGAGTCTTTCTGCGAGGTCTCCGGTGTTTTTATAGGCTTGCAATCGGCATCCAGAATATCTATGTTCTCCGTCTGCTTGGTCACGTGGTTCACGGACAAATTTCGGGACAATCGGTTCTCGCACGTCTTTTTACTTGGCTCCTTCGCGATGATCAAGTCGTTCTCCGACTTGCTTCGAACGTTGTCAGCGTCGCCCTGGCACTTTTCCAAGCTTCCCCTGACACCTTCGGAGAAACCTCGGAAATTTGTCGCGCATCCGGCGCCATTTCCATATTTGTTCAAGAACGACCGGTTATTTTCGTTGATCTTTGCCACCTCGTTGTCCAGCAAGGTCTCCTCTTTGTTCTGTTGTTGATCGTATCTTCGAATCTCGCGTTTCGGCCGTTTATTTTTCAATGCCATCAACTGATCCTCCTTGCGTCTCTTCGCTTCCCTGGTGCGTCTAGTGCGGGCCTGACGTTCCAGCTCGTTCGTCGTCTCCGTTTCAGTGCTGTTCTGAGCGTCGTCCGCCTCCTCGGTGATCGCCTTCTGGATCTTCTCCTCCTGCGTATCATCCTCGTGCGACTTTTGGCAAACGTCCTCCTCCAGTTTTATCTTCGTGGTGCACTCGGCGTTGCGTTCCTTGTTAGAGGAGGTTTGGCCCCTTTCGAGCTTTCTCGTCTTGTCCCGAGTTCTCAACACTCGTTTCTTATTGTCATCATCACCAGCGGCTGACGAAGACTTTGCTTCCTCCGCGATATCGTTCGATCTCTCCGTCTCTCCCTTTACAGCGATTGTTGCATCGTTGTTCTCTGTATTATTGTACAAAACGTCTCTTTTCTCGGCACCGCCGTTATTAGCGTTGTCGTTATCAGGATCGTCGCTTGCCTCGGCTTTGTCGTCCTTTCCACTTTCGTTTGTGTCTTTCTTCTTCACGCCCTCGATAAGAGGATTACACGTGTCGCTGGAAACAGGGCTCGCGGAGCATTTCAACGTGCAATCGGTGGACGTAGGTGGACGTACCTCGCAGTTGTTGCCGCAGTCGTTCGCGAGCGCTGTCGTCTCTGTCGCGGTTCCCTCGGACTTTTCGACGTCTTTGGCATTCTCCGTTACCTCGAGCACGCTGTTTGCACTCGCGTTGACCTCCGGCTCGTCGACTTCAGCGACGTTTACTACATCCGGTAGTTGTTTCTCGGTATCCGTTGCGTCCAATTTATTACCGGCTAACGAGGGGATCTTAGTTTTGTTTGTGGATTCTGGCCTGCTCTGCATTTTGTCCGCGCTTGTTTCCGACTGACCGGCAGCCTGCTCCTCCGCTACCAATCTTTCTACTTCCTTGGTGATGCTCTCTAATGTTTCTGCGTCGTCAGACTCGACGCTCGAGGAATCCTTCGCTTCGTCCTTGACTGTCTCGTCCGGTTTTGCTTTCTCCTCTTCAGCGGTTTCCTCCTCCTCCTGTTGTACCTGCTTCGACGTGGCTGAAGCGCGTGACTCAGAAGACTCTGAAACAACTGCTTCGCTCGTTGATTCATCATTAGGCGACTCGACATTCGAAAGAATCTCCTCGGATTTACCAGAGTCCTCGGATAGTTCCTCGTCCCCGAGCTTCTCAGCTGTTTTGTTCAATACTTTGCCCGACGTTTTAACAACGTCGTCGTCGTCGTCGTCGTTCTCCGCTGAAGAAGATCCCTTGTCCGTCGTTCTCGAGGACTTCCTGGCAAGATGACCAGCTTTCTTACCGTCGTCCGAAGCTTTCGTCGTCTGATCGTCAGACGCAACCTGCTCCATCACCTGGTCCTTTTTACGCTCCTCCATCGAATTTGATAGATCGCTCGACTCTAGCTGTTGGTCCTTGGCTTTGCTAGTGTCGTTGTCGTTAATCTCTATGACGTGCACCTCGGAGGATCGGCCACTGGTGGTGTCGGTATCAGGGGGAGGAGGAGGTGGTGGCGGCTCGCTCTCCTGCACGTTTTGCGAGTGCGTCTCGGCTAGCTCGATATCACCCATGACTAGTTTCTCGATTTCTTTGGCAGTGTCGGCCACTCTCGGCTTCAGCTCGGCCACCGAATTCTCCGTGTTGTCCGATTTGATCTCGTTCCTCGATATGGCGGATTTCTCCTCGTCCGTGTTCTCATCGAGGCCGAGCTTCTGCGACTCGGCGCTCAGCGGCGCGATGATCTCCTCGATTTTCGGCACCTCGAAGTTCTTGCTAAGACCGAGTCCCTTCTCCGGCCCGAAGATCTTGCTCTCGATGGACTTGGCGATCGTCAGCTTGATGTTCTCTATCATCTGATCGATCTGCGACTTCGGATTACCGTCTGGCTTCTCCGTGCCGTAGAACGAGTTCACCGTCTTCTTCATGTCGATGTTCAGGCTGCTTCTCCGACCCTTGGACTTGTCGGTGAGCTTCGCCAGAATGTTGTCCTTCCTCGCTTGGTCGATGCTGCTCTTCTTCAGCACCTCCTCCTGCACTCCGAGCCGCGTGTACTCGCCGCCGCCCTTCACGTTCTCGTTCTTCACGTTCTCGACCACCTCGGTGGTGCTCTTCGCTTTGGTCTTCGAGCGGAGCGTTGGACCCATCTCGCTTGTTCTCTCCGCTCTGTCGCCGTTGTTGTTGTTGTTGTTACTGTTGCTGTTGTTGTTGTTGTTGTTCTCTATCTCCAAGCCAGTCGGCGAACTTTCCTCCGAGTTACCTTTCGCGGGCAATTCAGACGAATCTTTGCGATCGGCCACCGCCATGATCGTCGCCTGGGGATCGTTGCAGCTGGACTCGGAGAAACAAGACTCGGTGTCGGCGTTGCTGTCCGCGACGTTGTCCGTGGACAGCTCCGAGCTCACGGGATCGTCCGAGTTCAATCTACGACGTTTCTTCATCTCCAGATCCACCGTCGTCGTCGTCGTCGTTGTCGTGGTTGTGGTTGTGGTTGTTGTTGTTGTCGTTGTTGTTGTTACACCACCGGAATGGTCCGACTGCCGTAATTTACCATTTCGTAGACTTCGTTGGCTGATCGACGCGTTCGACCGTTTTCTCAATTGGATTGCACTATGAACGGACTCGGTTTCCTGGTTCTCGCCGTCGGATGTGATCTTCGCGTCCGTCTCGCTGTCCGGTTCCTTTTTTATCTCGATGTCCGGCACTGCGTTCTCCTCGACGACGAACATCTTCTTACTCCTCGTCACCTTGCCCTCTATTTTCTCCGTGATACCCTGCTGGCTGTCTATCTCCGAGTCGCTCAACATCGAGGCTATCACTTCGTCTATGGTGAGATCTATGGAACTCTTGGTGTCTAGAAGCGACTTGGTGACTCTTACGTCGATATCTCTGGCGCTCTTCCTTCCCTTCGTGTAGGACTTGATGTCAACCTCCGACGACTTCACGCTGTTGTTCCTCTTGAATGCGGAAAACTTCGTCGACTTGACGGTGCCCCTAGGCAGTGAATCTATATTCTCCAAGCTTCTGCCCTTTCTGCTTAGCTTCGGGCTGCTTTTCGTACTGGATCCGGCAATCGACGAGTCTGTGTCCCTGTCCGGGATGATATTTTCACTCTCCGCCTCGCTGCTTTTTGGTACGAACTTGGTCTTTTTAGTCCTGAGATTATTCTTGGCACTTCTATTACCCCCGTCAATAATTCCTATAGTTTCACCCTCAGCCTCGTTCGCACAGTGGTTGTCTACGGTGGTTCTCGAGCCGATCTCACCGGATGCAACCTCCTCCTCCTCCGACAATTTGGCCCTTTTGGCCCTCGCGCTTCTCTTGATGTCAGAAGTGATTCTGCATAAATTTCTACTGGTCACCTTCCTCGTAACTTTCGACTTAATTAAACTTGCCTTCGTCACTCTTAGTTTCTGCTTGTGTTTCAGATTCCTGAGAACCTTCTTGCGTGGCAGGCTTGCCTCCAATTTCGGCGGTAGTTGGCTATCAGTTGCTACTGCCTCTATTATGTCCCTCGCTAGTTGCTGCTGTTGTTGTTGTTGCTTTAGATTGCTCGACAGAGACTTGCCCTTTCGACTTTTAATTTCATTGGACGGCAAGCCAGAATCATTGTTCGCCTTCTGTTTTGCTTTGGAAGGCGCTAAGGGTTTCTTTTCCCTGGATGCCATCTCACTTCCACCCACATTGGGCTCCTGCAATTTCATTCATAATAATATGAAATTGCAAAACAGATTAGCGACCAAAACGATTATTACTACTATCGTCCGTAGCGTTCAAAGTAAGTTTTTGTCTTGATTTTTCCCTATCAATGATAAAATAATATACGCTTAGAAAATAAGAAGAAAGAAACGAATTGAATTCACTTGTACTGTCATTGTTCTTTCGAAAGGTTGCAATATATATTGAATATCTTTGAAAAAGATCTCTAACTTCTTCTCTCTTTTTTTTTTTTTTTTTTTTTTTAAATACTCAGTAACAACAAAAGGTATTTCCATTTCTTTCCGAATTAAGTATCAAATTTTGATAATCACATAAAAGTGGAACTAAATAATCTGTACTATGACCCTGTTTAATTAGTACATAAATAGTATGGGAAACACAATTATAATTGCAAAAAACATTCGATAACAACAAAAAATATTTCCATGTTTTCCAATCGGTTGTTAAACTTGTCGTATGAAAGTAGAACTGAATAATATGAAACTTTATATACCTGGTTCTAATTCATCAGTACATAAATGATACAACGTACAAGCACAATTATATATAATACTTTTCTATAAATCTCATCATATACACATATATGTGCGATATGTATGTATAAAAGGATGAAATTACAAACGAAGAAAATATATTATACATAAAAAATGCTCAACAACAACAAAAAATATTTCCATGTCTTTCAAACATGAAACAAAACTTTAATAGCCAAAGTGGAACTAAATGAATACGAAACAAATAATATGAATACTTGAATCCTAGTTAATTAGTACATAAATGCTATGATAAATACAATTATATACAATTATATACTTTTTGTAATTGCTACGTGTATATATCTCATCATCATCATCATATATATATATATATATATATATACACACACATGGTATGCCTGTATATGTGTGTCACAGAAACGAATAAAAATATATTATATTCCAAAAACTAGTAAGTAACAACAAAATGTTTTCCAAACAGACGTGAAATTTTAATAGTAAATGAGAGTGGAATTAAATAAATATGACACGAATAATATAAATACTTGGACCTTGGTTAATTAGTACATAAATGCTATGATAAATACAATTATATACAAATACTTTTTGTAATTGCTGCATGTATATATCTCATCATCATCATCATCATATATATATACACACACACATGGTATGCCTGTATATGTGTGTCACAGAAACGAATAAAAATATATTATATTCCAAAAATTAGTAAGTAACAACAAAATGTTTTCCAAACAAACGTGAAATTTTAATAGTCGTATGAGAGTGGAATTAAATAAATATGACACGAATAATATAAATACTTGGACCTTGGTTAATCAGTACATAAATGCTATGATAAATACAATTATATACAAATACTTTTTGTAATTGCTGCATGTATATATCTCATCATCATCATCATCATATATATATACACACACACATGGTATGCCTGTATATGTGTGTCACAGAAACGAATAAAAATATATTATATTCCAAAAATTAGTAAGTAACAACAAAATGTTTTCCAAACAAACGTGAAATTTTAATAGTCGTATGAGAGTGGAATTAAATAAATATGACACGAATAATATAAATACTTGGACCTTGGTTAATCAGTACATAAATGCTGTGATAAGTACAACCGCATAGAAATACTTTTCATAGTTGCTATATATCATATATATATATATATATATACATATACATGTGTGCATGTGCGTGAGTCATGTGTCGCACAAAAGAGCAAAATTTTTTCCAAGGGGAAAAAAAAAAAAAGAAAATTATAAACGAAGAAGATATACCTTTCCTCTTTTTAAGCAAGACAGGAATATAAATTGACGGTACACCAAGTGGAAAAACTACATAATTCGTCTTGGACGTGAGTAGGTGATCGGCCGGCCGGATAGCGGGGTTGATAGATGCGGCCCTGGCGGTCAGAAAAATTACGTGACAAACTTTGCATTTACACGGATACACGGGCGCCTGTTCACGAGCCAGGGAAATACCACTTCGAAATATTTGCCGCGATATTTCGGCAATCAGGGCGGCGATCCCGTGGAATTTCGCACCGGCGGCGAGGGCGGGCCACACGCCAACTGCCCGCGATGGAAATCGGGGGTTAGCCGTGCGGGGACTGTCGAAAATCACGCGAGAAATCGTGGCGAAAAAAAAATCGCCACGAATAAACAAAAGGTCGGGCCCGACTCGGGATTTCCGTGGCTTATCCCGCGGTTGTCGCGATGCTGTCGGAGAAATCGGCCGCGCGGACGCCCGGCCCGTCGGCTGTACTTACCTAGGAGGCGAGAAATTACCGCGGAACAGCGTGCTTTTTACGGGAAAAACGGCGGAAAACAATTCTGTGAAAAGCACAGTCCCGTTGCAGGGTGTCTGTACGATGTCCCACTGTTTTGTGGCTACCGCCACCTGACGGTGGAGCACGCGACCTCTCCCAGGTCCATAGTCCGTTCGCGTTAACTCGCCCAGCGATTTTCTGCAAAATTCAACCCCGTTCGCTTAACGCGGCCCGTCGTTCGCGGCATGTTCGCTTAATGAAAATCTCGTACTTACTATCGGGTCGAGAAACCGTCCAGGGGCAGGCTGGCGAAGGTCGGCAACGTTCCAGCGAAATTTGGAACAACGCGGCACTTCGAAATCTATACAGTGTTCGCGATAACTGGCGCCGCCGTTATTTGCTGAATTTTACGGTTATCACGGTGGCCAGGCGAGGCGTTCGTCTATCGGGATCGAGACTGGCCACGACGGCCTTTCTCCGGAGAACGGAAAACGGCAGGAGTGCAAGCGCGTCGCCGAGAAATACTCGATCTGGCACGAGAACGAAAAGGAAGACGCGCCCGTGCGCACCAATGGCGGCCACCGACCCTTATTTACTCAGATCAAAATGGCCGCCCTTCGGCTTTTCGCACGTTCGAGACTTTCCACGTTCGTCCCGTCCTGTCCTGGCGAGGATCGTCTCTCCAACGGGATTTCGCCCGTCATCGCTCAGGTATTCTCAGGCTTCGCGCTGGCTTTCCAATCACGCGTCCTCGAGATCCGAATCGCGAAGCACGCTTTACGTTTTCCGTAATGATCGAGATAAACCGACGAAGGGCCATGCCTGGTCCCGCCAGTGTCCCTCGCCTCTTAGTTTTTATTTAACTTTGTCTTTCGGGAATTTCGCTTTTTTTTTCCTTTCTTTCTTTTTTTTTTTTTTTTTCTCTGTCTCTCTCTCTCTCTCTCTCTCGCTCGAAGAGCTTCGAAGACGGTGCATCTTTACGCATTTTTTACGCACGCGAAATTTCGTCGTCGAGGTTCTTTGCCGTCGACGAAGACGCCAGAGATCGGTGGATTGTTGCTCGAACGGAACGACGAACTGTTGAAAATCGCCGAAGTTGAAAACGAATCGCGCAAAATGAAGTGCACGCCATGTTACAACACCGGAGAGAAGTGTACGGAATGAATTGTAGACGTGTTTGGTAGAATTTCTGGCTACTTTTCTTCGAAAGAGAAACAACGTATCACTTGGAAAATTTCTTTTTATTCGGTTTTCCACTATAACCTATAAATATTTGTACGTTTCGATCGAAATCAGTATTTAGGATATTTGGAATTCTTTTATTTCCTGTACGATTGTTGTGACATACGTGTATCGGTAAAACTATATAAAAATATAAATTATATATATAGAATTCAGTTTTAATCGAAAACCTCATGCAAGATATTCTCATTCGTATATTAGATACAAAAAAGATGGGGAAGTTACTCGAGCTCGCCCAAATATACAGATCCCTCCAAATACACGGATTATGAGGTGACGAAAGATCCAAAAGAATGGGAATACGTAGAACGTGTGCTTAGACCAAAGATCATACCTGTTCCCTGCCTAGAAAGTAAGGAACATCCATCCGGATGGAAACCACCTGTTGGTAAGTTGTTTCATTTCGTGTACTAAAGCATATTGTCGTAATACTTATAATGGAGTTTGTTAATTTGTTCGATTGCTTAATAGCCAAGCCGCACCGTCACCCATATTATATACTGCGGACAAAAAACTACATGCAACCAGTTTATCTTGAAATATCTCATCGAGGACTACGAAGGATAACTACTGTCCGCAAAATTCACGGAGATATTTGGGCGTTAGAATCTGAATTAAAAGAGTATATAGAGAAAAGAGTGAACAAACCGATAGGCATTCGCACCAATGAACTGTTGGGTGAAATTAAGTTCAGAGGAGATTTTGTAAATCTTGTTAAAGCGTGGATGAACGAAAGAGGATTTTAAGTGCCGTAAATTAACAGCAAGATACTTTTTTTTGTAAATACAATGTAAAGAAACGTTTTGTTGTTTGCCATTGTTTTTGTTGAAACTCGAAAATAAATAATCGAAACACAATCTCTGTGCCTTTGGATTTGATATTTAAATATTGATACAAAGTGCGTGAAATATAGAAATTTATTATTGTAGCATGTCGAAGAATCAACAACTTCATTTTTGTAAAAATATGCGTTATATTTAAAACTATAGTTCACACAACTAGTATATGGAAGATGAATTATAGTACGTATAGCAGCATACTTAAGTGGTATCCGTAATTTTTCTGTTTCTATATCAAAAATCATGCTATATGCTTCTTTATTAAACAATAACAAATGAACAAAGTAACACCTTAAATCTATTTAAATTATTTTTGACGTACGTTAGAAACAATTTATAAATTAAATAATTTAATGCAGTCGTATGAAAAAGAAATTTCTATAAATATAGAGATAAAGAAGTGAAATATGTTGCACGTGTTCCATTGAAATTTAATGACATTCGTATGACACTGAAATAAATCCAAATACTGAGAAACGTGCGTTCGAACTAATTTTCGATCGATATCGTAATATGAACGCGATGTAAGTTTCAAAAGATGAAAGCATCGAGTTATCAGATCAGAGACTTACAGAAAGGAACATTTTTTTTCTGAAAATCACCCTATTTCAATACAGGATTCTAAGGGTTTGCATGTAAACTTTGATAATATCTTATCGGTTTTTTTCACGTTTATTTCATGCGAACAAAGTGTTCTGTTTAATAATAAGCATATGGCAAATTTTTACTTGAAAATTTTTCCCTGATTAAATTTACGTCCCTCCTTATCGGTGCCGGTCCAGCTGAAGTATTGTTGAACCAACTGTTTTGTTTCTTCTTTAGTTGGGTCTAATTTAGTCCAACTGTACGATTCGTAATCTACCTGCCAGTCTGGACTCAACTGTTAAAAGAAAAATGCGATTGTTATTTCGAATTATAGAATTAAAAGGATACAAAGAGAAGAAGAGAGCACCAACCGTGAAAGCAAGTTCGTGCCCGCGCCAAACCCAAATACCACTGATGCTACTGTCGTTATCCGTACCGAAAAGACAGGCGCTGGCAAATGCAGCTTTTCGCATTTTATCTAATCGTTGATACATTCCACTTATGAGATTGCAAGACATGAAAACCTGTGCGAAGTAAGCAAAGGATACACTAGAACGCAGAGACACGATGAAAACGATGCTGTCGCTGTTCAAATATTTTTAATGTTACCTTCGTTAGCTCATTGTTATATTTGTATTCACCAAGCCAAATACTATAATGGTCTGGATCGAACTTTTGCCAGAAGTAAGGTATAGACTTCGACTCGTCTTCGTTGGAATAAAATCTCTTAAAATCATCAAGATCGAAAGTGCCTTTAGGTAATGTATCAAAAGGATTTGTATTTTTAGGTTCGGCGGCCAAAATAGCATCCGTTGGATCAAGATCTTCGACAGCCTCTTTCTTAGATTCTTTTGGTTCCTTTGATTCTTTCTTAGATTCCTTCTCCTTTTTCTCTTTCTTTGAAGACTGCAAATTTTATAATTTGTTACTAAAATATTGAACGTGGGTAATTTTTTATGGATGTAATTACAAAAAAGAAAGTACAAACCTTTCCTTGAGTTTCTGCAAATTTCTTTGGATCATATTCAAGAGTTTTCTCAGCCAATTTAAAGGCACCGATTACAGCCATTGACTCAGGCTGATAAATGACAGTTTGGAACCATCGATTTACATTCTGGTATGGTTTACGTAGATTTGGTTCGAGGATATATTGGTACAAATGAAGTAATGTCATAGCTACGCTAATATCTGCTAATGTCAATCGTTCTCCAACTAGATAAGTACGTGTGAGTAAATGAAAATTAAGGGCAGTTAGCGCTTTCTTTACATCATCCTTAGCGTGTTCTACGTTCTGCAATTTTATATTATACAAAATCCCTCGATTTCAGTTGTAAAATATGAAATTTGTACGCATCTTGTTAGACGCATATGTAGGAATCATATGCATTCGACAGAATGCTAATATTTAATATATCTCCTTGAGTTACAAAAATAATCAATTATTCGATTATTTCTGCCTTTAAAGGAGAATTCATAGAAGTAAATCTATCTACCTGTTTATTGTAAGGCATTATTCCAAGCAATGGAAACACCCACGCGCAACTAGCTGGGAGAATCTCAGAATCTGCAAAGCCGAACCACTGGATGATTTCTGCACGTTCAAGGTCAGTTTTGCCTCTCAGCTGGTCGTTGGCCACTAAGAAATAAAAGTTTTTGTCACGTACCAAGTGATATCGCTGATACAACTGTCACATCGTGTAACCCTACCGTAATAAGCAATTGCATTGCTTTCCGTGATGCACTTTCCGTCGCATGTTTCAAATGCTGGAACCTAACATAAAAGATTATTGTGTATCGGTAAACAATTGAGAATTAGAATCAACGAAACAACAAAATTATGCCAGCAAGGTTGAGAGAAAACAATTGACAGAAAAATTTGCAAAAATTTTCTAATATTCCGTACGATCGTAGTTTCTTTCGCAAAACGTCCATGTGTAAATATCTATGCAAAAATAAAAAGGAAGAAAACGTACCAGCTGGTTTGCTTAGAAAAACGTAACATAAATAAAGGATGAAAATACCCCAGATTACAGATAGCCTTACCTTGCCCAGTGGGAACTTCTTCAAGAATGCTTCGGTTTTATTCGTCTCGCCGAAAACGAAATCATCGGCGATCTTGATCTGGGCACCGGAATACTGAGCTGCAATGAGCACCTTGTAAGCTCTGAAGTTTTCCGGGTACGTGTAAAGTGTCTGAAATAAATCGGGCCACCATTAGTTAATATCCACGTTGATTTCTCTTTCTATCGGGATCTGTATTTCCGTCTGTTCACCACGATCACGATGTTTAGTAATTCGAATTGCACGAGAGAGACTTACTCCAGACGCCATTATATCCAGTTACGGGAAGAGGAAGTTGAAGGCCGGTAAAGATCGTTTTTCTCAAGTGCATCAAGTCCCTTCGCACTAATAGATACGGCCTTAAGACGTAGCCGCAATGCGCGCATCTCTCCACTTTCATGCGCGTGAAATGCATCGAAAATTTCGAATTTCAAAATATTTCCGTTTTGATTCATGACGGTTAATGGGAAATATCTTTTACGTCGATGCGTAATTCAAGGCAAATTACGAAGTAACGCGCGAGTAACAATTAACCGAATGCATTATTTCGATTGGCTGATCGGTGAAAATTTATGCTTTGCATGCATCGTGAAATAGCCGAGTTCGTAATCGTATAATTTGCTTATCGAACGTTCTAAATGTTTCGTCAAATTTTATATGCAACACTGATCTGATAAATATAAAATAACGATAAATTATACACGTATATATGTATTTTTGTATGCTGTACCTGTATCTTAAGTCTGCTGTTTCGTTGCCCTATATTTCATACAGTACTTATTCTCGTGCAGTTTGCATTTTTGTTCTCTCTTTTCTACTTTGCATCTATAAAAATGCATATTCACGAGGCCTATGCTGCATGATAACAGTGTGCCCAAAAATGGCAGCGTTGAAAGATGTTGTTCCTGTGTACAAAAATTTGAAAGATGAATGGGCGGCGACTCCGTGCAATTTGAAGAAATGCGGTGAACTACTCAATCAATTAAAGGTGATCTATATGCGAAACGTGTAAAGTTTATTCGAAAATATTTCCGGCATTTTTCGATTAGCAAACGGCGTCAACATAACCTTTCGTTCATTGTGTCAAAAGCGTATTGTCATCGTATTTTCACGATGTAACATACCCGTTAATTATCGAACAACGCGTTAATTATCGATTTCCACAGGTTGGCCTTACGCATTTAATGTTTCTGCCAACATCGAATAGCACAGCTAGTCAAAATGAATTACTCATAGCACGTAAGTACAAATGTACGTACGTATGAATTTTAGCATTGTTACTGTATTTGCAAACTTGGGTTGCAGGTGATATTTTAGAGATTGGTGCGCAATGGAGCATCGTGACCGAAGATATACCTTCCTTCGAACGCTACATGGCACAATTGAAGTGTTACTACTTCGATTATAAATCTGAATTGATGGAGTCTGCGTACAAGTACCATCTTCTTGGCTTGAATCTTTTATTCCTGCTGTCTCAGAACCGCGTGGCCGAGTTTCACACAGAATTGGAATTGCTGCCTTCGGATCAGATACAATCCAACGTTTATATCAGACACCCTTTGAGCTTGGAACAGTATTTAATGGAAGGTTCATACAATAAGATATTCTTAGCAAAGGGCAACGTACCGGCAGCGTCTTACAATTTCTTCATAGATATCTTGTTGAACACTGTTCGGGATGAGATAGGAGCGTGCATGGAAAGTGCGTACGACAAGATCTCCATTCAGGACGCCTCGAGGATGTTGAACCTAAGCTCGGAGGATGACATGAAAGCATTCGCTGTGAAAAAGAACTGGAATCTAGCGAAAGACAGTTACTTCTACTTCAGTACAGCTAACGAAAAGAAAACCGAAGAACCAATTCCCAGCGCAGATCTGGCCACACTGGCCATCGATTATGCAAGGGAACTTGAAATGATTGTTTGAACATATGCATTTTCCTCTATTAGGTATAAATAAAGTTTGTCATATAATTATTATAAACTCACAGTTTATTGTCTTCCTTGAATGAAACCCTGTAATGAAAATCATACCTTGCAATGCGAAAATAGATAATAAAATATATAAAAATATGGAGAATGGGGAACTTGAAGAAAAGTTTCAAGCGTTTCGAACTGAGTGATTCATATATGTTCTGCTTGACGTTCCAAGTGTAAAGGGAAGTTTACAATCGCCTGTGACTTTTGTGTTTTGCGCCGAGTGCAGATGAAAATAGAAACATTAGCAATAATTGCATTAATCGGACTCTCTGTCAATCGAAAAGCTTGAACGTTTGTTCGATCGATTTCCACTTTGTGGATTACTGTTTTAGGTTATATTACAGCAGGACTGCGCGGTACAACAGAAAGATCTGTCAAGATGCTTCGTACTTACGAAGGCATCCGTTTTTTTTCGGACAAGCAAATGGTAATATTGGATATTGGCAGCGCATATACAAAGTACGTGCATTTATCTTTATTTATTTACGGGGGGAAAAAAATTCTAACATGCTAATGTATATTTACGCGTGATTTGAAAATAGATTTGGTTACGCTGGCGAACCTACTCCACGCGGTATAATAAGGACGGAGATCAAGTGTTCAGACGCTAAAGAGCTTCGAAGAATTTATGATTACAAAGACACGGAAGATTTGTATCAACTGCTGGTCGAATTTCTTCACGCTTTGTTCTTCAAGTATAAATTCTATACGTTGCATTTGATACGTTATTTTATGTTTTGTCGCGCGTTTATGTTTTATTAATTCTGTATTCTTTGACACAGGCATGTCGTCATAAGTCCAAAGGATGCTAGAATTGTCATTTTAGAATCCCTATTGGTTCCGACACAATTTAGGGACACGTTGGCCAAAGTGTTGTTCAGGCACTTTGAAATTGGGTCGTTGATGCTGTTATCCACTCATTTGGCAACTATCAGCACCTTGGGTGTCAATTCAGCTTTAGTTTTGGATGTTGGATACAAGGAGGCCACGTTAATTCCTATTTATGAGGGTGAACCAATTTTGAAGGCATGGCAGGCTCTTCCCTTGGGCGGTCAAGTTGTACACGAGTTAGTCAAATGATTTATAATCAATTGATATTTCATTAATGTAATCTATTTGTTAACAATCATATTTTTGCAACAGGTATCTGATGAAATCTTTAAGGGAAATATATCCTAATGCGAACATCACGGAGAAACTTGTAGAAGATATAAAAGCGAGGACGTGTTTCGTTACTACGTTAGAAAGATCAGCTAAATTGGGAACAGCGGATGCTCCTAAGCCTCCTCCAGCGGTTAAATATCCCGGAGTTAAAAGTATTAACATACCAGGCGAAATTAGAGAGAAAGCGTTTGAAGTATTATGGGAAAGGGACAATGATAATCTCAGTATACCTACAATGATCCTAAATGCTATTATTCAGGTATAACTCCAGCGTAAACATTCTTAAATTCTCCTGTTTTTTTCAATCCGGATTTAAAGAAATACACTTTTACATTACAGTGTCCGATAGATAGTAGACGAACTTTAGCAGAAAATATACTCTTAATTGGTGGCACGGCGATGACAAAAGGCTTTGCAAGTCGTCTCAAATCCGAGCTTTCAAATCTCGTGAAAAGTAGTTACTATTCCGAGAAGTTAAAAATTCAGACATTCATGTTTCACACTGCGCCCAGTAAACCAAATTACACAGCGTGGTTAGGTGGTGCTATCTTTGGAAGTGTAGACTTACCACTAAGATGCCTGACGAAGGAAAATTATTTGAAATCTGATAGAGTCCCAGACTGGGTCAGCTTAATAGATAATCAGAGAGACGAATCGACCGTCTATGAAACCTAATACACTGCCTAATTTAATAAAGTGATATTTTCTTTTATAATAAAAAGAAGATATTTTAATTATTGTATTTACATGTATATATAAAATATGAACAACTTTATTTATTTCTTCTTATTCTTCGTATTAACATCTCGCAGGCTTACGGCTATCATTGTGATTAACATCGCACGAACATGATAAAGATTTGAAAATTGAAAATGTGTTTTATTCGTACAAATTGCGTTACAGGACTCTGCAATTATACTACAGAGCTTACAGTGTTGTGAGTAATGTAAGTTTCTCGTTAAGTTGAAGTTGTGTTTTTATCAATTGCGAAAGCGCGACAACCATCAATAGATCTTTTACATTGCTGTTGAACATTTCGTCGAACTGATCGCTCGACATTTTTGGTACTGAATGTACCATATCTAGGAGAGCGCGACCAACCTAAAAGAAATGAAATCGCTTAAGAATTTAGAAAGAATTCTTCGACAACCTATATCCAATTACCTGATTATCCGGTGGTTGCTTTCCAGTTAACACATCGTCAACATATGCAAGTACCTGTTCCAACATGGATGAAAGTTTCGCGCTAGCTTCCGCTATTTGAGAAAGGTCCATCATTGGTTCTATGCCACCTCCTGTTTTAACACCGGTTATTTGAGCATGCGCTGGCAATTGGGTTTTAGAACAAAGCTGTAGCCCAACAATTTCTGGCTCGTAACATGTAATCTGCAAAGAAGAGAAATACAGTTGATAATTAAAAAAATCACGTTGCGCTTGTTATTAAAATCACATCGCGTAAAATATAACGCAATATGTACTTGTACTTTAACCGGTGTAAACATGGAACCTTGCTTTCCATTAGGTACTCCTAACGGAACACAGACGTAGGCTTTAATTCCCATTCTAGTAGTATTTGCTAGTGTCGTGTCGACAGTTAAATGAACAGGATTATTGCATTCACGGACGTAATATTCGTGAATGACCGAGGAGTGAGTAGTAACCTGCAAGAATTATACCAAATATTTTCATTCATGTTACGCCGAACGTGTAACTTTTAACGTAAATTTTTTAACGCAATTACGTGCAACTTCCCATATAATTCTTGATGTAAATTACCTCGTTTCCAGTGGCCCACCAACCGACAATGTTTTCCTGGGCATTGACCCTGTGATTCAATTCGTACAAATCGATCCCGTATGTTAAATCAGCTTCGACTTGGCTTTCGGACTCTTTGTGTGGCACGCAGAAACAGTTCGTAACTTCGACCATTCCTTTCTCCGCGGTACCTGTGCATATTAATTTATAAAAAGAAAAGAAACACCCTCTGCAAAGCCGAAATGTCAAGTTTTACAACTCGTCTAATTTCACGTCGTTCCCAAGGCTTTTGTTATTTGTTTAAATGCAAAATGAAGAACTACCTAGTAACGTGCCAATTACACGGTGAGACTCCGCTTTCCGACGCTCGTATGCGTCGACAATTTGAAACAAGACGACAGGATGAACTTTCACGGTCAGGTTAAGAGCCATGTTTCACACCTTCGGATATTACATATGACCGAAAATACGCGTGGCTACTTTTATCTAGTAATATTTTGGTCATAACGTGGTCACAGTTTGGTCACTTTTTTCTAGTAACATTGACGCAAAGAAAGAAACATGTAGTTGTTAATTCCCTAGTTGGATCACCTGGTCATTGGATTCCTATAAAAGAAAAAAAAAGAGAGAAAATGAAATTTTTACTCAAAATAGAAGAAGATGATTTCTATTTTAATATTGTATAAATATTATATTCTAATGTTTATTGACTGATCTAAAAAGTAATTAAAGCAATATGTGGTACTTTCATGATCGTACCTCCTCTTCTTGCAATATACGTTTCTTTTTTGTTTTTTTTTTGCTTATTCTTTCTATTTTCTCTCTCTCTCTCTCTCTCTCTTTGTACTTATTTGTCTTTCTTTCTTCAGCACTTCTATATTATCTTTCACACTATCTTCTTGATAATCGTACATTCCCGTGTTAACCGATCCTAAAAGATTTGGAATAAGAAAATGCATGTTAGAATCTGGAAATGTACGATCATAGATGTGTAAATGATTTCTATAATGAAATGTACACACGAGGATCTAAAACGAGGAGTAAAATGTAAAATGTAAAAACAAAAGGGAAACGTATTGCATGAACTTGTTTGAAATGAGAAAAAAATAGTACTTGCTAGAAAACACAGGGGACATAGGGGAAAACTTTTCCCCTAGAATGCCATCCGTCAAAAAGACACTAGACACACTTTTCGCAGGAAAACAACAAACTTGGAAACTCGTATATTTAATCTGATAGGCGTGATTTCAATGTAAGATGTTCTTAGTAGTGGAAGATAATAGGTGATACAGTACTTGGTGGTACGTTTAGAATTCATTGGTGAAGAGAAAAGAAAAGAAAAAAAAAAGTAAGAAAAAAAGTAAAACTGTACGTTTCGGTGAACCAGTGCGATCACGAGTCACGCAATGCGATTGAAATTTACGTGAATGGAATGCATTGCTGTCATGTAGTACGTACAATGACGTATAGACGTCAAGAGAATACAAAGTACTTATTTTTTTTTCGCTGTTATCATGGGTTCCAGATTGAGGTAAATAGATCCTTTATTCTCAACAGTTTTCGAAAGACACTGTTTCACATGAATATTCTCAACGTTCGGTTTTTCTTCTTCGTTGTTTTATTGTATCACTGCTCCCTTAATGGTGACATGTACGATAAGTGAAAGTATCTGCAGCCTGAGACACGTTGTTCGAACGTGTTTCTCAATCGTTGTTCCGATCAATAGATCAAATTTTCGCGCTTGAAATTGCAATCACGGTCGATACATTGATATTTTCAGGGACAATGTGCAACATCTTTTTGAGTGTTTCTGCGAGGTGGCTGCACCACTGGGAGAGAAACCGCCTTGGATATTGCAGAAATACCCAACTTCATTTTCAGATGAGGAAATACTTAAGTCTGTTCCTAAATTTGCCTATCCATGCGAAATTGAGAAGTAAGTTTAAAAGACTGTTTAATATCGACGATCAAGTACAATGTAATTTCCGACATAACGTGATACCGTCGTGCTTGCACATTTGTTTCCAGTTTGATGGTGCAGCACTTTTCGTTTGTACTCACTAGCATAGATTCGAAATGGACATTTGGATTTTGTAGACACGATCCCAAGACAGACACAGCTTTAGTAATATTGAGTGCGCTACCGTGGCACGAAATATTTTACAAGTTAGTTTTTACTTTAGAGTACAAGTTAGTAACGTAACAAGCCACCCCAAATACTTGAGTATTTATACACTTGTACTTATTGTTTGCGAGCAGGCTTCTAAATAGCATTGCGACTTTAATGAGCAATGGCACTGGAGAAGACCTTTGGAAATTTCTTGAGACTGTATATAAGAGCCCAGTTCCCATTCCTGGTAGTTCTATTTCTATTCCTGTACCAAATTCTAAAGTGGTAAATTATTCAATAGGATTATTACTTATACGCTGTATTTCTTATATATTCGTTTCTTACTATTCGTCTTTTTATTGATAACTTCCAGAATTTCGTTTGCCAAAGTCCGAAACAATTTCAATTGCCAAGTATACCTGAGAATGTAAGTAAAAAGAAAAAAAGCTAATTTCAAGAAAGTAATTATTTACGACTTTACTTATGATACTTTCATTTTAGAGAAACTTGACCGAATATTACAGTGCCGTTGATGCTCACAATATGATGATCATATTCGCTTCCATGCTGTACGAACGTCGAATTATCTTCACTTCGAAACGCCTCTCGAGATTAAGTGCTTGTGTTCAAGCATGCAACGCCTTAATTTATCCTATGATTTGGCAACACATATACATCCCAGTTCTACCATTGTCTTTAATTGATTATTTATTGGCGCCGATGCCATTTTTAATTGGTGTACCTACACCAACCCTTCAGGTATTTGTACAGTTTATTAATTATAGACATAAATGATTTGTATCCTTGTTCTTTCTTAATTTTTTCGTGTTGTTCCTCAGAGAGTACGTAAAAGCGATTTAGGAGAAGTAGTTGTATTGGATGCCGACGTAAACACCATAGAGTCTCCGTTTCAAGACTTGGAGTCTTTACCTCAGGATGTAGTTCGTATAAAATTGTGATTTCAATCGTGGAATAAGAACGATATTATTAAGAATCGAAACACGTCTTAAATAATAAAATAAAAAGTTTCTTTGTCCCAGGTGGCAAACTTGAAAAAGGCATTGCGCAACAGATCTGCCTTACTCGGAGACGGTGTGTCAAGGGCATTTTTGCGAGCGTTGGTCCAATTAACAGCTGGCTACAGGGACGCGTTAACGTTAGAGCAAGGACAAAGTATTACGTTTAATCAGAATGCATTTGTGGAAAGCAGACCATCGTCAATGCAACCCTTCTTGCGAAAAATGTTGGAATTACAGATATTTCAACAAGTACAAATAAATATATATATATACATATATATATACGTATATTTAATAAATTGATTGTTAACAAATTTTTGAGCAAGATGTTAATAACGGTAATAATTTTAGTTCATAGAAGAAAGACTGAATATGCTTAATTCAGGGCTTGGCTTTTCTGACGAATTTGAAATGGAGGCCTGCAGCTATTCTGCTAAATCTGGTAGCAAATTTATGCAACAATATCGCGAATGGACGTACGCTATGCGAAAAGAAAGTTCTGCGTTTTTCCGCAGTGTGAAGGACAAGGTGCGTTAATTGAATTAACTTCTCCTGTGAAATATTCTGGAAATTAGCTGTCAAATTGAAATACGTAAAATCAAATTTTTTTTGTGTTCTTGATTGCACTCAATTCCAGGCCAATCCAGCTGTAAAATATGCAGTTAAATCAGTAAGTTTGGTGTACAGATTAAATTACAGTTTCTTTGATCATATGTTCTGTCGTTAATTATACTAATCATAAGTTTCGCTAATACATATATATGTGCATCTGCGTTACAACACACATGTTATAGCAATAAAAGCAACCTAACAATAGAATAATTACAGCAATAATTCCAATATTAAGATTATTTATCAACTAAACTCAATCTCTATAAAATTCTCTTTACTTTTAATAGAGTTGCTATTAACAAAAATTTTATTTGCAGGTAAAAGATAAAGGAAAGGATATGAAAACAGCATACAAAGGATTGAAATGGAAAGGTGTGACAAAATTTTATGGGGCTCCCTTATAAAGTATATCAGATAATAATTATAAAGTATATCAACCAGGTCTTTTCTTTTTCACTTCTCAGGCCGATCAAATAGAAACGATACAAGTATGAGGTTTCATCAACCAAGATCAGCGCCTAGTTCACCTACATCGGATAGAAGGCCTATCGATTTTACATCTCCACCTAAATCGCCAAATGGTTTCACAGCCACCACTAGTTATAGAAAAGATCTTCGATTACGTAACAGTAATTTCACCGATTCGAGGTTCGTTTTTATAGTTTCTCCTTCGAAGTATCAATTCATCTATTATTATATATTAAAGTCAAACATGCACTGTTTAAATTACAGTAGGAAACAATATTCGCCATTAAGCCCTAGTTCCCCGGAAGAATCTGATTCTCCACCAGAAAGAGTGAATATCGATCTAATGCAGGAACTCCGTCATGTGATATTTCCAAATAGTCCACCCGTTGATAGAACAGTACGTATATTTTTAATTTACGTAGAAATGTATGAGAAAATTTCTAATAAGCATAAGTTTGAAAACATTTTCAATTATGAGGTAACAGAGTATTTAATAGTATATGAAGCAATACCGGTGTAGAAGTGTCCTTACGTAATTTCAATGTATTGCAAGATGTTGCTTATCGTGTTGCGTATATGTGTATGCAATGAACGTCAGTAGCATGATCAGAATCATTCAAAACGATAGAACTAGCCAGGACGATAACAACGATATTATTTACATGTAAATACACGTTGAAACATGTGTAAATCGTGCATGTACAATCCCCAGACGTCTTAATACGAATCACATAAAGTAATACAAATTTTTATTACATTAAAATATAATAAATGAAAAAAATTATTATTTGGCGCAATTGGAAAAAAAAAAGATAGTTTTTAAAATATGCATGTGAAATAAAGGATATGAAGTAGCATATATATCACACGTATATAGAGAGAATCGTATTAAGCACTTTTTTTTTATTCAACAGATATGTAAGAATGTTTCATGCATCACTTTCAGTTGAAACCAGTGCGCAGTTTAGACAGCTTGAGACCTGCATGGAGTGGGCATATACGGCACGGCCCTCCACCTAGTACAATTGTCACAAACCAAACTGTCACTCCTTCCGTAAAAGCTACGTCCTGCACTCCGCATTCCACCACGTTGATCAATTCGGCCAATCAATCGAGCATCATGCTAAATACAAATGACAACACGTCAAGCTCTGAAATTGGCGCAAATAATAGAACGTTTCCGTTTAGCGCGTTGGACTCGAAACAACCAAATAAAACGGTAGAGGAAACCGATAGATCGTCGCTTCTGCCCGTTTCACAGAGAAGCAACGATAACATTCAGTCGAACAATTTTTTACACGAGATTCACGCAATTGAACTTGCGAGATACAATACGTCGTCGTATTCTCGGAAAGCTGACGTCAAACAATGTACAAGCGATGTTGAAAATTCTGCGGGAAGCAGCACGTTTTACAGCGGCGATACTTGCCCAAGTCACGATTCTGATCTTTACCCGAAAGAGAACGATCCTTTTGACACTAGCAAAGTATTTATGCTTCCCTATTTGCAATCACCGATCTTTCAAGCTACAAATGCATCGTTGTCTGTTAATTGTCACATTCCATCCCATGTATACAATAGTACATCTTGTTCTGCGTGCTCAAAGGTAAACACCGTTCATTCATTATTTGTTCTGCGACTCTATGTTCACTTTTTCACAAAGTCATTATGCAGTCTAATATGTTTATCGTACGTTTATCGTTCCCTGTGTTCGTTTAAGAAATCCTCCGTCTCACTGACGAGTTCAGCATTTTTTTTCTTTTTTCCTGTCTGATTCACGCTCGCGATTTATTTCCAAGAGGTAGCTCGATATTTTCATTGTTTAACAAAAAACGTTTCTGTTATTGTTCGTAGGAGTCTCCCGAAGTGCCAGATTTAATTAGATTAGATTCGACAACGAGCAACGACGACTTCGACCCGCTACTTTCTAAATCATCCGAATGTTCTAAACAAATGACTCAATCGTTGAATATACCTGAAATGAGCGAAGGTCTTAGTAATCCTTTGTACCCCTACTTTCAACCATTGCACAAAAGTAACGATAAGCAACAGAGATCTTCCGACAGTGCCGGTGATTTGGATTTGCTGCAAGCCTACGGTTTGGATTTCAATAAGTTCAACATAAGCAACGGCGACTCGCCATCGAAAAATCCCACGATGTGCAACACATCCGAAAGCAGTATTAATATCGGTAGTACATTCAGCTTAGGGTTAAACACGCCTGCCATTAAGTCGCAAAATAATTGGACAAAATTCGAATAAGAAGTAAATTCAATTACTAATCACATATCACAATTGTATATACAATGTTAATACTGTTTTCTTGTTTTGTTATTATTCATGCCAATATAAGTATCATGGAACATGCTTACAGAGACATAGTTTCTACGAATAGGGGATTTTACAGTAAAACGATCGTAGATTTCGATGATTTGTAACACTAGCCATTAGTAAATACGGAATACAATGATTTGGTTTTGTAGCACAAATGTAGCGATAATACGCCCTTATACATTTTTTATATCGAGAAGTGACAAAATAAGATTTACGATATTCACGAATTTGATTTTCCGCAATTTCTAAGTCATTAGTTCTTCAGATTTATTTGTAAATTTATGTACGAAAGTTTGTTTCAATCGATATGTTTAATTGAAATTTAAGATTATATTTTGGAATATTTCATATTACTGAGACGAATTCTTACGACATTTATATGTACTAATGTCATGATAATCATTACATTACAAAATTGTAGTAAGATAATATTTACAGAATAGTGGATATAACTCGTATTAGTTCGTCAAACTTTCTTTTTAACATGATCGTTAAAATAAGTAAATTAATAGTATTTTTTCGTAACTGATTTATAGGAGTAATCGATCGAAACAAATTAAGTACTTTTATTGAAATTAGTAGTTCGTTCTTGTTAGATTTTAAATATATTAAATTTAATAGTTGTTGCATTTATTGGCAATGCTTTATAATAAATTAATACTAAAAGTAACTTTTCTCACAACACTATGATTATTTACGCTCCCTACATCGCTTGTTCTATTTCATGAAGTGCTAATTTAAAAAGACGCGAGTTGTTCTTACAAAAGTACATGCGTCGATGAATAAAGGCAACAAACGTTTAATAAAATATAATTTAATAAATAAGAGGGTAATCTGGAGCCTAAAGAATTCAAGTATTACATTGCACGTAGCACTGACAATGCATCAATAACTCGTTGCAATTCTCCTTCGTTATTTCTTAGCTTCTCTTTGTTACTATTTTGTATATCCAACGGTACTTTAACATTATACTCAGGAACTTCCATAGCCTGCTTAGTTTTATGGATAATGTCTATTAACTGCTCCTCCTTTTTGCTAAGTTTTTCTAACTCCTTCTTTGGATCAATCAAGCCCTTGGACACGTTTAAACAAATTTAATTAGACTAAGCAGCTCTAGTATATATATATATATATATATATATATATATATATATATATATATATATATATATATATCAACATTAAGTTTTTATTCTACCTTAGTAGTAATTATTACCTTCAACAATAGATGTACTTGAACTTTGTCTGTAACAGTAACGATAGCACATCCCGTTGGTGGTGTCTCTATACTGATTGTAGAATAAGCGAGGGTTTCTATCAACAATCGATATTCCAGAAGTTTTTCTTTCACGCTATTGCTACTGCATACAAGAAATGCTTCTGTCTTTAGTTTGTTCGGTAAGTTATACGTTGCACGCGCTGATCGAATATTTTTTATTACTTTGTTCACAAAATCAATGTCCTTCTCGACTTCTTCGTTCCTCCAATTACACTATAAATACCGATCGATATGATTATATTATATTTTCACGAACAAAAATATTATGAATAATCAAACACACAGAAATATTTGCTAATACCTCCGATACTTCTGGATATGGACTGATGCAAATACTGGGATAAAGCTGTTTCTTGCGAGGTAAGCGTTGATAAAGTTCTTCTGTTATAAACGGCATGAAAGGGCTTAACAATCTTAATCCTACGTCTAGTGTCTTAAATAAAGTTTTTTTAGCTGCGTACTTTCTATTGCTATCGTTACTTTGAAATACTGGTTTTAAATACTCCTAAAACAGTAATCCATATTAATTAGTTAACCACGATATAGTAATTTACTTTATAAGAAAATTTTATATGTAATATACGAACCAAATAAACATCACATAAATCGTATAGCCAAAGGTTATAGCAAGCAGTGGTGGCAGTCGGGAAATCGTACTGTGCCATTGCTTCATCACAGACTTTTACCGCATAACTTACACGGGAGAGCATCCAAGAGTCTATATTCGTTTTAGAATATAACTAACGACACAAAAATCCATATTTTTTTATCCAAGTATACTGAAATTTTTAATACAGATTTTTTAAAACATCTGTTTTTACCTGTTTCTTACTATTATTGTGATCGTGTATTTTACAACCACACTGTGATAATATTCTGCTTTCCTCTGCCCGAAATATAGACTGTTCTTGTTCAGTGTAAGACGTCATGTGCTTGTACCAACGATGTAAATGAGGATAGTTTGTTAAATTAGTACCTAATACGGTAAAATTTTGGTAAACCTTCGTGTCAATTTGTGAAGGGCTGTATCCATCTAAATAAGGATAGTCTGCTAAATAATTATTTAATGCATCTTGCACGCAATCTTCGTTTAGGGTATTTTGATACCAATCATTATCACCTATCGTATTTTCGCTATGGTCGTTGTTAACTGCCTACGACAAAAAATGGTGCGTGTAAAAACTTTGCAAGCCCCCTGTGATGATTAACATTAAAATTAAGTTTTACCGATTGAACACGTTCATCGTAATCGAAATTAGAATCTAGATACATGAGAGAGAATTTCGTCGCATTCCATATTTTATTACAGAAAAATCGATATCCTTGTACACGAAGAATATCAAGATTAATATCACGACCTTGCATTGTGTAAGCGCAAAGTGCAAACCTTAAAGCATCAGTTCCACATTCAGGAATTCCTTGTGGATAGTCACGTTTTTGCCCCTCTATAGCATATTTAAGCTCTTTCGGATCCAAATTTGAATCCATTAGTTGTTTATGAAGATTCTAAATAAAGATAATATTTAAATAATCGCTGAAATGGAAAAAAATAACAACACATCGCATACAAAGGCGCGCGCACACGCACACACACCTCTAACGATATTCCATTAATTACATCCATAGGATCTATAACATTTCCCAGTGATTTGCTCATTTTCCTTCCATGAGCATCTCGTACCATCGCGTGCAAATATACCTCTCTGCAAAATTATTTTTAATACATATTTAATTGTAAAAAAATAAAATATGAATGTGAAAAGGTATTTACGCACTTGAAAGGTAATTTTCCTAATAACTTTTGTCCTAAAAAGACCATCCTCGCTACCCAGAAAAATAAAATATCATGTCCAGTCTCTAATAATGTACCAGGATAAAATGCTTCAAGTTCTTCTGTCTAAAGTACAATTATTTTATTTTAATATCAAATAACGAAACTAATCGGTATAAGTAAATTGTATGAAAGAAATCACTTCTATATGTACCTTATCTGGCCATCCGAATATCGAGAATGGAAACAGACCAGAAGAGAACCATGTATCCAACACGTCAGGATCTTGCTCAACAGTAATATTACCTACATTCGTACCCAACTGCTTTGCAGCTTTCCTTTTAGCCTCTTTTTCTGAATGTGCGCTCACCCAATAATCATCATCTAACTAAGTAATACATATTGTACGATGAAATTAAAAAAAAAAATTTCAACTCGACATTCTCTGAAATTACCTTGACATTTTTGACTGCATTAATTGCTTTAACGCAATAAGCAGGAATACGATGACCCCACCATAATTGACGAGATATACACCAATCTCTGATATTCTCCATCCAATGGTACCAAATTTTCTTATATTGATCAGGAATAATTTTCAGTTCGCCAGATTTTACAGCATCCATTGCCTTTGCAGCCATCTCATTACACTTTACATACCTAATGACAAAAATAACAAATGTAATTTATTTCATTGTGCGTTTTAATAATTATACAAATATGTAACCACCATTGAGGTTTCATCAACGGTTCAACAACATCCTTAGATCTACTGCATATTGGCACTACCATAGGATTGTCTCTGATTTCAACCAATAAATTTCTTGCAGTTAATTCTTTTATTATTGCTACTCTAGCATGGAATCGTTTCATTCCCTGCAAAGAGGATACTTTTGAAAATGTCAATTAATTTTTAGGCGATGAAATGAAACATGATGTATAATTTTTCCTAATGCTATACGTACTGTGAATTGTCCATAATCCCCAATAATATTCCCATTATCGTCGAAAATAGTGATAAACGGTAAATTATGTCTTTTTCCTACTTCGCAATCATTTGGATCGTGAGCTGGTGTAATTTTTACAGCACCTTTTTTGAAAGAATCACTTTAAATTACCAGTGCTTTGATTGAATCAGGATTTCTTATTAGATCTAACTGGTACTGACCTGTTCCAAATTCCATATCAACAAATTCATCAGCTACAATCGGTAATTTTCTGTCGCAAAACGGATGCTGTACATATTTCCCAATTAAATGAGAGTATCTAGTGTCTTTCGGATGAACCGCGACAGCTGTATCTCCGAGCATTGTCTCAATACGGGTGGTAGCCACAATTATTTTCTCTTTCGAGTTTGTTACCTCGTAAATGAACAACACCAGAACTCCAAATTCTATCTTCTCTTGGTATCCAGGAATTGAAAGTAACGTCCGACCCGTTAATTCAAGTTTATCAACCTTGAAAACATAAAACGAACGTTGGATTCGAGGGGACGAACAATCGAAATGTTACTATTCAGTAAATATTTACTTCTATATCGGAAATAGCGCTCTTCAGCGTGCAGGACCAATTGACTAATCTATTGCTTCTGTAAATTACACCGTCGTCGTGCAGTCTTATAAACGCTTCGGTAACAGCGCGACACAATTTTGGATCCATGGTGAAACAAACTCTGTCCCAATCAAACGATCCGCCCAACTTCTTCAATTGCAAGTAAATTCTGTTCCCTTTTCTGCAACGTATTAATTATATACAACTGTATCACGCGTAATTATTGTATTATACATAATCTGTTCAAACGTACTCCTCCTTCCATTTCCAAACTTTTTCTATAAATTTTTCTCTTCCTATATCATGACGCGTCTTCTTCTCCTCCTTCCAGAGTTTTTTTTCAACAACCACTTGGGTAGCGATACCTGCATGATCGCAGCCAGGGTTCCATAGTGTCGTACGCCCTTTCATACGGTTCCTAGTCAATTATCAAACGTTCTTTACGCAAAATTATTATATAAAAACGGTCGAATCACAATACTCGAGCAAAACAAATTAATTGTTTGTTTGTCTCTATAGAATAAGTACTATAGCAATGTACATTTCACCTTGTGTTTCTACAGAATAAACTACGTACTTCTATGTAACGTATACTATAGTTCAGGCATATAATTATAGTTTTACCATCTTGTGATAGCATCTTCTACAGCATTCGTCAAAGCATGTCCAAGATGAAGAAACCCGGTCACATTGGGAGGAGGTATCACCATAACGAACTTTCCTTTGGGATTTGGTTTTAACACGTCCTTCCTCTGCAAAATGTGTAAAAATCACGACGAGACAACGAAAGGAAGCCTCGAGACTAATCTTTTGTCAAAATATATTTTTATCACGTACACCATATTCAGGCTTGAAGAAACCTTGTTTTTCCCACCATGCATACCATGCAGCCTCAACATATTTTGGGCTGTACGTATCAGGCATTGGACAAGTGGCGTCTTTCTTATCCCCGACGGGTGTATTTATCGCATATGCAGCTGATTCTTTCGACTCCTTTTTCTTTTCGACTTTCTGAAACATTCGTAAGAACATTTATAATCGAACGAGGCCTCTCTGTTAGCGAGGAGTTACGAGTTGCGTAACTAAAGAAAAGAAGGCCATATGGATAATACGAGACTTGGCGACCGAAGACGAAAAGAAGTCCAAGGTTTCAATAGTTTTACCTCGGATTTGTCTTTCACTTTCGGAGCTTTGTCGCTCTCTTTCTTTTCCTGCTTCTGCTTAAACTTGTCCAACTTCGCTTGCTTTTTCGCCTCTTTCTGCAGCTGTTTCGCGCTCTTCTGCGGAGCTTCGATCTCGCCGTTCATTTCCCCGGTTCTCATGTCGACCGTTTCATAAATTTTATCTCACGTTTCCTCCCGAGCGTTTCCAACTCCTGTAACACAAATCGGCTGACGACACACTTTCAAAAATTATACGGTCGGCCATGAGCTTTCTCCACGCCACCGTCCGTGGCAAGATTAGACTTCGATCAGAATTCATTGTTGTGCGACGAATAAAATATTTCGTTGCATTTCTTTTGCTAAACGCAAGATGGCACGGAGATAAAAATTAAGTTGCAGTTCTAGGTTATATTTTTATCCGGAGGATTAGAAAACGAACAGACTATAGAATCCCTATGTCTAGTCACGCTACGTGATGAATAATACGAGAGATAAAAATTAAGTTGCGATTCTAGGTTATATTTTTATCCGGAGGATTAGAAAACGAACAAACTATAGAATGTCCCTATGTCTAGTCACGCTACGTGATGAATAATACGAGAGATAAAAATTAAGTTGCGATTCTAGGTTATATTTTTATCCGGAGGATTAGAAAACGAACAAACTATAGAATGTCCCTATGTCTAGTCACGCTACGTGATGAATAATACGAGAGATAAAAATTAAGTTGCGATTCTAGGTTATATTTTTATCCGGAGGATTAGAAAACGAACAAACTATAGAATGTCCCTATGTCTAGTCACGCTACGTGATGAATAATACGAGAGATAAAAATTAAGTTGCGATTCTAGGTTATATTTTTATCCGGAGGATTAGAAAACGAACAAACTATAGAATGTCCCTATGTCTAGTCACGCTACGTGATGAATAATACGAGAGATAAAAATTAAGTTGCGATTCTAGATTATATTTTTATCCAGAGGATTAGAAAACGAACAAACTATAGAATCCCTATGTCTAGTCACGCTACGTGATGAATAATACGAGAGATAAAAATTAAGTTGCGATTCTAGGTTATATTTTTATCCGGAGGATTAGAAAACGAACAAACTATAGAATGTCCCTATGTCTAGTCACGCTACGTGATGAATAATACGAGAAATAAAAATTAAGTTGCGATTCTAGGTTATATTTTTATTTCTAAAGGACTAGCAAACGAACGTACTATAGAATCCCTAGTTACATATGTGAAGAAATAAAAATTAAATTGCGCTTCTAGATTATATTTATGTCCAGAGAATTAACAAACGAACAAATTATAAAGTCCCTATCCCTAGTTACATATATGGAGAACAATGCAAGGTTATGTTTGTTACTATCGAAAATAATTAATTAAAACATTGCTTGAAAAGCAAAAATAAAGCGTTAAATTATTAGTAGCGCTGGTACAAACAAATAGAATAATGAAAAACAAACGTATCTGTCAATAAAAAAAAGTCTATTAATCGAATCAGTCTTTCTGTTTCCCGCATTTTGGTCATGTGGTTTTATTTATTTCCCCTAACGAAACGTAAGATCGTGCACGCAAAGAAAAAAAAGTTCAACGTTAAATACAGAAGCGAGCAAGTTATTTACGAAAACAATAACACGTTTTATTTATATAATTGTTGTATATTTATTGTAAATTTTACTCAACACTGAAAGCATTCGTTGAACTTCGTCAGTATCCATTTCGCTTATTTCACTCTATCTTTTATTATTCGTGCCAGACACGTGTGATCGATTTACCGGTATTCGTGCGTGCGTGAAAATAACCTGTTCGACAACGTACACGCGCGAAAAGTAAAAAATTGTTATGCAATTTAAGATATTGTGAACTAGTTTCGTAGTTTCTCACTTCTGTGTTTTTAAACAAAGAGGTGGCTGCGATGGATCGCACAGGTATAGGAAGTTCGCTAGGGAGGAACTTAACGTCTCCGCGGAAACGCATGTCGATCGTTCAATCGTTGAAGAAGAGTAATTCGTAAGTCCCTCGCAAATGCAGATTCAAATTGGCGAAACGTTGACTACGAGCTTACATATTCTTCTTTACTTTTCTATTCCTTTTTTTTCAGAGCGATAAGCGTCTCTGGACGATCAAACCAATCGGTACAGATAATATGTAAAACGCCGAGTCACGTTGTGGAGAGCTTCGGATCCTCTTTACCTGTACTTGTTACAGAAGCGTTGACATTCGTTGACAAAAATACAGCTGTTAGTGTCAGTATCTCAATGGATGGCTGGGCCTGGCTTGTATGCGGCCGTAGACTGCTTGTGTGGCAATGCAAAACAACCATTCACGATTCGAAACAGAGGAGAACATTTAAAAGCCAATGTCGCGAGTTGTTATTACCTCAGAGTGATCTGGCTCATAAGGCAGAATGCATAGCAGTGTGGTTGCCTCAGGGTCATCAGGTACTTAATGTCTTGCTAACTGAATGAAAAAACCTCCCAGCCTTGAAACGAAGTCTGCCGCGTGATCGACGGAAGAGATCTGCCACTTTTTCCTTAGTGGCTCGTTTCCTTTCAACTATTTATTTTTGTTAAAGTTTACTTTTGTTATTTCATCAGCTTTGAATTAGCAACTCAATCGTAATTTAGCTTTTCTGCTTTTGTAAAACAATTTTTGGTAAAAATTTCAAGCGTCGACAAAATCACTGCCAGTAATATTTGACTTTCTCAATCGTCAGGTGCCCAGCTGTATGGCTGTCTCTCCTGAGGGTATTGTACGTTTCTGGGTCAGCGTTGCGCACGAGGGATCTTCCGTAGAAACAAGCGCGGAGCTTGCCGGACAAGAGGTTGATTGTCTCACTTACATTCGCGGTCATGGGTGTATTTTGGCCACAACCACGTGCACAGTAGCGTTGTTACAGCCACAATTTGTTGGCGGTAAGAACAGCGTTAACTGTCAAGTTCTTAGAACAAGCCAAGGATGGTTAGGCGGCATAGGAAGAAGAATGACTTCCCTCATTTTCGGAGCCATACCTCAGTCGCCGGTTACAGAAACTGTAAATTTCTCCATTGTTTATCATTGGATTTTTAGCAACAGATATAACACGAATAGGAAGTATAGAATACAACCGGTTTGCTTTTGTTTCATAGAAATTAGTAAAAGTTACTTGCACAACCTTGGGAGACAGAGGATCAAGGGTTCTTATTTTAGCTGGCTCGTCTTTGCAATATTGGTCTTTCCTTCATAATGAACAAGAAAAGATGGAGTTTGACGAAGATATTGGGTATATTATTTCGCAAGCTTTTCAACGAAAAATCTGGGTATGTAGAATATTACGTATATATAAGAAAGAGTGTGTTTACTTCTATTTACTTTATTTTAGAAATCAAGCGTATGCAATCCGCAAAGTATGGAAACTTGGTTGATTGACATGCAATCCTGCAACGAAGGAATAGTTTTCTTAATGGCAGCTCATTGCGCTGATGCATCGCCTCTTATTGAATTTGCACTTGGTAATAATTGAAAAAATCGAGATACACTTTATCATGGAGTTTCACGTTATATGGAATAATTAATATGTATCAATAGGTTTGATACAGCTATCTGGAACAACGTTAGCAAATACGTTTAAATGGTTTCTACCAGTCAAGATTGATTCTATTTCGTATCACAATGACGCTGAATCAACGTTGGTTTCTTACCGTTTCATATTGTGCGGTTGGGAAGCTATTATATACAATCAGTATGAAGTGCTTGTTGTGAATTGTAAGTTAAAGTCTATTGTAAAATTTCACATAGGCTTTTTTATACACTTTCGAACGAAACGATTTTAGGTATATCCGAGCATGAGCAAGATAAAATAGATTTAGTGCGGGGTGGAGAAGATAGTATTCTTGGCGGTGCACTGTGTTCAGGAACTCCAGTTTTATTTACCAAAAATTTCGGTTTGGTGTCCGTCATGCCATCAGATTTTATGTTACAAGATTTCAATATGTTTGTGCTTACTTTACATACATCATCTTAGATATATATATAGATGATATATAATTTCATTGGAAATAAAATTCATAAATTTTTTAGGAGTTACACGGACAATGTTAGTGCGAACGTGGATTATAATTATCGACCAAGTTCAGCCGCGCAAAATTTTACCAGTCTTATCAGTAATGAAGAAATTCAAAACATGTACTACAGTTCTGATAGTGTCACGCAACTGCGTGCTGCATTTCTTTTTAGTTTACGACAAAATGAGGTAAGTGTTCGATTTTACATCGTTCTAAGATTAATAATCTCGTTAACCGAATTATTCTACCATAGGCTCAATGCGAGGAAATTCTGTTGCATCTTTTTCCATTGCAAGAGGAACCAATAATGGATATAGATGCCACTCTTGATACGTTGATTTTAAAAGTCGCTAAAGATTTAATAGACGATTATCCGGCAAATGATCCACGTTGGTCAAATCACAGAGATTTGTGTAATTAAGTTTTTTACATTCCATACTTAAATGCGGAATGAGTTTGCACAAATTTCACATATTGTGCGTATTTTATAATAATTATACATTCGTTTACAGCTATGACAATAAATGCTGTCACATCTATGCAAATACCCAATCAATTGGAAGGGAAGCAGAAAGCCATCGATTTGTTCATAACATTTCTAAAAGAACATGATTTGTGGAACAGAGTAAGTTAATTTGCAATGTTATTTTATCACGCCGATACAATATCATTACACCATATTTCTCGATTTAGTTCTGCGCTGTTACGTATAGAGGAATAATTATGTCTACGCCACACGTTCTTGGAGAATACGCAGAAAAAATAGTTGCCGCACTGACTATATATAATCTTCAAAACAAGTAAATCTTTTTTATTTTTAATGAAAAGTATTTCTTTGCACATAAATTATTATTCTCTTCGTGTACGTTATCATTCTACTTTGTTTTAAATTGTTATTCTGTTGTTGTCTTTGTTGTTTATTATTTCAAGGTACCCAGACATCGTAGATGCAACAATAGAACAAACTTTAAGCCCCGAATCATACGTATCCGACGAACTAACCGCGCGTGACATATTTTATCGTGAAGCCAGTGCTGTTCATCAGTTTCTCCCCACGTTAGTAAATAACGCATCAGAAGTGACTCAGTCTGAAAGACCCATCCAACAAGTAGCAAATTATATCATGCAAGTAAACGCCGTGTTATTGGTAAGTACAAGTCCAACGTGATTTTAACAATAAAAGAAAAGAATAATGTCAAAGTACATTACTGACGATAGAGTATATTACACGAAGTGGTAAAATACCGGCAACACAACGCCGAACGATTTGTTCCTACAAGATGTTCAAACGGTATCACCGAGTATCTTCCATGGACAGCTGCGATTGGAAAACATGGTCTAAGAAATTGTCTCACCACAATGGTCGGTATTTATGTATTATAATTTTCTCACGGTATAAGTAAAATAATCGCTCAGAGATTTTCATCGGTGTTTAACGCATACTTATTCATTACAGTATAACTTAACTCTTAAACACGGCATAACCGGAACTAACGATTCAACAGTGAGAAACGAATTGTACGAGCAGTTAATAAGTTATATAGATTTAATATTGGACGGTCGCAAGTGTCATTTAGAAAGCGTCAAAGGTACAGAGAAGTTCGAAGTACTTTTGAAGCAGTACGAAACAGACCGAATGAATTTGATTCAACCACTGAGTATGCGTTTTTTAGTTAGATCGTGTAACCAATTAGATAGAAGCGGATATTTATATCAAATAATTTGTAGTAAAGGAAGAACAGTACGACAGCGCCGCGATGTTAGCGGAAAAGTATTGCGACTTTGCGTCTCTTATACAGATATGTGAATTGACTAACAACAAGAGCCAGCTGGACGGTTATATGAAAAAATTCGCAGCTCAAGATTTCGTAGGATTCTTATTTTCATGGTGAATTCCCTTAGATAGATAGATAATCATACAAAATATTTTGCAAATACTGTTTTATATGATACAACATTTCTTTGTTACAGGTACGTGAAAGATGGTCGACAGGGTCAATTAGTAGAGAAATGTAGACGCGGCGGTACTGTCGAATTATCAAAAAAATTAGCGGAACATCCAACTCTATCGTGGGTGCAATTTGCTCTGACGGACGATTTACGCTTTGCTGCTAATACGCTTTACTCTTTAGCGATTCAGGAAAGTGAATTGGTGACACGTAGAAAGGTACGTACAAACGCTCGCTACGATCCTATCTTTTTAAGCTCTTCAAATGTTTTTACTTATACGAATTACTCGTGTTTTCACAGTCGATGCTTTCTTTAGCAAAATTGGCGTTCCTCGCTTCTGACGACCTAGAGGAGCAAGTGAGAAATCATGTAAAAAAGATCGATAACGAATTGGCATTGGTTGCTTATCAAGAAGAATTGCCAACTCAAGTACTCACGACGTATGGTTACGATGTAGAGAAATTACGTGTATTTACACCGACAGAATTAATTACGGTATTGCTTTCTATTATGCACACTTTTTTCCTTTTTTTGTCTTGTGTAACATATTTGCGATTATAAATGTTGGATGTTTTTGTAATTGGCGTAGTTGTATACATCTGAAGATAACATTGATGCAAACGAGTACGACTTCAAGAAAGCTCTCGATTTGCTCGAATACGTGGAGCAAGAAGATGAAAAGGTTTCTTTAAAATTGCAAATTTGGGCACGAGCTGCTAAACGGGATCAGTGGGATACTCTAGGAAAGAATCCCGAACAACAAGTACAGGAAACGATATTTTTCAAACTAATGGATCTTGCACACTTTACAGGTATATCGTTAATTGTTAAAGTTAAAGAAATAATTGCTTAATCATTCGATTTATAATAGTACATGTGCGAATAAAATGTATATTTCGTTCTATCTTTAATATAGGTGGCCAAGTAAACGAATTTCTTCCACCAGTTGATATGCTTTTGATAGAACCCGAATTAGGAAACCTTGCCGCATCGAGTAACTTTCAATTCCTGATTAAATTTGTGTACGAGTATGCATATAACAATTATTGATCTACCTGAACAATTGTAAGTAAAAACAAAATTTGTATTTTTTTAAGTAATAAATAAATTTCTACACGATATAGCAATATAAATGGTATGTTAAAAAAATTACGTAAGTAATAGTATCCGTAAAAAGAAATAAATATAAACATTGCAGTTCACACAAATATTCGAAATGCAAATAAGGCTAGAATATTCAACGAGATCAATACTGTATTTTTGTCCGCAGAATTATGAACATTTTGTTGATTTGTTCTTATTATGTATCTTACTTGATCCGGTGTTTTACAGTCTATTTCTGAAATTTTCAAGACATATCAAGAGTTACATTGAAGCTATGCTAAGTATAGATATATTTAAAAGCTAGATGTATTATTTATACATAGCTAACGTTTACCTGCACATTTATACAAAGAAGTTACGTTTTGTATGCGAAGATAAAAATTAGGACAAGCTGAAGTGCTGGTACATTTAAAGTGATCGATCAATGTAACTTCCTTATAGCCAGATAATTCTGTGCATTGTAAATTTTGTCTATCGTTAGGTTGAAATCCTAACCATGAACAGGCTTTCATTGTACCATAGCCAAAAGTATGAATCTGCAAAGTTAACATTACAATAAAACTGAAAGAAATAAAGATAGTCGTTTACACAATTTGCCCTTTGAATACAAACCGTAACTATTATTTTCTTCATATTTCGCTTCCAGTGTGAATGTATCCTGTAGGTGATAGATTTCGAAGGGCTTACATAATCTTCCCACTGGGAAATAACGTTTTTAGTTACATTTACATCTGCAGTTGTCATGGGTCTTAATATTCGTGGAACTAAAAATATATAGAATGAATATCTTATATATTAAATACAAATCTTGATTACTTGAGCAATAAAACATACTTCTCGATACATATTGAGTAATTGCGTCGATATTGGAATTCTTTATTATACAATCTTCTTCCCATAAAATAAACGACCTGAATAAATTTTCATTATACCGCGATACGTAATATACAAAATGAACCTCTGAGAAATTAAAGGAAAAAAGAAAAGATCATTGAAATTCATCGGTTATTAGTTCATATTTAAAATTTGTTCATATTAAAAATTTTTACCTGGATAAATATGTTTCAATTGACGTAACAACATTGTTGCCGATTTTTTTTCATCGTTGGATATGTGCGCTGATGGAATTAAAAGCACAACTACCTGACCAAAATTTCCAATTATTTTGTTTTTATGATTGAGCTCCCATGTGTTTTTCAAATAAGCGAATACTGTTTCCAAAACTCGAGTGTAATTGAATCCTGTCGGCCCTAGAAATACATCATTCATGATCATACAAAGAAGAATTTTTACAGAGTAGCAAATCTTACACATAGCATTGGTAAAATTGTTTAACGCTTGAAACGCGGTTGACGGACTATTTGTTACATTTAACAGCCATTCTGCTGAAGTGCCATGTATTATACCCATTTTTGATCCATACATTGATACATCCAAATCCTGTATAAGACTCCTGTATAAGATATGTTTAAAATACAGAGTTTAGAAATGAAAACGTGAAATGAAATCTTATTAACATATACTGTAGCTTACGCAAGAAAATCTTTTGTATATTCTATTGTCCATGCGCCATCGAATACAATCAGTGCTTCTATTTGGGATTGTTTTACTTGATGGCACGGTAGTTCAGGGAACAAGTAATTGCTCGCATACGTGTAAAACTTTTCAATTGCAATATTAACCATTTGTTGCAACGCTTCAGGGGAAATATATGCAATGCTTTTACGATAAGCTAACATCTGAGCTATGGCGTAGGTCTGTTGCAAACGATATTTGCCAATATAAAATATACATAGTATTTATAACAATAGCGTTAATAATTAGAGGCAACCTGTTCATTTAGAATAGTCTTTGGTACTGCATATAAAAATGTTTGTGCTCGATCGCATGCTTTCACGTTTGTATTAAAGGTGACACCTTCATGTGAGTAATACATTTCCAAGATTTGACTGAGTCGAAGGCTGTAGAAATCTTGGATCCAAGTCTGTAAATAACTGGCAATAATCATTCCTGAAATAAGCAGTTGTTACAAACAAACGATTAACAGGTGTTTAAAAATACCGAAGACGTTGTTAATTTACCGTCAATGCCTCCTATTAGTTCAGCTCGAGTTGCATCAAAATTGTCACGTAAACTTGTGAGGTAATAAATCGTTGGACGCATCATATTCTGCCAGAATCCTGTTGCACCAAGAGTCATGTTATTTCCTAGTAAGGGACCTTGGTACACGACCATTTCCGCTAATTCACCTAATTGAACAGAATATTCCGTACGTTAATATTACATAGCATATGTTTTTATTAATTAAAATAATAAATTTAAAAATTTTATTTTCTGATAATTGAATTCACAATTAATGATAATAAACCTAAAATATTGAAAATATAAAAAATAATCAACATCTGTATCTATACATAATTATAAGTAAAATGAAAATTTCATTCTACTTAAAAATATTAAAATAATAACAACTTTTAACAAATAAAATCAAAATAATTATTAATAAAGTAAATAATAACTCTTTAATGATATGTGTAAGTTATATAAAATTATTTACACACATGTCATTGACAATGTTTTTTACCTGCAATCGTTGTTAACCATATATTATCAATTTTCACAGATGAAGCCATTAAAGCATCATACCACATGAGTGGTTTGTGAATCATTTGATTTCTTGGTAAAACAAAATCGACTTCCTCTTCGTTATATTTTACGTTGTTTGTAGAATTCATTTCTAATGGAAAAGGAGCGCTGTTAAATGAGACTTTACGACAAGGTCAAATGTACCAACAATGTTATACCTAAATGAGGTGTCTCTGAACTTGCAATCAATTGATTTACAGCAACATTCTGATGTTGGAGACATGCAGCAATTGCTCCTATAACTGCCCCAGGAGTAATGGTACCATACGGAGTTAGGATTACTCCTTGTTGTTTTGGACAGTTCCGCATATCAGTAAACATAGTATTTCCTAAATAATAATTTTTCTATTGTTATTGACTTACATAGCTTCTTCTCTTTCTTTCTTCTAAACAATTACCTATGAATTTTTCTATAGTATGTCCACATGATTTATATTTGTTTTCACTGTCAGGCTTCGAAACTGTGTTTGAAATAGCTTGGTGAAGCATGCATTGTTCTTTCTGTGAAAGTATATGAACCGGTAATACTTTTGCATTGCCTGGAACTAATTCCTCTATCAATTTATATTTAATATATTGCGATCCTGTTCCACTGAATGGAAGCACATCTTCTGTGGCTTGAATATTCTGTTGGTATTCAATACCGTCAAATTTAAATCTATAATTTGTAAATGTAAATATATATTTATTATTTTGCAGTACAATAGACAGACAGAGATTGACAATTGAACATATTACAACCTGTGTAATATTGATGAAGACATTAGTCTCATGTCCATCGTCGAATAGGATTCCTTTTCCATCTTCTGTATAATGTCTACTAATATACGCAAGTTCAACGGATGTTGAGGATTGAATGTTGCATTGTTTCTATAACATTCTCTAAGTGATTTGGGTACGCTTGTTTGCGACCATATTAACTGCAGTTCTATCGTGCAGAAAATACTTAATATAACATTATAGTTTATGATTTATTCTCCTAATATGTTCGTCAATGTATTTTATTAAAATTTGTGGCAACTTACCGCAACATATGATCAGTAGAACAATTTTGTCAAACGCCATAATTAAATTATATAGAAATTTATGTTATTAAGAATCTAACGTTTACTCTTCGATGTCCATATCTACTTGAATCATTATAATGATTCACTGTCATGTACAAATCAAAAAAAATCTTCCTCTATTTAATATTTGATAAGATAATAGTAAGCAGAAATATCTAGGTTCTTTTAAAATAAAATTTCAGCGTTTATAAAAGAAATTTTTTTATTATTGACAATTTTAATTCGGACACGTTGCAAGCGTTAACTTTAGTTTAATTTAAAAAGGGCGTTAACTTTAGTTCAATTTAAAAGGGTCATATTGCTTTAACAAAGATTTACTCGTTTCTGCAATAAAATGAATTGGCATTTCATGTTTGAGAAATGTAGTAAATGTAATAATGCACAGCAAAAACAATAGACAAAATTACTTATTTTTATTAACTGATTCTATTTAATATTTCTGGAATTCTGAGATTACTTGTTTTAGTAGAAAACCTGTAATATCTGTGATAAAGTAGAGATTGTTACTCGTGTAATGCATTATCTTATCTGATAGGTATCATATCTTTGGATAGGTGTGGTGTATTACTTTACTAAACCGAGTTGAATCAGTATCATATATATTCTGTATTGAGAGTGACTAAAAATTACTTATGGTACGTATTTTATAACTTTCTAAATGTAATTCATTTCACGCTTGTTCCTTCGACTATAAAATATATTTAACGATCGACTGCACGATATATCTTATACATTTCTGTTACGCTGTGTTACTTTGCGCGATAAGAACCTTCCTTCTAATTGACAAACCGTCAAGTTACAGGAATTGAAGTATTAATCGTGCACTTTCTACACATCCACATCTACACGGCAGTAAGATGGCAAAATTTTTGTACTTTTTCATTTTTATCACCCTAAGTGAGTAAAGTATTCTTCTCTTGCATAAGTAAGCCGGCGCTAGATCAAACATAGACGCAGCTTATAATTTCGTTGTTTATTTTCAGCTGTGCGGGCACAGGAGAACGCAGCTCGAAATCTCTCGCCGTCTCTCCGAGAGTGTTACGACAACAAATATCTTTTGGAAAGAGAGAACAGACTACCGTATACTTTGAACACGTTTATCGCGATACTTCGCAAGATTGAAAATACACAGGGCCTCAACATGGATTTGAGAACATTGTCCGTTGCGCTGTTGCATCGGTAAGTTCAACACACGCTACAGAGTAGTGATAAATAAGTATTGAGCGAGAAGACAACTTCGTTCGTCTGATTCACACAGTTTTCGACAAGATGGTATCGCCCCGAATCCGCAAATCCCTGATCAAGATGGGATATCGCCGTATTCACCGAGTGGTCATCAATTCACCCGTTTCGCCGAAACTTTACGGCTCATACCAGGAAATGCTTTCATGTTCCCCAATAACAGTATCACCGACGTTGAAAGAGTACGCAGTACATGTGTGATATACAGGCTGTCGCGTCGTATTTATACATCTCTATTTCTCTAATGCTGTTAACTGTCACGTTGCAGTGTACGTTGCACTTCATGTTATCAAGCAGCGTTGAAATCTTTCAAAGAGGAGACGAAGCAAAAGTCTGCAGATTCTCAGATAAGTACCGATATCCGAGAGATATCGAGAGCAGGGATAAAGCAGCGACCGAAAGCCCTATCAACGACGTGGAGACATTGTCGTCCGACGAGATGTAAGTAGAAGAAGCAACTTCCGTGCACGCTGCGTGTACGTAACGTTCGCAATCGCATATCTAAGAAAGGTAAAATGTAATTTTTTCCCGCAGAAAAAGTATGACTCACCGTAAAACCGAAGGTAAACACATTACGATTGATCCGAATTCGCGATATCCAGAAGTACCGCCTAATCATCCAGATAGCGCGCGAATGATGGAATTGCCTCGTAGTAAATGCCCAATTGAGAACGGCGTTGTGAAAACTTTGTGAGTTTCGTCAATGAGATTCGTCGAGATGCAATCTTCGAGACCGATTTCGAGACTGCGACAATTTTGTCGGAGGAAAAGAAAAAAAGAAACACAACTTATGTTTTTTAGATGGGGTACAACTTCTCTCGGTGTGGTGCTGGCTGGTATAGCTGCGGCCACGCAACCGGAAACAGCCAAACTTCCCGAGTTACTGTCGTCCGACGTTTTAAGAAGGAACGACACAGACTTGCAGGGACGAACTTTGGAAAATAAGTGGCTCGCGACTCTGGCAGGTAATAATACGAATCCTTCGAGATGAAGGAACAAAGTTGATAAAGCGTTCCGCGCACGTGCGACGTTAGATAACTGCTGAAATCTTACAGGAGATCTGGCGGAAGTAGCATTGAGGCAAGGCCCTAGAAGCAAAGATGCCAAGTTCAGCGTTGGATTAGACGGCAACTGGAACTCCACCGCTTTGCCACGCTGGTATTTCCTGAATTCGAATAACAATTACGAAATGACAACGGCGGAAATCAGAGGTGACTTGGACGGCTTGATTTTGGCCGACGAGATTTCCAAGTGGTATTCCGCGATACCCAGTTTGAGGCTGTCGCAAATTTTCGACACGTACTACAGCACGTTAGGATTCTTCGACTCGTCCGTCAGAGCGTGCAATCGGAGAGCAATGTTCACAGCCGTTGCGCCAAACGACACGTTGGTCGCGCAGGTGAATTACAGGTTTAATACATTCGGTAGTGAAACTTCGAAAGACAAAAATCTCAATTTTCCTTTTTGTTGGACGCTGTTAATATTTGCTTGTAGACGTACAGTGCTTCTATAGTGTTGGAGGATCTGGCACACGCAACGCTCGAATATCCGGTAGTTGAAAAGTTCTCGGTACAAGCGGTAAACGAACTAGTGAAATATGTGCGTAAGTACGAACGATTTCACGTAGATTTACGTCAGGTTAGACGGAGAAACGATTCATTTCGTTCGATGTTTTTGTAGCCACGTCTATGAACAACGATCTTTCTTGTGCTGACACGGACAAATCGTATGGTTTCAATCAAATATCCGTCGACTTGACAATTATCTTGGACACGAACTGGAAGTACTCTGTGATAAAGCCTATTCTTGCGAATTTACTGGAAAGCATAGACATTAGTCAATATAATTCCAACTTTACGTTGATAAATGGCCAAGATGGAACACCGCTGATCAACAGCACTTACAGCATTTTGGATTTCTATGCTTATAATTTATCCCATTATGAAAATGGTACGTACCATAGTTACGTGTGTTGACGATAAGTTACAACACAATGCTGTACGAAATAATTCTTTTCAGTTACTCACGGTTTCGATTTACCGAAGTCGCTTAAAGAATTGGAAGCACAGCTGATAAATAAATTAGATACTGAACGTATTCATGGTGAGGCTGGTGCACGTTCTAGCATTGTTTTAATTGTTCCACAGGTATCTGATATATCTAAAAACGATAAAGATTATTGTTTGCAAACTATACAGCGAATGCGGGAATACATTCCAGGTAAAGTTTTTTTTTATCACTGTTGAATGTGCGACGAGCTTTTATATTAAATGAGTATTCGCATAGTTTTATTACCGATTATTTTTTTCAGATACAATTATACTTTTCATGGCAGTATCCAAAGATTCGTGGTCCGATCTAGTACAGAATCGCACGACAGATTTATTTTCTATTAGCACCGAAGATACAGAGGAAGGTTTAAAACATATTAATAACGTAGTTTCAAGAATGAAGCAAGGTAAAGAAAATAAATATCTTAATGTTGATTCGTTTTCCATGTACATAAATGAAAGAATAATCATTGTGAAATTTGTTGCAGTTCCCAAGCGTTTAATCAATTCCCAGTGTGGATCAGATTACGTTCCACATGGACGTGTAAATTCATATGATGATCACATTTTACCAAATGGTACTAATTTTTACAAGTTACATCCCAATTACTTTTTTAATCACGAAAATACAACAATAGTAAAGGTAGGTTTCCTTTTGAATATTATTATTCCGTGTGTACTTCCATATATAGTATACACATGCACATATATTCCGTAACGATAAATTCGAGAAACAATTTTTTTCTAAATGAAGCTTCTAACGCAGTCTTGTTATTCTTGATTTTTACCTCATTTCGTATCATGTTACAATCGTATAATATTACAAGTAATTATTTTCAGATTCAAAGTTTCGGATCAGATAGTTTGATTGTATGTTCATCGCGAGACGATAATGCAATGGAAACATCTAAATCATGTGCATCGGTATCCAATAATATACACAGCATTACAATTTCCTGTAATGATGCCGCTTTTATTCGTGATTGCCCGCCACTTTATATATCAGTGACTTCAAACTCCACAAGTACTTCTTACCGTTGTACCGGTAAGCATATTAAATAAATATAGTACAAAAATTACCGAATAATTGATGTTGATAATTAAAAATTTGTTTTTAGATCAACGAGTTTGCAGAATTCCTAGTATGATAAAATATACTGTATCCTATGAAAACCTCGTGTGTACTAGTGGAGCATCTAGATTTGCATTTAATTTTTCTATTTTAATGATAGTTTTAGTTTTATTAAATATGCAATAATTGCCAAATTTTATACACGAATTTAACAAAATATCTAATTATATGGCAGTTTGATGAATAAGCTAACAAAGATTGTCTGCTTTTGAATAACGACATTCTACGTAAAAATGTTCAGTATTTATCAATTAAATTTTATATAATATAATATAATAAAAATCAATCAACTGCACATGTAATATTTTTATACAACAAGTTGTAATAACAATTTATACACAAGTTTTATAATAATAAATAATATATACCTCTTGTAATGTGAAACTATGCTTCAAATAAAAGGTTTACAAAGAGCAACCGTGTGATCTATTCCACAGGCAACTTTTTTCACTTGAGCTCCTACATTGACCTGTAATAAAAATTGTTGCCCTTCGTAATAATACTACCTTTTAATAGCAACATACAATCTTTTACCTTCAATGGAAAATACTGGTCTTTCAAATCTCCTAATCCTAAAGATCCGAATTTGTTACAACCCCACATATACAAATCACCGTTGTTGGTCAAGGCTGCAAGATGACTCATGCCACAAAATACCTTTACCACCTACAAAAAGAATTACGTTTATGTTAAAAGATATGTTTGGATTTTGTCGAAGTGAACGCGTTCAACTTTACTCATTCATCGCATTCCTTTATCAAGAGTATATGCGCCGTGACAATTTTATGATACTTATGGGACGCTGACCCTAGTTTTAACTAGTTTTAACAATAACTGTATAAACATAATGTGAGGGACGCATACTTGGGCAGTACCGTTAGACCCATAAAATAATTGCAAGAATTACTCAGAATTACTTAGACAATTACTCACGGCTGGAAAACGATTTACCTTTCCAATCACGTGATCGGAGAGGACACAGAGAGTAGACTTTAGATAAGGTCGACAATGCATAAAAATATGTATAGAATTATATATTCTCGCTACTTCACTCTACTACGTGCTTCCTTAGTTATGGGTCTGTCTTGTCGCGTTCATTGTCACTATCCACAACTCACGCATTTTCGAAACATTTATGTTTATAAAAGCATGTCGGACGTAAATGAAATAAGCCCTATCGCGTTGTTTATACGAAATTTCTTCTCTCCAATAACCTCTATGACTCAAACAGTCAATCTTATAGCAAACTTACTTTTGTATTCTTCTGGTATGCATTATTTCCAAAAAGTACAGATGGAATTTTCGTTGGTTGTGAAACTTTCTTAACTTCAGGACCAAGACCAAGAATACCATAACCCCACACATAAACATCACCTGTATCTAAAAAATTCATATAATAAACTGTTACAGTACGCAATTGTAAAAAATAATTAAGTACTCGAGTAAATACTTACTGTTTAATACCATACAAAAGCAGCCACCACTGGCAATATCTACAATATGACCTAACTGTTTCAATGCGTTTAACTCCGTGGCTATGTTTACCTGTTGATTCTCACCTTCCATAAACAACTGTGCATATTCGGAATTGCCCCAACCGAATACGGTTCCCTTATCTGTAACCACGTAAGGTTCAAATCGTGTTAATATTTCCTTAATATTTACTTCTATACGAAACAAAATTTTACAATTTATCATAGTATTAATACATGAATATTGCAGATACCGCTGAGTGCTAGTACACAGTCTGCGACGCATGTAATTTTTATAATATGCTGCCCAGCCAAGTCCCCTTTCACCAAACTCGGCCTGTACTCATTTCGATAATGTGCCAATCCAGTTTGTCCATCCGCACCCCAACCAAAGGTATATACTTCGCCAGATTCTGTCAACAGTATGCTATCACATAGCAGTAAAGGAGAAATTCTCAAATACTGTAACTGACTAAATGTGAAACGTTACAAACTTTCATACCTGTGATCTTGACCAGCTGTCACGGCTTTGATCTTTCTCTCCTTTATGTTAGATATATGATGAATGACCCTACTCTTTTCATAATTCTCATTCGGTATTATAGGACGGCCACATTGTCCGTACGCATTGTTTCCCAGTGTAAACAAACCTTCGTTCGTTAATACCAACAAATGCGCTCTTCCAGCTGCCATGTCTAGCACTTTGGTGGAAGAATCTTTGACTGGCAGATTTATGGGTCTAGGTTCGGTTATTAAGCTATTAGGAAATTTTTTGTCTATTTCGTTGAAACCTGCGCATTAGACAAACTAGACCTTTGACCTTGCGTCGAGTAGTTCGACAGAAATTGATCGATAGAAATAAATTCAAAACGACCATTTTCTTACCAAGCTGAGAATCTGTGTTTATCCCGCTTCCGTACAAAATATTCTTATCCTTGGATCTCACGGCAAAAGCGGTGAAACCGTAGCCACACGTTATATTCGTTACGTCGTGTCTCTCTCCAAAAACCAATCTTTTTGGTCTTGGAATATAAGAGATGCCTTTGTCGAACATTGTTGTTTTCAAAGTACCGAGAGCACCATGATCCGCTAAGCCCCAGACGTACACTCTGTGATCTCTTTCGTCACTTATCGAATATCGAAAAACTAAAATGAAATATTACAGATTAATTAACGTCAGAAATGTTATTGGTTAACGTTACAAATTGATACAAAGAACAGTTTCTTTAAAAACTTCTGTGCGTTTACAAATAAATATTATCAATGATACGTATCGATGAATATAACATAATACGATACTAATATTGAAATATCATCAATGAAACTTCTCTCGCGTCTATTTCCCTCACCTGGCAAAGGTTTCGAGACTGACGTTTTATTTTCGATTTTGTTAAGCTGTACGATTCTACTCGATTGTTGCACGCTCCTTTTCAAGCTCGTTTTTATCGTGTTCAGCATGCTTGTCGCAGTTCTTTCATTTAAAAAACTTCACGCGCTTCGAGTAATTTTATTCGTTGATCGAGTCGTCGGTTGGCCTTCGATCAACCTGATAAATCATAAAACTTGCTAAATCACTTCAATCGTTCGAACAAGGAAGCCAAAGTTTCATTTCTCTCGTTAATCCTCAACTTCCTTCTCCCACCCGAGTCGGAGTCGAAGCTGAGGGTGTCGTTTCATGTGCGGCGACCAGCAATTACTTAAGCGCGGGTAATTCAAATAACGAAATCTCAATAGAAACTGAACAAATCGAAACTCGAAACTTTGAGGAAATATCGCTAGATGGCTTATTACGTTAGATCGAATCTGGTTTCTCTTTTTTTTTTTTTTTTTTTTTTTTATTATTAAAATTTACAAATTAGGAACGTACACATTCGTCAGAATTCACGACGGAATTCGAAAATCGTTCGAAAAATCGCTTCAAAACACGTAACGATAATTACGAGATCGAATTTTCTTGCAAACGTAAAACGAGACGACACGAAATGGAAAAGGTAAAAACAGATGAGACGCACTCGCACACCTCGAGTCTGTGCTATCGAAGCGCATTCCCGTCGGTAAAGACGGGACGGCATACCGACCGGAGTCGCGCTGGTCGCTCGTTTGAAAATAGATTCGCAGGGGCGAGCTCTGGCCAGACAGAGGTGCGTTGCTCTAGATGTAATTCGTGGCAGTTCTGGCGAGTGAATTGGCAGCCATTTTTAAACTGCTTACTTAGTGTAATAGAGAGCAGGAAGGGCATGAATAATGAGAGATCAGACGGCGAGATAGTGAATATGTGAGCGTGCGACGGTCGAGAGAACGACGAGACTCGTGGATCGGACGCGACGAACGGGTGATAAAGAATTATTAAAGGTGATCCGGTGGTGTTCGTCCCGAGCTGAGGGACGGTGCTCGAGCGAATACACTTCGTCCCCGTGAGATTGATGAAATGGTGAACTGTCAACACCTCCGCATTATAGGGAGTATGAACGTGACCCGTGGCAGCCCGTAACCGAGCACAGTACGTCGGTCCGCTTAAACCGAGAACGAGGTAGTTTCCCTTTCGATTTCAGTTAAGGTTAATCAGGCCTCGATGTCGCGGGGCCCCGGCTAGCAGAGCGCGAGATGTCGGTACTACCATGCGAGAGATCGACGAACGGAAAGATCGTGTCTCCCGGATGCTAAGTTCCTATAATAATGGCAGATAATGTGCACAGAAAATCGCACAAGCTGTCCGACGGTAGTAGAAAGATATCGAACCCAGTGCACCGTACCACCACCGAGACGATCCGGCTAGGCGAACCGGAGAGACTGTACCAGCCGGTTAGTCTGATCAGCCCGGGCAACGTGGTGACCGCAGCCAGTGGCAACCAGTGCCGGAAGAAGACGTCCTCCTTTCAGATAACCAGCGTCACCGTTGGCTCCCGCATGAGCAATGACGCCGGCGAGGACTCGAACGACGACCTCGACGAGTCGCACACGGAGGACAACTCGGTGGAGCACTCGCGCATCACCGACATCGAGACGCCAAGCTACTCGGAGGACACGTTCTCCAAGGAGGACGTGTTCTTCAACGCGGGCAACGCCGCGCTCAGCACCGCCCCGGTGATCCCGACGAGTTCCCAGTATGGCCTGGCCATCGTCCCCTCCGAGGGGAACAACGTCAGCAACTCGGTCAACGACAGCAATATCAACACCCTGGACATCACGTCCGTTACCGACAACAACATCATCAACCTGCTCTCGAGCAATGCCAAGCAGGACGCGGATCTGCGCGAGGTACACTCGCACGGCAGGAACGAGAGGTTCAAGGTGGTGAAGATCGAGAGCACCGAGCCGTTCAAGAGGGGCAGGTGGACCTGCATGGACTATCTGGACCACACGTCGGTGAACCAACCGACGGCGATCAGCACGCCGAAGGTGTCCGATCCGAACGAGGTGTGCATATCATACGGGGTGACGGACAGCGGCATCGTCGTGCCAGACGCGCCCAAGCAACAGCAGCAACAGCAGCAACAGCAGCAGCAGCAGCAGCAGCCTGCAGGTGTCGTGCCCGAGGAGAAAGGCATAGGGATCGACGCGAATGGACAGGCACAAACCGCGCACGCAGACGTGCATACGTCGATCCAAGGTGTGCCAAGCAATCCGACGCCGGTCTCGAGTGCTAGTTACGCGGTGAGCAACTCGATCGGCCCCAATGCGCAGCATAATCCAACGCAGGTTCAAACGCAGGCCAAAGTTCAACCGCCCTCGCAGATACCCCAGTACTTTCAGTCATCGGCCCAGCAACTGGCCTCTCAGCAACAGCAACAGACCGGCCAGGGTTCCACGTTGCCATCGAACCTGCAGCCGACCCATCCCACTAACTTGACTCAACCTCAGAGTATGCCCCAAGGTTCTATACCTATAATAACACAGACTGGTAGTAGCAATGTGACGCCCCAACAAAGTATACCTCATTCGAAAGAAGATACCTATGTGACAGTGAACGCGGCGCAGAGTCAGTCATTGCCGGTTCAGAACGTTTGCCAGCCTTCTGTTCAGCAGACACCCGTGCCAACGTCACAGGCACCTAACATTCTTGTCACGCAGCAACAACAGCAACATGCCCCTCAACAACAACAACAACAACAACAACAGCAACATCCAACACCGGCTCAGCAGCAGCAGCAGCAGCAGCAGCCACAGCCTCAACAGCAACAGCCTCAACCGCAGCAGCAGCAGCAACAGCAGCAGCAGCAGCCTCAAGCTCAGCCTCAGCCGCAAAGTCAGCCACAGCCTCAGCCCCAGCAACCGTTGCAAACACAGAAATCAATGGCTCAAATGTCCGAGCCATTGACTACCATACAAGGAATACAGGGCATCCAAAATATTCATAAAGTTCCTCAGACAGGCGCGCAGCAAACTTCGTCGACTATTCATGCTCCTGGAGCGCCGGTGCAATCTCAAGTGATACCGCAACCTTCTCAAATGCAACCTCCAACAACCGGTAGCAGTGCTCAAGTACAAATAGCACAGGTATCCGCCAGTTGTCAGAACGTCGTTGGAGGTATGCAACAGGGGAATATGGCGTTTCATCAGCCAGATCCGGAGCAGGACTCTATTTCAGGCATCGTAGCTGGATCCGCTCAGTCGGCTGACACGACCCTTTTAGAGTCGTTGACCGAAGTCACTCAGGGCAGCGATGAACACCATACCCTCGAAGATAATGAAAGGTATGCTTTCGTCAGATATGTACCTGTCATTCAGATCATCCGATATCTTTGTAAACAGTCTTTGTGCCTATGATTTCTGATATCGTTGACTGAAACGAGAACATTCGACAGATATTTTCTTCTATCGGAAAAGTAGTTTTTAACGAGACTGTGAATTTACTTGCCACGGCAGCATCTACGTGTACGTTGTAAATAAATTTTCGCGTGTAATTTTCATTGCAGTATGTCGGGGACAAGCGCTGTAGCGATTGATAATAAGATCGAGCAAGCTATGGTAAGTGTTCCCCCTCTCCGTCGTAGGGACAATTATCCGTTTGATGAATGAAAAACAATATCGGAAAGATTGACAAACGATCTTTTTCTAGGATCTTGTTAAGAGCCACTTGATGTTTGCTGTACGGGAAGAAGTCGAAGTACTCAAGGAAAAAATAGCCGAGCTTATGGATCGTATAAATCAATTGGAAGCTGAAAATTCAATCCTGAAAGCACACGCGACACCAGAAACGTTGGCTCAATTGAGTCAATCAACAACAAAATTACCCCAAAACAATTCAGGAAGTGGTCAATAGGTAATCATTGTACATAAGTTTCTATTAATACTTTGTCAAGTACATAACGGATAATATAATTATTGTATATAACTTTACGATTTTTAGAAATTTATAAACAATGAGATTTATTATATTATACATATTAACATTAGTAATCTTTTTTTTAAGTAAATTAAAGATAATAGATTATTTTTTACCATTTCAGTTTACTGTTTAGGAAATATATATATATATATAAATAATAATTTAAATCTGTAAATTCAATTTTCTTTCTTTTCAAAATGATAATCATTTTGGAAATATATATTGTTACAATCCTAGACAGAAACAAGGACATATATTGAGTGCATGCCAAGATTAAGCAGCATAAATAATGGAGTTGATATTGTTTTACGATAGATTCAAGATTTTGAACATGTTAAAAAAAAAAAGAAAAAAAAAAAGAAAGTATATAACAATACGAAATAGGCAGCTAGACATTCCTAGATTATTTTTCCTATTACCTTCGCATTTGGCCAATTTCATCTACCGTAAATTCAATTGAAGTAAAACGATTGATAATTTAACATAAGAGTCGAATGTTCAAGGAACATTTGTATAATTTTAAATTACATGTGATTTTACGTTGATATTTTATTATCATTTTCATTCGTAAAAACAGCTTTTTTATGTGAAACTGTGTAATTTTCAGTATCATTAAAAATACCAAGCCTCATATTTTGTAATCTATACTCTCGTGTTGTAGTCTCATTTTTAAAACGATATGTATTATAATCAACATGCTGAAATCCAGGAAAACGATCATTTACTGGTGTGCATTGAAAGAAAAAAAAAAATTACAATTTCCTGTCAACATTTTGTTACATCTTAAACATGCCTAATAAAAAAATTTTTAATTGTATAATAATTTGTTAAAAATTCCTAACAAAATGGAAACATTATTATGTATTACAATACACAAAAAAAAAGCAAGCAGAACAAATACAAAAATAATCATTTCCGATGATACGGGGTTGCCATTGATCGATTTTCTTTTTTTCTTTTTTTTTTTGTTTTTCATGACTTTTAAAATGTTTTTATTCATTAAAATGATTGCTATAACGACTAAAGATGACATTTTAATATAAAATCTTATGATGGAAACCACGTCTTTTTTGTTCAATAAAACAAATCAGAATTCATAATTACACGTTATAAATTTATAAATGTTTTATAAATTTTTGTTTTTAGGAAGGAAAAAAATAACAACATACAACTTCTTTTTCGTTTCTTATATCATTATCAATAGTGTGACTTCTTTTTAGAGCTATTGCGCACAAACATGGTCACATAGTATATATAATATACATAATGCATATATAATATCTGTTGTATTATATATATTTTATGTATACATATAATTATATATATATAACATATATAATATATATATATTATGTATATTATATATATATATATTATATATAGAATCTATATATTCATACAAATCCGAAATTCTTTGTCTGAATAGCAAGTAGTAGTTTATGTCTTAATATGTGACGAGAGCTGTACAATGGAAGATATAGTCGGGAAATACATGTATTTGCAGTTGGTAGATGATCATCTGCTGGTCGTAATGTCACGCTCGGCATTGGTTGAAAACCATCTTCGCTTGCCGGTAATGCTGGAGATCCTGTCCAAAAGTATACCTACAAAACAAAGAAATGAGAGTGTCGTCGTGTATAAAAAAGAAGAAAAGGAAAAGAAAGGGCAAATATTTATTTAATAGAGAGAAAAAAAAAAACAAAAAAAAAAAAAACATGTTGAAATATAATTTCTTACCAAGTCTTGTCGTTCTGAATGCGACATTTTCTCGACGATAGACCACAACCATCGTTTAAATTTGGCTAATCTATCGGCAGGTTCTCCCGATTCATCGTTGAAAGAAGTGTATGATATTAAAACGGAAACATTGATATCACCGACTCCGTTCAACAAGAGCCGCAAGTCTTCAGATGTTAAACCGTCGAGCGCTCCCTCGGGTAGTACGTCGAACACTCCATCTCTCATAGCAAGCAAAGATTTCTCTTGTACCTTAATCATGCGGACTTCCGCGTATTTTCGCACATAGTCGTAAACATTACTCGCTGTTACTTCAATATCACGTCCGTTGGGAATAAGTTCAATCGATCCGCCTCCTTCTTCGGGGCACAAATCAATACTGAAAAACAATGGAGAAGAGAACATTGGAGACGATACTTCTTCGAGGAGAAGAGTTACACAACTTGAAATATTTCAGACAGTCGCTCACCTGAATGTAAGATCAAGAGCAGAGAATAGACTGTTGCTGTCCTTGGTCTCGGAATCGATCACGAGTTGTCTTAGGCTTTCGTAAATTACAGAGTCAAAAAATGCAAGATCATGGAAACGAATCGGTCTTCCCAAAATATATTTTATCACATGGCGGTTCAAAAATATCGGGCACAATTCATTTTGTAAAAGACACAATCCTATAAGTCTGGGCAATAAATTTTTCTTTTAATTTCACCGGCTGATACAGTCTCGTCGTTACTCGATATTCTTATCTTATACTAATTGTTTGACATCGTTACCAACCTGCCCACATTTCTGAACGCGTTCAATCGCTCGTAACTGGCTCTCCCCTGTCGCGGCGTGTAAAAACCTCTTTTGCCCGGCGAGTAAAAAAGAGGGGCATTGTCCTCCGTGTCATCCAAAATACTGTTCTCAATCTTTTTCTTGGTAGCCCCGCAACGCGCGATCAAACTGAACACATCGAGATCCAACAGCGCTTCCCTTGCCGACTCCTGGCTGTGACTGCGGATTAATTCAAACGCCTCCTCTACTTTTTGCCGTAGAGCGTCTTCCGAAGCTAGTAACATCAACAGTTGCGCAGGGGACAGCTCTAACAGCATACCAGTTATTTTAGCAGCTAATGCGGGTTGCAATGCATAGACCTGTAACAAGGTAAACGATTAGCGTATCATTGTGAAAAAAAATCAAGTACCGTCGTTATCTTTCTTTCTTTCTTTCTTTCTTTCTTTTTTTTTTTTTTTATTGTCAATTACCTTTGGATATAGCCTGTCCCCGAGTTGTTGTTGGTGCATGGTCAAGTGATCGTTATTTGGATGACTGACAGGTAACGGATGGGAATTGGAGGATGAACTACCAGCCCCAGAATTATTGCTTCCTTCGACAGAACTGGATGGATGAAAAACTCGAGCTTCGAATGACAATGCTCTACGCGTCTCTCGACATTTTCCAGAAGATCGAGGATTCTGGAATAAAGATACCTCTTGCAATCTCAAGGAAGAACAGACAAAAAAAAGTTGTCCTTTTTTTTCTTCTTTTGTAACTAAAATTATACTCACTTGTCGTCTCAAATCATGATCACGATCTCTGCTTTTTAATTTCCGAAGTACGTTATACTGCGTGTATTTTGATCCCACTTGTGCCGCTTCCAAGTTAGGCAGTTTCTCGTTTGCAAGCAAAGCCTTTAAAATGAAAATGTAGCAATTTTTTTTTTTTTTTGTTTTTCTTTTCAAGACGAGACAATTATTATACAAACGAAATCTCCATTGTGACGTTACAAACCTCCGCGATCGCGGTGTAGAAACTTCTAGTTACTCCAGTGCCTTCCCCGGGTTCATCCTTGAAGGTCACTTTAACGCGATGCACGGCCAACGGCGGTGCGTTCGTTGCGCGTCTGTTGTACAAGTTGTAATGCGTATTTAATTCCTTCATTGTCTGCACTAACAGTTGCGTCCTGTCTCGTTCGACCTTTGAAAAAGAAAGAAGCAAGAGGATTTAATTTACACTATGCTATACTTCGTTCCTTCTAACCTCTTGCGCTGGCAAGTGATTCGCGGACCATAACGAGTGACCAAACCGTATACAATAATTCGTCGTTTTCTTTTTTTTTGAACTCGTCGGTATGATATACCACTGGATAGAAATCATTACAAAGAAGTAATAAATTTATTATCTGTTTTGTCCGAGTTGTATTTCAATATATTTAAATACCGAGGGAAATGTTGCAATTTTGGGACAAATGATCTCTCGACGTGCGTGGCACGTCATTCGTCAGCGCAAGAGATTAGGCAATGAAAAACATATTGCGACGATCAGTTACTTTCAACAGATTGATGTCTCTTTGCTGAGCGTTCCGAAGTTTCTCCATGTCTCGGCGAAATTTCGCTTCTTTCACTTGGAAACCACCGAGTTCGGACACGACCGAACCGGCTTCTAATCCGACATCCTCCATAAAAACTCGCCCGAACAGATCCAGTGACAAGCTCCAACGACCCAGCAGAATGTTATGCGATATATTGGATCCGATAGACGAGACTGGATTCGTCTCGACCGTTTCGTGGGTCATTGACGCGTCGTGGTTCGAACCGGAAGTGTCCATCTCCTCCGTTACATTCTGCGTCGATTCGTTCGATACGGGCATTTCTGACGCGCCAGCTTTACTCGGCTCCTTTAAAATTAAAACAACTGTGCTGTTTACACCCTCGTCTGCCAAATCTTCACACGTTTTACTTCAACCTCTTAAATGCGTTTCTTATGAATATCTCTACAATGTTCTTCCTTTTTTTTTTTTTTTTTTTTTTTCTCTTTTTATCCTAAACTTTAACTAAAAGCAAATTTCTATATATATACATGTATATATATATATTTACCGAAACAGTTCCAGCTCTAACAATAACGCTTCTATTCATTTTACACGTATCTCTATTGCTTTTGGTACTTCCTGCTGCTTGATCGTTTTGATTATTAGTAGAAACAATGATCGGAGCTCGATCGACTTGCTCCGCGACAAACGTATGATTGAACGATTTTGTCTTTTCCTACAATGTGGAAAGTAAAATCTACATATTTCATTTTTCGATGTAGGGAGAACCGCGAGACAAAAACAAGAGAGAGAGAGAGAGAGAGAGAGAGAGAGAGAGAGACAGAGAGAGAGAGAGAGAGAAAGAAAAGAGTTCAATGAAAATGTAAAAATATAAATAATATAGATATCCTATTGTCGTTACGACGACAATAGAATAACACTCAGGGTGAAAAATAAACGCTGTTTTTTCATGCTCGGACAATCTCGATTTTCACGAAGGTGAAAAAAAAAAAAAAAAGATATACGAAATGCCACGAAATGGCCGAGATAACTTAATACGGCATTTCTACGTAATGGAAATATTACCGTGTGCTTCGCAGACGTCGTGTCTCCAACCGTAACAGAGCTACGTCTAGCATCTGACGATGCAAAGGCAGATCTTTGAATAATTTGACTAAATGTCGGCGTGGGGATATTCTGATTATCAGCACCACGAGCGGACAGACTAAGTCTCGTTGGTAATCCTTCTAACGGATTTTGATTAGGACCTGCGCTTGTCGTCGGTTGCCTCGGTA